>JARHVA010003030.1:1157500-1757500 GCA_037957365.1 Torreya grandis
TGCCAACTATAAATCATTTATCTAAAAACCTTACTATACGAATGTTTAGATTGAGTGGTGTTACTTATGATTTAGTTAATCTTCATTTGTTTCCATTTCATTTTACTTCATCCATACATTATTTTTTACCATATTTTATATTTTTCATATTTCTCATAAATATCATGCCTTTCATGTTCCTTCCTCCATTGATTTTTTTCTATGACTCATTTTGCTTCTAGATTTTAGGTCTTGGAAATTTCCTTCTCTTGCATTGACATTCTTCTAATTAATTGGTTTAGATTTCTTGCTTGCTATGTTAAATTGGCCCTTGCCTCTTGATTGTTGATCATATTCTAACACTTAAATTTATATTTCTAAATGATGATGCCAAATATATTGATACATTCCATCCTATCATGCATAGAGTTCTGAGGGAAGTTGTAGGTTAGTTAGAAGTCTCTTATCCTTTCTTATAAAATTCCCATCCCCCTACTACCTCCCCACTACCCCCCCACCCTCCGTTGCCAACCCCCACTTGACATGCTTGATTTCCTTCCTTGAATTGTACTGATTTCTCCCCTCAGGTTTTTTCTTGCCTAATTGAGCTATAATTTCTTATTATTTATTGTGCCCCTTGGATTCCTCTTTATGCATTCTTATATTTCTTCTCCAAAATTAAAAAAATCCAATAACATTATAAAACATAAGTTTAAAAAATGTTTGTATCTTTGTCAAGGGATTCATATTATGCTTATATACATATGTTATATTTTTACATATATACGTTACACACATGATTCTCATGGTATTATTTTAAAGGGTGAGATGTAGGATATAAAGGTTTCATATGATCATAGACTTATAAATGTTATGCAAATACAATTACACCCACATTCAGGCCATCATCATGTTGATGGTATGTCTTATACTTAGGAAACCTTTAAATAATCAGTCTTAGGTGATATAATTCATGATTTCCATTTATCATATAGAGCTAATTACATTCACTCAACATACCTTGTTATTACCTACATCTTGTGTGTTACATGATTATATAAATTGTGTGGTTACATATGTATTTTACATTGATACAATATATGTTTTATTGCATGCCTATGATTTATCGATTGTCTACATGTGAATGATTGTGATTATGTCTACTTTTGTGTATTTCCTATTGGCATATTCTCCAGCCTTATCCATAGAGGATATGAACATAATTGTCATGTCAAGTTATCCCATTGATTATTTGTGTATCATATGTCCTTGCATGCTTATGTGTGTGATTGCATGCCTATGTTAATTGTATTTCCTACACTATGTGGTACAATATGATTGGTTCCATGATCCATATCATGTATAAAAATAATTGTGATATACTATGCTTGTTTTCTTCATTTCTATGGTCATTATCATACATTTATTGTGGATTACTACTATTTTATATGTCATTCATTATTATATATATCCCTCTAGGTTGTAACTTGCTAGATTGGGGAATATCATTTACCCCATTTTTTCTTTCCAATCGAGGATTCATACCCTTGACTATATCCTTATGCCTATTATATATGTCTTGTGAATATAGATCTTACACTATGACATAACTTTGTTCCCCAACACATTTCTATGCATATTTATTTCCCCTCACTGTCTAATCCTCATATGAGTTTGCATCTTATTATTGAGATTTACATAATGATATTTTTATAACTAGATACATGTGTTTACAATTATTATTATAAATTATTTTAAAATGTTAGGATATATTACATGATAACATGTGTTGTGCATGATTATTTCTTTTGAGATGAGTGTTTACAAAAACATGTTTTTAATCCCTTGCCTCAAAATGGGGACATATATCTAGATAGTCTACATACATATTTTATAATGTGAAAGACAAGGTAAAAGATAGATCAAAGATAAAGGAACTTATTAAAAAAAGTGGATCAAGGGTCCCATTAGATATATGTTTCCCTGATCAATAAGCATAGTTGAGTTGTCAAAACTTACCCTAAAAGTTATAGTATCTAACAAGACTCAAGATTTTTTTTTTCAATTTTAGATTACCTAGGTTTGGAAGCATGGTTTTCATACCATTAATTGTATTCGTTTATATGCTTGTAGTCATCTAAAATGTCATTTAATGTAATGAGTGTCACTTGAGTCCATGATATCCTTAAATTAGCCCTAGACCTATCTTAGGGCCTCTTTTGATCATTTTCTAACTTATATGCACTTCTATCCCATGCCTAAATATAAAAAAAGGTGTATTAAGCCATCAACTAGGCATCCTTGATCTTTTCACACACGTGCTAGCCCCTTGAACAATAACATGACCCCTTTGGTCTATAATGCATGTGATATTGGCAAAGGGGGTAGCATTATTGATCCTTATCTTCTTTTTCCCTCAACGGCTATATTTCTACTCCCCAAAGTGTTTTAGGGTCGGCCTAGAGTCATTTCATGTATCAACTAGCATCTGAACATTACATAAAGATCATTATCATTTATTTATCACTTAGATGGCAATTTTCATGAACAAGTTCATAAATAGTTATGCAAATTAAGGTTATTGATCCTTATTTACCCTTATTTCTACATACATCCATCTATAACAACCCATAGCTTAGTTTTAATTAGATTTCTAGTTTCAAGTCACACTCAAAGCATTCAAATTGGCATTCATACTCATGCATACTATCATCACTCTCGCTTGATCCAACACTTATATTGGGATAACTACATCAGGATTGATCCCCTTTAAAGGTATTGGTATGTAGGTAATGGTCAACACATAGGGTGTTGAGCTCATGTCTAACCTACCCTACTAATGCCACTCTTCTTACACTCTTATTCGTCAAAATCCGAACAAACATGGAGGTTTAATGTTCCATAGTGGAATCAGTTAAGAAAAGAACAAATGATGATTCATGTCTCGATCACATAGGAACAAGCTTCCTAAAATAGAGTGAACGTCGGCCCCAAGTTTCATTATTTTATCTATACAGGGTCAATATCATAAAATAGAAGACTAGTAATGCAATGCACTATTGGAAAAGAGGGACACACTACTATCCAAGGAGGGTTTTGACACCTATTTATTACTCATGACACTCTACCTTACTCCTACATCAATTTATACCTGCCATTTATCTATCTCAATCATATTTTCTAGCTAAGTGCCTCCTTTGTAATTCACTGCTATTTATGGGCTAAGCAAATAAATAAATTATTGTACAAATCAGTGGTTGTTGATATTATAGTATTTTATTCCCTGATTTATATACTCAACTCTTTTATCTAATTAGGGTTTTACAATAATTCCCAAAATAGTTAAATCAATGTTCATATTTGTAATTTTTTTTTTCATTTTTCTATTTTTTATTGATTTATCAAGACAATGTATTCTTGTATGTTTTTAGGTGCAATTGAGATTCACCAAGAGTTATAAACATATCTGGGTGGAGTCCAAAGCATCATGACATTTCATCCTTCCTTTACTAGATAAGTATAGGTACATGCTTCCATTATTATTTTACTTTGACATATGCATGCACTCACATCAAAGTGGTGCATTATGTAAACACCTAATTTTGGTTCAACCTCATTTTCTATTGCATATCTGTCATGCATTATCACACTCAATCCACTTGTGAAAATTTGTCTATTTTTTATTACTTTATGCTCTCATGAGCATATTAATAGCCTTCATCTAATTAGATATGCTCAGTTTCATGTTAGATTTATCAGTTGTCAGCATCAAGATCTTAGTCATCCATTATCTGAGTAGATGTATCTCTATTATAATCCCTTTTTCCTTCTCGTGATTTTTTGGATCCATTCATTCCTAGCCTAATTCCATGTGCGTTGACTTTCACTTATCACATTAGTCCATGGTCATCCTATGTTTGATGTGCCATACAATGCCCTATATATACAATTTTTTTCTAAATGATTTAAGAACATGTAAATTAAGTGGTAAACAAGTATCAATGTAATTACCTTTTAGCTACACATTGATTCTCTATGTTGCTACAATTATCAAGGACCCTACATTCATTCTCTATTAATTACAAGTATTGTGCCATCATCTACTTTTGCCAAAATACATTTTTAGTGGGAGCATATATAATTGTATTTTGTAATTTAGGAGAGGAGGTGAAATTATTTATTTATTTGGATTAGGATTTTAGTCACATGCACAAGAGAAATACATGGACTCTGATTCCAAGTTTGTAAGATATATAGTTGTAACTCCTCAAGCGATTTCTAGAGTCAATTAACTTGCAAAAACTATTTTGTTATGACATTTGAGGGTTAGGTCAAGGAGTGAAAGAGAAACATTTTAGCACATTTCCCCCATGAACTCTACATAGCATAATTGTATCTCTGGTTGTCACCACAATGTGTACCCACACAAAGAATTATAGAAGCTAGAGAGCATCAAGGTACACAATTGACGCCAAGGTACACAATCCACAACATAATAGGTAGAAAATCCACAACTCATGGATTTATTCCCATACAAAATCATAGACATGCCAATTGTTGCCCCTTTCACAACATAGTTTCAAAATTGTAGGGTGTCAACATAGTTAGTACCCGATCTAGATTTTAATTCCAGGATTCTAAAATCTACCTAGGCATGTTTTTTCCATCTCCTTTTATCTTTTCGTCCTTTTTATTACTTGTTCAATTCTTTAGCTTTATTACCAATTTCTCTTTTTGGGTATGGTTTAGATCTAATTGATGTAGTTTATTGTTATATAATAGATTTAGATTGTACCATAGTTTTAATTGTTTGTGTGTACAACATTTATCTTCTAAACTACAAATAATCAAAATAATACCTTGTTTGAAAGTGTTCCCATATTGACACAAGTTAAGAGGATGACAGAAAAGTCATTTAATCTAAATTAAAAATTATCAATAACATTTACACGACTCCACACTCAATTTTTATATATTTTTAATAAATGAATATAAATAATATCTTTTATTAAAAGTAACGATAAATATTTTTATAAAAAATCACAACATACTAATCAATCTCGCCACGTACATAACGAAAAAAAAAAGGATCAAGAAAAGAAAAACCCCCCAAAATTTTTATTTTTATTTTTTATTTTATTTATTCTTTCCAATTTCTTAAACCTACTAAAATGTAGAGATTTCAAAAAAATATTAAAATAAATATATAGTCCACCCACCCCTGCAAATCTCACTTTAAATATAACCTTAAAATCACAACAATTGTAAAGTCTAAACCTATTAAACACAATTACTCTTGGATTTTTTTGTGCATATCATCTTGTGGGATTCTCTACATGAATAACAGTTATACCAAACATTTCACTTTCATAGTCAAAATTTTCATTTAAAAAAAAAAAATTGAGGTCTCTAACCTCTGTCTAACTAAATGACAATTCAATAAAGTTCAAGTAAAAACGATAAGTCAAACTATTAATATTTGTAATATATAATAATCATTCCATTTGGCGTTTAGCATGGCAAAATTTAATTGGTTTCTTGCCCCTAATTTTATATAGAGAAACATTTCATTCTCCATAGGAATGTGAAATAAAGTACACTTTTCGAATCCATATTTTTGCCCTTCACACTAAATACATTGAACCCACCTTAATTTATGTGCATAACATCACCACTACATTTAAAAATAAATAAAAATATTAATTTTATTGGCTCGCATTTAACTACGACTTTGAGAGTGATGTGCTTCGGCTTCATCACCAAATGTAACGTGAAAGCCCTACGATTGCATGATTTATACGATTATTCTTTTAGGTACGTATAAGGCAGGCAGAGATAAGTTTTAGGGAATTATTATTATTATTTTAAAGGTCAGTGTATAGATATATGGTGGATGAGATTCCTATGTGTTTTTTTCTTAATATAATTTTTTATAATATATAATTTTTTATTATATATATATATATATATATATATATATATATATATAATTTTGTCATATATTTTTATATTTGATTTTTAATGCATATTTCATTATTTTTATAGAATTTATATTATATTGAAATATCATTAGTATTGATTTATTGATATTTTCATAAATATAATTTAGATTTGTCAGGTATCAATTTTACGATTCAATGTAATTGTCCTTTTCTCAATTTAATTTATATTCAAATTTTTTTTCCCTCTAGGTTAGAATTGACTTTTTCGTTGTTTTTGTTTTGGTGAGAATGAACCCTTCGTCAATCTTGACCTTCTTTGTTCTATGGGTCCATTCCACCTTGCCTTATTCCACATTCTTTGAATTTTATTTATTAATATTTTTTAAAGTCAGTGTATGTTTGAAGTTTCCTAAGGATCCCTATATATACTAATCTATCTTTAGTAAATTCAAATGTCTCCTATTAAACTAATTTCTTACAAACTATTTGCCTCACACACACTTCTCAAACCTTATCATGGGTTCTACATGTTTGTCCAAAAGATGTGCACATTAAGCTTACAGTGCATCAACATCTATCCATGTCTTCTTTCATCACATCTTGTGCAAAAATAAGGTCATAACAAATCATATAGTTAGACTATTTCATTATCTAGGGAAAGGAGGTAAACTTCCTTCTCTCATTTGTGTTGGGATGCACTCACAAGCATTATAACTATATAAAGCCATGTGTCCAAGTGTACAAGAAATGGATGTGCAACTCTTCAAGAGGTTTCGAAATCCATTTAATTTTTCCACATAAAATTTTATTCATATATTTGAGGATTATGTTAATATCAAATGATAAACAAATTAAATAGTTATGTCCATCGAATCATTGAAGCAAAGCAGGAATGCATATCAATCTCAGTCTACACAATTACCTAGAAAGTGTAGATGCTTAAATCTAGATTTATATATTAAGCTAGTCTTGTACACTTGTCAAATATATCTTAGGGATCTACCTTGCAGTTTGACCTTCGACACAGCCAAAGGGATCACACTCACCACCTCACTAGGTCTAATTACTTACTTCTTAGTCTAACCTTGATTATTATGATTATCTAGATCACCTGTAACCACATAACACCTAAAATATGATAATATCCTTCATAGTCAATTACAAAACCTCAACAACTTTTCTTCATCTTCAACAATTGCATTTAGGGCAAGATAGTAATGTCGACACATTTTTACTACTCTAACGCAAGTATCCTTACCTTACAAACACTTAAATTTGCAAATATTTTGAAGTGAACAGGTTGGCTTGTCATTAACCCTTCTGTGAGGATTATTTCAAAAGAGCTAGAATAAATACAAGTCAAAGCCAATTCATTTTGACATCTAATAATTACCAATCAATCATAAATTCAATCTAAACCAATCAATTGCATAATTAAGTTATTTTGCCCTATTCAACCTTATTTATATATTAAGCATATGATTAGTCATACAACAGATATGAAACACTCAAAAGATAACCCATAAGTAATATTTGTCAAGTTACAAGTTAGAACACTACATGCATTATCATATAGTAATTGAACCATTATGCACACACATTCCCACACATAGGGGAGAAGTACATAAGCTTGAGTCCCTCCTTAGAGTATTGACTATGTAGGAAACACTCATTGACATAGGGGTCTTTGAGGTTAGCTTGACACCATGAGACCACTAACCTATTTTTGGTAAGGTAACAAAATCTAAGGTGGAGAGCTAAGGTTTGAGTTATAAAAAGTCATTGACAACATATGCATGATATCTAGATACATTAGATGAAAGGCAACATAAAAACTAGAAAGATCCATGCAGTCCATATTGATACAATGAACATTTTGTACAAGACACTTGCATTGGGATTTAGACATTACCATTGATGCAAGTATCCATAGGGTGACAGAAGTGTCTAAAAAGCAAGAAAGAATATTCCCAGAACATGATAATTGGTTTCTTGAACATCAAAATGCATGTTTCCACACTCGTAAATCTCAGATATGTCTACACATCATTGCATAAACTAGGTATTTTTTTCATGATTATGTAATCAAAATAATGTTTAGTATTGTACTTCATGTATTTAGTATTTTCATAATTCAACACTGAAATATAATATCTTAAACTAAATTATTTACTTGGCATGTTTTTAGGAATAGGTTACATCACTTTTGAATAACCTATTCATCTTAACCCTTAATTTTAAAAGGGTTAAACATTTGGTGAACTTGACCTCTAAGTCTTCCTTGTAAATCTTAACTTATTGTAGAGTTTGTTTCCTTTTAAGGTATTTACTTGTTATTTTTATTCACATTTGTTCTATTCATTGTATGCAACCTAGGTGTATCCTTAGATTAAGTTGTGTTCCTATTAGATATATTGAGTTACCCCTTGGGCCACCTAAAATGTCTCAAGCTAATACCATGTCAGATTCTCTTAATAGTGAGAGTGAAAATAATGATAATTAGCCACATGTTAAAAATGTTCTTATAGAGGATATATTGGATCATGAGGATATTGAAACACATGAGGATAATGAAACACATGAGGATAATGAAAATGAACAAGTTAAGTTTATTTAATTATTTCAAGAGTGCATTTGTGAAACTTCTAAAGATATTGACAAGATCTTACATACTATATTAGACACTAAAATATCTAAAAGCATAAACTAATAACCATGCATATATATTGATCATGTTATTAGAGATACGTGACATCCCCATATTCTTGTCTCATTTCCTCGAGTACAACATTTCATACTACATCTAGTGGGGGGAAAGGTTATGTCTTTAGACCATTTTTCAATGAATGAAATACAATTATTGTTACATCCTCCATGAGAACCACTAATTCTTCAACACAATTATTGATTTCAATGCCTATTTCAACATAGGATTTTGTATCCTCTTTGGATAATTCTCAAACTTTAAACCTTATGATCAAAATGTGCAAGATCTTGTACAAACTATAAAAAAATTTCAAGTTAAGGTTACCAACATTGAGATAAATTATATGAAATCACCTCATGATATTGATTCACAAAATGTATTGAAACTAGATTTTTGGCACCCAAGTTCCCATTTTATGATGGCAAGGATGATCTTGATCAACATATTTTATCCTTTTATGAGGCATCTCTTAAGTATAATTCTAATGATAAAATTTTGAACAAATTATTTACAATAAGCTTAAAGGACTATGATTTGAGATGGTTCTATGATCTACCAATACAATCAATAAAAGCATTCAAATCCCTAGGGCGATCAAGTTTTAACACATTTTTCTATCAACACTAATGAAATATGTCATATGCATAAATTTACAAGATCAAACAAGGAACAAATGAACAAATGAATGAATATGTCTAAATGTTGGACAAAAAGAAAAATCCAATGATGGATAAATAAATTCAATAAATATTAAAGCAAAATTTGTTTGCTCCCTTACATGAGTCATTTTTTTCAAGAAATTCAGATATTTTGATAACTTATGCCATATTGTTAGAGATAGAGAAATGAAACTTATTGCATTAAAAAAGATTTATTATGTAGCTAACAAAAAAAATACATCCACTAACAAGTTTCATATCAAACCAAGTTATAAGGTAAAACCTAATGAGGTTGAAAATGACACAACTACCATGGTTAATACAATGTTGCAATAACTTAATAGGTTCATCTTATACAATGCACCTAAGAGAAAATTTATATGATTACTTGAGTCTCTAGCTTTGTTACTTATGAAGTTGGTAGTGTGTTATCTCATATCTCTCCCTCATCCTATGGTGGTGGATATGAGTTGACCTTTAGCAAAAGGATATAATGCCAATGCCTATTGTGATTACCACCAATGCAAGGAATTATACAAACAAATGATGCTATAAATTAAAGAACAACATACATGACCTTATTTATATTGATTAACTTACATTTGATATTATCCTACAGATTTAGGATCACAACCAAATGTTCATCAAAATTAAAAAATATCCAATAATCCATTACAAGAACGTTCTCAGACAACTCCAAAAGTGCAAATGGCATATCCCACATATCCTCCTACATCCCATATGGGAACCCATTAGATGGGATTATTGGTACATTTACCTATGATATACCTATATTAAAGAGTTGTAAATGATGTCATGGTGGTTTCATGGAGGTGTCCTGGTGAGTGGATGAAGTGCCTTGTTAGTCTAAGTGACAATGACAAAGTGTGGAATGTGCTTGTCCTAGTATGCTTGGAGGCTTGGTTGATCTTCAATTTTGGTATGGTTATAGATGTTTAGGGATAAGTATGGTGGTTTGATCATGTGTAAGGGGCTTTATCAGATGTAAAGAATGATTTGAGTGCTTGTGTGCATAAGTGTATTTTATTTTTTTGATCATCATTTTCATCTAAACATTTTGGGTCTAAGTGGCAGAAAATTTATGTAGGCCGTTTACTAATGTCACCATTGCCACGTGTGGATTAGTCAGGGGGATTTGGTCATATGGTTGTGATCATATTTTTTCCTAGTTACTATGAACTTAATTTTAGGTCATGAAATGAAGCACAAAATAAGATATGCAAGTGCAAAGTTGGGCTCTCAGGCAGTTTGACAATGTTTTCCCATAGCCAAATTTGCAATATGATAAGAAAAGCTAAGTAGGCATTTTTATGTTGTTATATTTTGCACATGTGAAGGTGAAAAGATAAAATTATCATATGGGTTTGTTAAATTTTATTCCTAGTTTATTTTTTCTAAATTTTAGATCATGTAATGAAGTGCATCAAAATATATGCATGTGCAAAGTTGGCCTTCTAGACAATTTCTTGACATAGTTGGCTCTAAGGCAGAAAAATCTGAGTGAGAAGATTAATGAAGTTATATATCTCATGTGTAAAGGATTAAAGATTAGTTTGTCACATTTTTGGATTATCCTATGAGAGGATATCATATGGTCCAAATTTTAGATCATACATCTAAGTGCGTCAAAAGTTATTGAGTTCCAAAGTTGGCCTTCCAGGCAGATAAGCAATGGTCCCCATACTTAGTCATTTTTGCATGATGTTAAAGATCAGGACCAGATGGAGATCCAATGACTCACTATATTTTGTAAATATAGATATATAGTGTGTAGTAATTCAAATTATTCAAAGGGTTTGTTGGTTAACGAAGTTAAAGATCAAGTTTCTTACAAAAGGATCAACAAAGCGTATTCATTCCAAGATATCAGGAAGTTATGAGATGAGGACAAGTGTTTGAGGTTTAACATTGAGAAATGGTAAAGGATAAATATATAATAATGAGTAGGTGTTTATATATATTGATCAAATAGTGTGTGCTATAAGATAAATATTTGGTTGATCCACATAGATCGATAGTGTGCATTGAGTCAAAGTTGTCAGATTCCACGAGATGAGGTCAAATATTCAATGTTTAACATTTGGGAATTGGAAAACTATGAATTGAAGTTAAAAGAAGATAAATGGTGTGTATTTAGTATTAATATGTGAGGACATGAGATGCGATCATATGGACCGAGGTTTAACTGTGACCGTTTGAATTCAAATATTTGAATTTAACAAAGGAAAAACCAATGATCTGTATTTTGGTTGTAACTTTTGATCTAGGATGAATTTGTTAATTATGTAAAAATAAATGTTGGAGAGGAATATATGGCACATCTATTTAACCTATTTATAAGGTCTAAAATTTCATACATTAAAAAATATTGAGGTTCAAATTTGACTATGTGTTCATGTATCCCTCATAAGTGACTCGAGAAGGATAATCGAGCTTGTTTTGATATTATTTCTATATCTCTTGATGAATTAGATATTGAATAATTTTTTAGAATCCATGAGGACCATCTATGTACATTATAAAGGTTTGAACAATCATAAATAGTATGAACAAAGGTTTAGAAGCTAACTATGTGTTCGCTCATAATGGTTGTTGTATAAAATGTTATTTAAGCAATTTGTGCTTAAGCTAAAGGGTACTATGATGAATATTGGAACTTAAGGAAGTCCTATAGATCATGTGTCATTAGTACATGAGTTTTAAAGTGTTGATATGTTCTTATTTTTCTCATAAAAGTGTCAAAGAGGTGAATGTGTCTCCATAGGATCTAAAAAGTGACTTAGGCTTATTTGAAAGAGAGTTGTGCTTAAGTGCGACCCATGTTAAATGTCTTAAGGGTGAAGGAGTGTATTACAGATGACAAGGAAATATTTTGGAATTGATAATTCATGAATTATATATAAATAGTGAAATAAAATATGATGATTTTGAGACTTTAAAAAGATGTGTGCAAGGCTTGTGTTTTGAGGAGTATGCATTGAAGCAAAGAAGAGAGGATAGGTAGTGTGCATGTTAGATGAGTTAATGAGTAGAATAATTTGTTGACTATGTGTATGAACTACATGTCATATTTATGATGAAATATTAGTGCTCTTTTATTTTGAATATATGCGAAGAGGTTTGAGTGTGCATATGAGGATAGTTTGAGTGAAAAAGGAGAGAAATTGTGACATGCCTATGTGAGAGGCCTATATGAGATAGATAGGAAGTTTTTTCAAAGGTTGTAAATCATATATACATCATCTGGTGTCAAAGACATCAATTATAAGGTGGTTTTCAATTCAAAAGAGGGTCTAAAGGACTTGATCCTCTTTAGGGGAAGTTACTCATTATGAAACAGGTGTTTCACTAAAGGCCTTAGGTCAGGAGGACTTAATCAAGGTTTTTGATCTAAAGGACTTGACCAGTATATTATTTGTAATATCTTATAGGACAAATAGTCTATGTGTTATAGGATTGAGACTAGGTTTTATTTCCCATGAGGATTTCCCAAAGGAACTATGTGTTGTGTGTTTGATCTTATGTATGCATTGAATGAATGAGCTCTTTTGTTAATGTTGCTCAATCAAGTTGATATATGATGACTATTTAATAGTTTGAAAGGATTGGATTTGAAATTGAAATATTTGGTCTCACTGATTCACCTCCCTAGTGATTTTACCTCTAAAAATTGGTATCATAGTAGGTCCTTTGGTAAAATATTGACATTTTGAAGGTGATCCAAGGTACAATATGGGTAGTCATCAAGGAGGTGTCTCTACTAAGCAAACACCAATGTTCAATGGATCTAATTATGCTTTTTGAAGTGATAGTATGAGGACATACTTATGTCCTTAAGGTTTTATGTATGTCAATATGTTGTGGATGGTTATGTTGTTCCTACTACTCCTCCATCTAGTTTTGTAGACAAGAAGGTGTTTGAGAATAATTCTAAGGCAATGAATGCCATCACTTGTGGTCTTATAGAGACTAAGTTCACCAAGGTAATCCATTTTAAATCTACTAAAGAGATATGGGATAAAATTTAGATCATTTATGAAGTAGATTCAAAGGTCAAGCTTTCCAAGTTATAGACTCACATAAGGCAATTTGAAAGTCTCAAGATGAAGAAAGAAGATTTTGTGGTATCCTTTCTATAGAGAGTTTATGAGATTGGAAACATCATCAGAGGTCTTGGAGAGAACCTTGAAGAGGTTACTTTAGTTCAAACATTATTAAGGTCTCTATGCATCATGTTTGATCCAAAAGTATCTTCTATTGAAGAAAATCATGATCTTACTCAATTAAAGATGGATTAATTGCATGGCACACTTACTGCCTATGAGATGAGAGTAAATGATGATATACTACCAAAAAAGGAAGCAAATTTCAAGACTAAAATGGAGACAAAGAATATTTTCCAAAGTAATAAACTCAAGGAGGATGAACTAATTGCTCTGATTTTAAGGAAATTGAAAACAAGTTCAAGCAAGTATAAGGGTAAACTACCCCTCAAATGCTTCAATTATGGATAGGTAGGATATTTTTATAATAAGTGCCTTCATAAGTATAATAAGGATGATGATGAAGAGAATGATAAAGGTCATGATGATGAAAAAAGATCATTTAGGTTTGATAAAATAAAAAAGGGATTCAGAAGGTTTGACAAGAAGAAAAAGAATTTCAAGGACAAGAAGAGTCTCTACACCAAAGAAGATTGCAGCTCATTTGATGAGAGTGAAGTCAGTGACTCAGAGTATGATAATGAAGATGATGTTCCTATTAAAGATGAAGACTTGTTCATAGATGAGGAAGGTAGTTGCTCACATCAAAAGGAGTCTACTTGGAGTGATTCAGATGATGAAGAAGATGAGTTAGACTTTGAGATTGAATTGATGAATGCTTTTGAAGAACTAAAGATTGAGGAGAATATTAAAAAGAAGAGGAAGTCTCAAATCAAAGAATATGAGGATAAATTTAGTGTGTATGAGAAAATAATGAATGAAGACACTAAGGAACATAAAGATATAGTCAAGCATCTCAATTGTCAATTGGAAATCATGTCTACAATCTTGAAAGCTAAAGAAGATGAATGTTCAAGGTATGTTTTTGAAAATGAGTCTTTGAAATATGAGTTAGAGAAGACATATAATAAGGTGAAGTCATTTTTGATATTTGAAAAGAGCTCAAGTGATCTAGACAATATTTTGAATGATCAAAAGCATGCAAGTGATGGAACTGGTCTTGGACACAAAGAAGAATCAGAGAATGCAACTCAAGACATGATGAAGACTAATGTGAACAAGGATAATCATACTTTGAAAAAAAAACATAAAAAAATGAATGAAGGTGCTAATAGAATAAAGACAAATTAGATCAGACAACCAAATGCTATGAGTTATGTAAATTTCAATGGTTACCATTATACTTGTAATTAGTTTGGGCATAGAGATAGAGAATGAAAGAGACCTATTAAAAATGAATTTGCATGGAACTATGATGGGAGTCATCAGTCAAAAGGTGTGAGCAAGGTTGAGTTTTTCAACTATCATAATGTGTGACACTTTGAAAAATATTTTCCATTTAAGGTAAGACAAGTTGATTTTCCATCAAGAAGTATTGTTTGCTACAACTGTGAAAAGAATGCTCACATTGCTAGATTCTGCAAGAAAAGGTCTATAAATTAGAATAAGTTCAATTAGGCTCCTAGAGTACAAGGAAGAAGAAAACTTTAACTCATGGAAACCAAAAGTGGTAAGTATGAGTCATGATGAGACTAAAGGTCTAAGAAATCTATTTGCTATGGTGGAGAATGCTACAAAAGGAGAAGAGTGCCAAGGGCTCTCATTATTTTCTCATGTTGAGAATGAAGAGATCAAGCTCAAAGAGAAGACCAAGGTGTTGGTTGAGGCTAGTTATGAGATGTGTATGGATCGAATTGAACATCCTACCATTGTTAAGCATGTATCATACAAAGAACATCAATTATCTGTGCCTAGTGATGATGTTTCTAACTGTAAGGTGGATTCTTCAGATGAAAAGGTATGTCTTGAATACATATTGCCTCCATGTATTGCCAATCCAATCTTAGAAGAGAAGAAGAGTGATTTAGAAAAGGAATTAGTTGCCATAGTTCAAATTAAGAAGAAGAGGAATAAAATCAATAAATCTTATAGCTACAAGAGGATTCCAATGGTTACTGAGGAGATGTGGGCCACTCTTGGCTTCACGTTGTTTTAGAACATTATGATGCAAAGGATGTCTGTGTCTATGATTCTTAAGAGGCTCCTTTTAGTGAATAAGAAAATGTTGCTATGGTGTTCTTCAGATGGTCCTAGAAGGATAGAGATGGTTTTTTTCAGTTGGAGCAAGTATGTCCAAGTGAAAGAGATGTTATGGTGATGTTAGAGTGATGTCATAACTATATATGGTTAGTCTATATGGTCAGATTAAAGGTTTTCAAGTGGAAAAAGAGGATTTGTGATTTGATAAGATGATATTTTTGCATAGAAAGGTTTGTTACCCTTAATATAGCATGCTTTAGGTGGTTTTGTGATATGAAGGTATGTTGAAGTTAAATTGGATATTTTTGTTTACTTTTGGGTTTCCTAGTTTGTGCTTAAGAGTATGTTGGTCCTAAAATAGGTTATAGGATGTATGGGTGCCCAAATATGTGGAAGCTTAAAATTTGGTTTAGAAGTGTGTAATGGTTGTCTCTAGGTATCCAAGAAGTTTCAGAGGTGGACATTGACCAAAAGGAGGTTTGTTGACTCTATTTGTTTTAAGATTCTAGGGTTTTGGGCTATGCTATAAAAGTGGGTTTCCTTATGAGTTAAGGTCTGAGGATTCTTAATAGGTTTAATGGGAAAAATGGGTTATAAAATAAATCTTCACATATATTTGAAGGTTTGTGGTTTTTAAACTATTCATGTTTTGTCAAGATGGAAACCTAATTAGCAAGTTGGTTTCTGAAGGATGTATGTTGCATATGTTGAACTAGGTGTTGAAAATAGGTGTGATTGAGGGGGCATATGAGAGTGTTCTAGGTATGAATTTTTAGATCTTAATGATGTATCTACTAAAATTTGTGGTTTTTGTAAGTTTCAATTAGGGTTACAAGGAGTCTAGACAAGCCCAGTATGAAGATTTGATGTGCTTGTTCACTTTATCCAAAAATATCAAGGTATGTATGTTTCAAGGAGATTTCTTAGGTTGGTTGATAGCATGTGTCCTATTTGGTGAGTGGAATGAAGTTTTGTTGGTGGTATTTGAGGTGGCTTGAGAGAAGAGGCTAGTAAGTCTATGTGGTGATTCTTCATGGTGTATGGAGATCTGAAGATCTCAAGATATGCAATAGCTCATAAATATTAGGAGTCCCTATCAAATGTCTCTTGGTGAGTTCCATTAGATTTAAATATTTTTGTGTGTTCTTTCTTCATTGATTGTAGTGCTTGGTTGAACAGAGTATTGGTATGGAGCAAGACGAAGTTATCAAGGCAAGAAGAGGTAGGCTCAAGGTAAGGGGGAGTTTGTATCATATTTATAAGATGGTATTATCCTATTTATGGTATTTTTAGGTCCTCAATATCAAATTGTGCCCACTTTTTCATTGTGTCAAAGGGGTAGAAGGTTCTTATTGTGAGAGTGCTTAAAGAGAGGGAAGAAAGGTGAGTTTTATATTGATGGGTGTTGACATAAATGACAAAAGTGGATATTATTGGAGAGTTTTCAATAATGTTATGGTGGTTTCATGGAGGTGTCCTCTTGGTGAGTGGATGAAGTCCCTTGTTATTCTAAGTGATAATGATAAAGTGTACAATTTGTTTGTCCTAGTATGCTTAAAGGAGGCTTGGTTGATCTTTAGTTTTGGTATAGTTAGAGATGTTCAAGGATGAGTATGGTGATTTGATTATGTGCAAGGGTCATATTAGATGTAAAGAATGATTTTATTTCTTGTGTACATGAGTGGATTTCATCTAGTTAATCATTATTTTCATCTAGATATTTTGGGTCTAAGTGGCAGAAAATCTAAGTAGGAAGTTTGATGACATCACCATTACCACATGTGGATGAGTCAGGGAGAGTTGGTCATAGGGTTATGATAAAATTTGTGCCTAGTTTCTATACACTAAATTTTATTTAATGTGATAAAGCAAAACATAAGATATGCAAGTGCAAAGTTGGGCTCCTAGATAGTTTGACAGTGTTTTGCCATAGCCAAATTTGCAATATGATAAGAAAAGTTGAGTAGGCATTTTGAGGTTTTTATATTTCACACATGTGAAGGTACAAGGATAAAATTATCATATGGGTTTGTTAAATTTTTTTCCTAGTTTATTTGTGCTAAATTTTAGATCATGCAATAAAGTGCATCAAAAGGTATGCATGTGAAAAATTGGCCTTCTAGATAGTTTCTTGACATAGTTCGCTCTATGGCAGAAAAATATAAGTGACAAGATTAACGAATATATATATATATATATATATATATATATATATAACATGTGAAAATATTTTATGATAAATTTGTCTCATGGTTGTATTCTCATATGATAGGATATCATATGGTCAAAGTTTTAGATCATGTGTCTAAGCACAACAAATGTTATTAAGGTATAAAGTTGGCCTTCTAAGCAGATAAATAATTGTCCCCATACTTAGTCATTTTTGCACGATGCTAAAGATCAGGACCAGATGGAGATCAAATGGCTCACAAAATTTCATACATCTATACCTACAATGTGAAATAATTAAAATGAGTCAAAGGGTTCATTGGTTAATGAAGTTAAAGATCGAGTTTCTTACAAAAGGATCAATGGAGCATATTCATTCTAAGATGTCCAGGAGTAGTGAGATGAGGACAAGTTTTTGAGTTTCAACATTGAGTAAAGGTAAAGGATAAGGATATAATGGTGAGTGATTTTTTTTAATAAATTTATCAAATGGTACATGTTATAAGATAAAGACCTAGCTGATCTATAGAGATTGACAATGTGCATTGAGTCAAAGTTCCCAAATTGCACGAGATGAGGTTAACTATTCAATGTTTAAAGTTTGGGAATTGGTGCACTATGAATTAAAGGTTGAATAAGATAAAATATTCACATTTAATATGAATACATGAGGAAATGAGATGTGAGTATATGGACCAAGGTTTAATTGTGTCTGTTTGAATTTAAATATTTAAATTTAACAAAAGAAAAACTAGTTCTCTGTATTTTGGTTTTAACTTTTGATCCAGGATGAATTTGCTCATGGTGTAAAAATAAAAGTTGAAGAGGATTATATGGAACATATATTTAACCTAGTTATAAAGTATCAAAGTGTGTGCATTCAAAAATATTAAGGCCCAAAGTTGACTGTGTGTTCATATATGCTCTGGTTGACCCGAGAAGGATAATCGAGCTTGTTTTGTTGTTGTTTAAATATCTATTGATGAATTGGATATTGGTGAGTGGTGTATAATCCATGAGGAACATATTAATTAATTATCAAGGTTTGAACAATCATATCAAGTATGAACAAAGGTTTAGATGCTGACTGTGTGTGTGTTCATAATAGTTATTATACAAAATATTATTTGAGTAATTTATGTTTAAGATAAAGGGTAATGTGATGAATACGGGAACTTGTTTTGTTGTTGTTTAAATATCTATTGATGAATTGGATATTGGTGAGTGGTGTATAATCCATGAGGAACATATTAATTAATTATCAAGGTTTGAACAATCATATCAAGTATGAACAAAGGTTTAGATGCTGACTGTGTGTGTGTTCATAATAGTTATTATACAAAATATTATTTGAGTAATTTGTGTTTAAGATAAAGGGTAATGTGATGAATATGGGAACTTAAGGAGGCACTATAGATCATGTGTCATAAGCACATGAGTTGTAAATTATTCTTATGTTCTTATTTTTTAGAGAAGTGTCATAGATGTGAATGGGTCTCCATAGGACCTAAAAAGTGATGTAGGCTTATTTAAAAGAGAGTTGTGCTTAAGTATGACCCATGTTAGATGCCTTAAGGGTGAAGGAATGTATTATGGATGAAAAGGGAATATTTTGGACTTGATAACTCATGAATTATATATAAATATTGAAAATAAAGATGATGATTTGAAGACTTCAAAAATATGTGTGCAAGGCTTGTGTTTTGAGGAGTATGCATTGAAGCAAAGAAGAGAGGATAGGTAGTGTGCCTATTGGATGAGTTAATGAGTAGAACCATTTTTTGACTATGTATTTGACCTATAGGTCACATTTATAATGATATATTAGTGCTCTTTAAGTTTTAATATGTGCAAAGAGGTCTGAGTGTGCATATGAGGATAGTTCGCATGAAGAAGGAGAGAGATTGTGACATGCATATGTGTGAGGCCTATATGAGATAGAGAGGAAGTTTGTGTAGAGGCTAGAAATTAGAGATATATTATCAAGTGTTAAAGACATTAGTTCTAAGTTGGAGGTGTTCAATTCAAAGGAGGGTCTAAATGACTTGATCTTCCTTAGGGGCAGTTGCTCCTTGTGAAATAGGCATTTCACTAAAGGCTTTTGGTCAGGAGGACTTGATCAAGGTTTTTGGTCTAAAGGACTTGCCCAGTATCTTGTTTATAATATCTTATAGGACAAGTAGTCCATGTGTTGTAATCTTGAGATTGGGTCTTATTCCCCATGAGGGTTTCTCATAGGAACTATGGTGTGTGTGTTTGATCTTATCTAAGCATTGAATTAATGAGATCTCTTGTTAATGTTTCTTGATCAAGTTGATATATGCTAACTATTTAATAGTTTGAAAGGATTGGATTTGAAATTCAAATAACTAGGCTCACTAATTCATCCCACCTCTCATTGATTATAACTCTAACAACCTCCCATGGTTCCAATACCTTCTATTTCATTTGATGACAACAAGATCAAGGGTGACAACTCAGATCTTTATTCCTTATTTATTAGAGCATATATTGAACATAAAATTATACATAGTGTTAGTATTGATAATAGTGCTATTGAGAATGTATGTACCATGACATTACTCACTCATTTGGGATACACACATGATTATTTATACCCTTCAACTAAAATGATAAAATCATTTGATGGGAAGCTACAATAATTTTTTGGTGAGATTGATTTAACTCTTTTGGTTGGTATAGAACATATTACCAATACCTTTCTAGTTATAATACATGAGAGAGTATTTGATATGTTTTTGGGACATCCTTGGATACATAATTAGTGTGTATTAATTTTCACTATGTATGTTTGTCTTATGTATATTCATGCCAACAAGTTAAATATAGTTTTTGGGATTCCATATGAACATCCTTTACAATAAAAAAAGTTTGTTCCACAATATTTGATTATATAAACTACTAAGGTTAATCATGAATGAAATGGTAAGCAACATGAAATACATTTCCATGGAGCCTGATAGTTTAGAGGCATTTAAATTAGAGAGTTCTAGTGGAATCTTTGATATCCTCATTCACACATCCATAACACATTCATGTACCTATAACATAACAACATGTTTCAAAATGGGTAGCAAGACCCACTATTACATTGAGGAAGTTATAGAGAAACAAAAGTGGGTTCAATGAATCCCTACACCTTCTATTACTAATTCAACATCATAGAGTCCTATGATACATACATAGAGTAGTACATATTATACACATTAAAAATTGGCACATATATATGATCTTTGGTATCATGACCAGTTTATTATACCATAATCAGAGTATAGATCAGCATATGAGCATCCCTTAGATGGGATCAGCAAAAACTTAAAAAAAAACCAAAAATATTTAGCTTTTCACATGTTTACTAGCTTTTTCATATGTTGTTTACTTTATGTTAGTAGATAGAATATAATTTTTATACACACATATGTTTCATGGGTACTTGAGTGTGACACATGCATACATTAGACCCATGATATCTCAAGCATGCAAATGTTGGACCTTTCTTCTTCTAGCATGATAAACTATGTTAGGGGCATTAGGGTTCTATATGATCATGATTGATACAAGTTATATTATTTTATGGTCATTTTACATTATCTTACAGAGCTTATATATTACGCATGCCTATACTCATGTTTATATCTTACACAATGCATTTTATATGCTATTCTACATGACCTTTTTCTAACACATATCAATAGGGACTAATATTACATGCTTATGCTAGTTACTTATATCTCATTGCTTCATTCATTTACATTAGCTTAATTGCATGTACTTATTGTTTTCTTGTTTATCTTTCTTATAGAACATTTGAACATATTCCTTTGCTTATTTTCCATGGTATCATAAGTGTTTATTGTTTATTTGGTGTGTAGGCATTTTCACATATCTTCCACTTGAATGTGCAACATTTAAAGATGCCCTTGTTTATAGTCTCCTTGGACCCCTCTTTATGTGACAATTGAGTATTATTGTGTACGTGCTTGATATTTTGTTGAGTTTGTTATCTTATAGAGGTTGTCATGATACTTATCATGCATATTAGGTATTTTTATGTATTCATACTATAAGATTCATTGATATATCTACTTTGGCATGAAACTACTATATGATTTTGTATTACATGATTCACACATATACAATATATTTGTCTTATCCTTTTTAGATAAGGCAATTATAGCTTTTGAAGTCCCCTCACCTCAAAATGGGGGCATATTAGTGGGGGAATGTCATAGAATACATGACTCCACATACATACAATTGACATAATGATTAGAATTTGATTTAGTTTACATAATTTAAATGATTCAAATATACATTTGGGATAAAATT
Source organism: Torreya grandis (assembly GCA_037957365.1). Classification (NCBI taxonomy): domain Eukaryota; kingdom Viridiplantae; phylum Streptophyta; class Pinopsida; order Cupressales; family Taxaceae; genus Torreya; species Torreya grandis. The sequence continues at coordinate 1,179,591 of JARHVA010003030.1, forward strand.
CTAAACATTGAGCAAAAATATGGGACATATATTTTCAAATTTATGATACATATTATAGATCATAGTTTACATTTTGACAAATAATTCATATTGAGACATACTCTATGTGTACATGCACCAATTATAAATACACTTTCTAATTATACATTCAATTATGTAATGACCTTACCAAGATGCATCGATTTGGATTTTATCTATTGTAATAGTTGGATATTTTTTATTAGTGTGATAGATATTTTATGCCCTTAATGGACTTGGAACTATGATTATATTATTTTAGGATGGTATTATTACCCCATTTGACTCGATCAAAATTAGATAAATTGGCTAGATTGGTTATACTTGAGTTGTGTGATTAAGATTATGCACTCTCAATGGAATTAAAACAATTCATTCTTATATCGAATTGAGGGAATGATCACCCTCCAATTCCACTTTTACACATATCCAAGTTAATTTGTGAACCTATCTCTAATGATTTAGATAAGAACCATATTTACCAAGACAAACTACAAAGGGGAAACATGGTTTCAACTACACACACATGTACTCCTTCTTGCTCTTTTTATTGAACTTAGTTTCAAACTATTCAATTTTAATATTATATGAACTAGTTACACATGTAACATTATCTACGTTGAAGGTCATTCACATACAATGGATTCAAGTAGGTTCAAGAAATAACAATGTGTGTTCTACACCCCATAGTACACTATCTTTCATTTAACCTAGTAATTTCATCCTTATGCATTGCTAGGTTAATTGGGCGGGTCATGGAAGGGGGAAGGGGAGAAGAGGGTGTAAATTTATATGCTTAAATATGGATTTATATGTTAAAATAGTCTTGTCTTGGGGATATACCATTCAGTTTAACCTTCTTCACAGCCAAAGGGCTCACATTCACCACCTCAATCAATCTAATTAATTACTTCTTAGTCTAACCTTGATTATCTATATCACCTATAACCACATAATTATTAAAATATGATACATATCCTCCACAGTCTATTACATAACCTCAATAATTTTATTTCATCTTGGGTAGTTGCATTTAGTGCAGACAATAACATTGATGCAACTTTCCCTACTCCAACATAGGTGCCCTTACATTAAAGAAATTAAATTTGAAAATATTTAGAAGTGAAAAATTCATCCTAATAATTTCATTAACCCTTCCATGAGGATTATTTCAAAAGAGATAGTACAAATACAAGTTAAAATTGATTCATTTATATGTCTAAAAATTACCAAGAAATCACACATTCAAGATAAATCAATCAATTTCACAACTAATTTATTCTTACCTATTCATCCTTATTTAAATATCAAGCATAAGATTTTTCATACTACAAGTTTGAACCACTCAAAAGATAATCCATGAGCCATATTTGTCAAGTTATAAACTATATTACTACATGCATTATCATATAGTATATTTCACCGTTGTGCAAACACATTACCACACATAGGAGATAACCACATAAGTCTAAGGCCCTCCTGGGAGTACTGGATATGTAGGTATCACTCATTGATAGAGGAGTATTTAAGGTCAGCTTAACACCATGAGCCCACTAACCCATTTTTAACAAGGTAACCTAATATAATGTGTAGATCTAGGGATTGAGTTATAAATAGTTATTGAAACCTTGTGTACAATATCCCAATACATCAGATGAAAGGTGAAAAATCTTAGAAAGACCCAAGTAATCACATATTGATATAATGAACTTTTACTATATGATAATTTTGTTAGGATTTAGATAGTAGCATTAATGTAAGTGTTCATAGGATGACACAAATGTCCAATTATCTAGAAAGAATATTTATAAAATTTTATGACTGGTTCCTAAACATCAAATAGCTTATTTACACACCTATACATCTTAGATCTATCTTAACATCGTTGCATAAGTAAGTATTATTTATTCTTCATGATTGTGTAATCAAAATACTATTTGGCATTATAATTCATATATTTAATATTTTTCATAATTTATAATTGAAATAAAATATCACAAACTAAATTATATACTTTGATTGCTTTTAGGAATAGGTTATCTCACTCTTGAATATCCTATTCCTCTTAACCCTTAATTCTAAAAATGGTTAAATGAAAAGATATAGAACTTGAAAAAAATATAGATGACACAATTGGTTGTAAAGGGACATAATTTTCCCTCAAATGATTATAACTTCAAAGCATATAATATTCATATTCTTTAGATAGTTTTCTGCTAGTCATAGACCCCTTTCACAACTTTAACAATTAGATTTAATGATAAGGCGTGTTCATTTAAGTATTTTTTATATTTCCGTTATTAATTTTTCTTGTTTAATTATTGCATTGTACTATTGGTTAATGTTTTTGCACTAGATCAAAATTTAATTTAATTATTGTATTTTTTAGTTATCCCTTGTGTCATAGTTTTTGAACCCATTATGTATGGTGTTATTTATTGTGCACTAAAATAGATAATTATTTTTGCAAACCCAATCCTAGTGATCATCTAACCTATGGTTTCTTAACATTCTCGATTTGTATGTGTAGGATATGATAACTAATAATAATAATTTTTTTCTAAATACTAAGATTAAAAATAGGTCATAACAATAGAGCATGCATATGCTTGAATGATACATCAATAGTGCTCGAGGTGGTTGTAGATCTAGTAGAGATAAACCCACACTCAATGTCAATAGTATATAGTTTTAAAGGCTATGCCTAATATATAGGGTATGGTTCTAACTATATCCTAGGATAAATAAATGATATAAAAATTATGATAGAGGGGTGTATCTAGGATATAATAAGAATATCACATGTAAGGAAGTGATAAAAAGGGTAACTTAGATCCAAGGTAGATAAAAATACTAAACTAAGTAAAAACTAAGTGGTGTAATGGTCAACCAATGGGTAGTTTATGAAAACTAATGTGATATGTTGATATCTTAAGAAACCTATAGTTAAAAAAATTATTTAGTATAAGGAGAATAATAGGGAAGGACAAACAAAACATATCTATTATAAAAATAGGCAAATAATATCTAGATACTAAGTAAATAAATGAAATAAAATATGGGTAGAGACACTTTCCTTTGGAGTGACTCACATCATTATCACCCTTGGATCAAGGAAAAAATTTAAATATTTGTTGTAGGACGAAGACCTAAAATGGAAGAAAAATGATATAGATATCCTTAGTTTGGGACTCCAAATAATAGGACACCTCTTTGGCATGACTCCTATTATTTATATTTAAAGACCTTTAAGAAATACTAGATATCTGATAATAATTTTTTAAGCCATAACTCATATTTTTACAAATTAGGATCATAAATGTGAATGAAATCTTCTAAAATGAGTTTTGTGTTTTTTAAACATGATAAGTATGACCCACACACACACACAAACACAAATACACACACCCCCCCACAAATACACACACACAGACACACGCACGCGCGCGCGCACGCGCACACACACACACACACGTGAATCAAAACCTAGAATTAATAGTGAACTCCAAAAAAATTTATTGGCTTGGTTAATACTGTTGAAAAGGATTTTGGTTGACTAAAATTTGAATTAAACAAGCCACTATTATTTATAATAAAGGGACTATATCAAAACATTATTAAGCATGTTGATACATTTTAGGGATAATTAAACATGAAATAGATTATATTAGCCTTGCCAATATAATAGTAATATAAGTTGTTTATTAAAACTAGATGAAAATTACACAAAAAGGTAGGACCAAAAGAGATTTAGAGGATGTCAAAATAATATTAATGAAGGTATGATATAATAGAACACAAAAAATATCTCAAAAAACATAAATTGGTCCCACCCTATTCCTAGTGTAGTCCTTAGAGAATTCACTTAGGGAGATTGATGGGTTGACAACCCCCTATAAGATAAACCACCCATAAAGTTATAAAAATGACAATATCAAGTGTATACACCATCTATGGTCTGATTTTAGCTTTCAAATATTATTTATGTTAATTATTTTGAATTTCCATATTACTCCATCATTGGCCCTAGATTTCTTCATGTTTTTTAATGTTTACATCTTATGTTAATTAAGAAGGCTGGATCTATAAACCCTTCTAGACAATGTTTTAGATTGTGTGGTGATAATTTTGATTTGATACAATTTTTTTTGATTTATACTTATACTTATTCTTATTTGAAATTAGAAATGTCATATATTTTTTAAATTACTCCTATTATTATTGTTAATGTAAATTTAAAAAATTTGAATGGTAAATATAAATATGTTTTTGATTACATGTCATTAAATGATTTTGGTTTTTCTAATGATGATTTTAATGAAAATTATTATAATAATAATGTCAATGGTTATGATGAAAAACTTTATATTAATAGTAATGTCAAAATTTTAAGTTGATTTCTAAAACTATTTTTGAAGATTATTTTAAGACTATTTCTAAGGATATGAATCATATGATTTATATTTTACTAAAGAAAAGTATAATAATAAGGGATAAGGAATCTACACATGAGAATGTTACCAATGATGTTTTATTTTTTTTTAAATTTTCCTATTGGAAGATCTATTTCTACATCAGGTGGTGAAGCTAGTGATCCTAGTTCTCCTACTAATACTTATATGCTTCCACCTATCACTGCTTTCCCTTAGGTTAATATCCATATTCATACATAACCTATTACATTTTTTTCCTTCCTATTATCAATCTACCGTTTTGACCCATTTATAATGATTTATATCTTGTTATTTGTCTTGGTTTTAGTGAGAAAACTAAACCATATATGCTTATCAATAATAATCATATGTTGGCTTATACAATGATACTACATATAAGGATGCATTCAATAAACACTCTCTTTAATATGTGAAAACTCAAATTAGACAAATTACTCAAGGGTCTCAAAAGTCTAGCAATATATTCAATTTAAAAAATATATTGTTCAACTCATTTGCTGCTGATGTTCTCACTCATCCTTTTCCTACCTATTTTGTAGTGACTAAATTTAAACAATATAATAACTAGGGTGATTATTATAATCACATTAAATCCTAATTTGATTCATTTTTTCTCTCATGGTGATCTATAAATGAACAAATGATTTCCTAGAAGTATCAAGGACAATTAGAGAAAGCTCTAAAATTAGACTAGAATTTGAATACATATTTCTTATCTTTTAAATATTTTTATAGATTAAAATGGAAGATTTAATAATATTGATAAACTTTTAGAATCAACTTCTAGATCTTCATTGTTTTATTAATGGTCTAAACCGACCATTATGTAAGATTCAATAAAATTTAATTTTATAGTCATGTTATATGTCAATTGTTTACTATTGTAGAAACAAAATAATTTATTCTTGTAAAAAAATTACCCCCCTCCAATTCCCACATACATATAAAAAAATTATCCTTCTTCTATTATCTAAGAACTTTAAACACCTAAATAACCTCCATAATCAAAACACAAAAATAGGTATCCTACCTTCTACTCCAAGTCTTATGGATGATTAGGTATCTTTTTACATAATTTCTTTGACCCTTGATTTATCTCTAAACTTTAAATATTTCCTTTCAATTGATAATTTAGTAAAAAGTATTTTAAACTTGGTCTTCATTATTATAGTAGATAAGTTAAGCTTCATTTTTTTGAATCAATTCTATAATATAATGATAACGAACCTCTACATTTTTTGTTTTTGCATGATATACATGTTTATTTTATATTGTATTATACTTTTATTATCACAATAACATATTTAAGGCTTATTTTTTAAAGAATAAAAATCACAAAGTACATTCCTTAACCATATTTACTCATGATAAATTTCACACATGTTGATGTATACTTTACATTTTTTAACAACAATAAAATTCTTGGTTTCTTTTTTGTACATGAGATACCACTTGTTTGAATTTTAAACACAAAATCAATAGTAGATTTACGATAATCTCCACATCCAACCAAATTATAATATGTAAAATTTGTTAAAGTTAATCACCATATGCCAAATATTCTACCCCAAAATTTATAATTCCTTTCACATATATCAAATTATTTTACTCACTTTCTAATGAGTAATTTTGGGAAATGATTTAAACCTTGAAACTAAACTAACTACACAATAAATGTTAGGCCTACATACTATCAAATAGATAATATTCCACACTAATTGTATAAAAAAGGTGATATATAAAATTATTCAGAGTCATCAATTGTAGAAAATTTCATCCCTGCTTCAATAGGTTTAGTAGAAGCTTTGCATTGTTCCATTTTGATTTTGACCAATAAATCATGTGCATATTTGAATTAAGATAATAATACCACATCTTATGTATTCCAAAATTGTATACCAAGATAATAATGACGTAAATCATTCATATTAGACACATTTCTTAATATTATACTTTTATCATCAATCAACCTGACATTATTAATTTTAATTATTTTTTCCAATACATAAAGAACCACAAATATAATTACATCATATAAATTTGTTACATAAATATAAGGTTTAAAATGGATTTAAAAAAAAACCTTATTATTAAAATTATTCATCAATTTTAGCATACCAGTCTATGATTCTTGTTTCAATCCACCTGAATATTATTGTTCATCCATAAAAAATATGCTCTTGACTTTTTTACATAAATACTTGAGGTTTCTCTTTGTATATACCCTAGTGAAAATCACCATTAATAAATATATTATTCACATTCATTTGATGGACTTTCCATTTAAATTTAGCATCCAAAGAAATTTAAAGTATAATTATATTTATTTTTTCAACATGAGGAAATGTCTCGTTAAAATACATTCCTTCCTTTTGATAATATTCCTTTTCTACAAAATGTGCATTGAATTTTACAATGCATCCATAAAATCTAATCTTCAATTTATGAACCAATTTAGTACCAATCATTTTATTACATTACAAAACTTCTTTTGATTCCCATGTTTTATTTATCATCTATGAGTTATATTCTTCTTTTTTGCATCTTCCCATTCTTTCTTTCTTTTTTATTCTTCATAAGACTAACTATCAATTAAGTTATTTTAGTTAAAAAAAACATAATTAATATGATGAATATTATCTTTCAATGTCTTACTCTTTTGATAAATTTCTTGAAGACATTTTATTTTTATTATAAGGTTTGTTCACTCTCACTAAGTATTTACTTTTCTGTCTTAAATTTTTGGAACTAATTTAAAATTAACTGTAGATTCCTTATAAATAACTTCATCAGATATAAATATAAAATAATAATAAACTTATTATTTTGAAGATCATATAACCTATAGCCTTTAACTATTCACTATAGCAAATGAAGATATATTTTTTGATTTTCTTATCAAGTTTCTTCTTTAAGACATCAATCACATGAACATACACATCAAAACCAAATTCTCTAAAATATTTGAATGATGGTTTAAAACTATACCATGCTTAATGAGATGTCATGTTTATTATATATTTTTTGGATACCTAATTTAGTATACATGTACTACTAACTATTTCTTCAATCCAAAAAGAATCAGTTACATTTGGAATATTAAAAATGCACATACTCATTTATGCTAAGGTTCTATTTTTCTAATCTACAACCTGATTTTGTTGAGGTGTGTATATAGATATTAATTACATTTTAATGCTTACATTTTCATAAAAGTTTTGAGCATTTCTATGATATATTCTCTCTCACTGTGTATTATAAGAATCTAAAGTTTTCTCCCACCCTCATTTTACACCAAGGTTTCAAATATCTTAAATTTATTAAACATCATAATTTTTATCTTTAAAAAATAATCCCAATATTTTATTGAAAAATTATCAATGAAGGTTAAAACATATTTTGATCTTGCAAGATGAATAGGCAATGGGCATACATCATTATGCACCAAATGAAGCAATTCTCTTTCTCTACATGTTTATTTCTCAAAATTATCCCTATGTCATTTCATATAAAAATAAGTTTCAAAAAAATTTAAATCTAATTATATTTTTGGAATTCCATGAACCATGCAATTTTTTTTCATTAAACCTAAATTTTGATAATTAAGATCCCCAAATTGTTAGTGTGGGATATTATTTTCTTTTAATTAGTTTATTAGGATTATTATACACACACATGGTATTTTTATACACTTGTGGGATTAGATTTATTATATGTACTTAGCCATAGGGAGTTACACTTGATCTCTTTATTTTAGTTAGTGGGAGTTACTCCTTTGATTAATTGATTATTGACTGGATATTTTGGGTATGGAGGTTATCACTATTCTAGGTGGGGGTTACTATTATTCTATGTGGAGGTTACTCTTTCAAATCCTATTTTATACATATATTATTGTGATATTTTCTTAATGGAGTTTGGGATATTTTCTTCATTCCCTTTTTCAATAATTCTTGTTATTTAGATTTATTTTACTTTCAACAACACTTATGCAATTGCTTGACTCTTGTTCATGAACTGGTATATTAACTTGATCCAGAGATCTTGAAGATTCCTTGATATGGTATCATATATAATATGGTATTGGATTATTGGATTTTATTATTAATGTTTGTTTTAAAATTTTTGAGTTTGTATGAAGTATATTATGAGACTTTTTTTTAGGGTTTACAAAAATGTATGATGTTTTTTTTAAATCTTAAAAACCTCTACCCAAAATAACTAAAAAAAATTGTAGGGGACATTTTAAAAAATAGGGGTATTATTATTTTTATGATGTGTTTTATATACAGGCCTATTCATACGACATAGATATGAACTCGATGTGAGGGGTTTTGGTTTTATTTTTTGCATGTAGGTTGAAGCCTATGACTTCTAGTTTTCAAAACCACCTATCTATGGTAAAAACTACATACTCTATCCAACTGATTTCCTAGTTGGTAAAACCATTCTCCTATGTGGTTTATACTATTGATGTATGTGGGAAGGAGTTGATTTGAGATCTATTCTCTCTTTTTCAAGGCATTTCCACTCACCAATTTAAAATGTCTAATGGCTTGAACCACCATCATCATATCTTATAGTTCACCTCAGCTAGTTTCTGGACTTTTAATACCTTGATCATCATCATTAAATCCCTAAAATAAGTTTAATCTTTCATTTAATTTTACATGCCTATCCATGAAATTCAAATAGAGTATTCAAGGCCTTCACATGATCCATCCACAAAAAAACATATGATCCATGGTTTCACATGCCTCTCAAGCCTGTTGACTACCATTACAAACACTATGATCAAGTTTATCTATCCCACCACCATTCTCCCTTTGATGGATCATAGTATCTCCATTATAACAACAACCTTCCTTTGTCTATATGTACTTTGGTGAAATTTGGTTTAGGTTTGATCAAAGTTCCTCAAAATCTACATCCTACTCATAAAAAACTCCTCCATGTTGGTTTTCAAATCAACCTTGTATTGTTGGTCACCTCCAATCAACCCATATCATGGTATTCCATCTTCAACAGTGTTATTTCAAACAAATTATTTTTTTATAAAACCACTTCTTTTGGTCAAAATGGTAGTTTGCATTTTTTAATGATTTAAGGCAAGTGGGGAGTCATTTTGTAAAGTGACAAAAATAGTGTTTTTTTGATGAGTAGAGGTCAATATTAATGAGTGGAGGACAATATATTTTGGTGGCATATTTTTTATAATAACAATATCATAGAGAGATATTATAAGTAGGAATATTTTATATAATAATTTATTTGTAAATGGTTATTTTTGCATTTACCTTGATCTTTCATTAGTCAAATATGAAGGGTAAGGTTCAATCTGGTAGGATGTTAGACCCCCTCAAAAGTAAAAAAACCTATTTCTCACTTATTTTGTATCACCTTCACACTTTTTCTCCTTAAAACATTATCGACAGAAACTAATGTCCTCCTATTTTACCAATTAGATTTTTCACTTATGCCAATTTTGGTGTCAACTACATTAATTTATTGAATTTGGATACATTATCAACTACATTTCATGTCCATTTGTTGAGATGTGAATTGGCACTTATGCACTATTTACTCTGACCTATTTTGACACATTATTGGTTGAGTCCAACATCCATCCATTTAATCATGTTTTTTAATTTTCAAACACAGGAGGTCATTGCTAATTTTCTTGGAGGGGATGTTGTAGGCCCTACTTTATATCTTGTATGCACACTCAATTTATGATAATTGAGTGCCACTTTGGTGTCATTTACATATATTTATCTCACATTCTTGGATGCATTATTATCAAATCCTAATATCCATTTTTTGAGCATGCATTTTCACTTGTGTAGTGTTTTTCTCATTGCACTTTTTTGGTGTCTTCTCTTAGTCATGTCAACTCCATTTGAGAGATGCCAGCTGATGAGGAGAGTTGAATCTATACTATGGGTACATCTTATAAATACCAATTCTACTTCTTATCATGCTTACATGGAACACTTGCTCACAATAACTAATTATATTCCATTCACATATGGACATATTTCTAGTCCCATTGATCTTATTTAGTATAATAAGTGGGATAATTCTTGTGACAAGGTTCTTGGTAACTTACTATTACATGTTTTCATCCATCTTCATTGCCATGTGGAGCATACATAGTGTCCTTGTATTATTTGGAGCATTCTTCAGTCTCTTTTTAGAGATCCTGCTTAGATTTATATCACTCCTCCTCCCCTTCCTCTTATTATCTCTTAAAAGACTATTATAATCCATCCTCTTAATCCTATTTCTTATGATGAAACATTCATGGTGAACTATGCTCTTCCTTATTTTGAGCCACCAGATAAGATGAGATTCTACCCAACCTCAACTATCCTATTATACATTCTAATTCTATCCCTATTTAAGATGTTTCTCTTATAGATCCTTCATATTATTGTACTTCATAGGAGTCTACTATTTCTAGTGTGAATACACCCATTAAGAGATTCAATGACTCATATGTTCCTATGGATATTCATATTTGATATCTATGTGCTTCATATGTAGTATATTATTTCGTTTTGATAGTTGTTGATTCAATCTCTCCTCTTCACATAGATATTCTCCTAGTGAATTTTCCATGTCCTTCTTCTGATAAGTTCAATTTAATGGCATTACATATAGTTATTATGCATTATCATCCCATACCTATGTCATACCTTTTTTTAGACCTCTTTTAGATATCTTCATACTACTAACTTCATCCTACTTTTGTAATGGGTAAAATTTTAGTGTACACCTTATGTTATTCATTGGAAAAAGGAAGAAACATTATTTGATGTAGATGGAACTTCTTTAGTCTTCATGGAGAAGATCTCATTAGATACATTCATAATTTTTTGATCTTTATTATAGGAAACTTTAATATATTCTATGGATACTTCTTATCTCTCCTCTCTATTTGCTTTATTTCTCTCACTTTTGGATGAATTTTCAACTATGCCCAATGTCCTTAGATCATGCATTATTGATCTTCTTATTCTCTCTCTCTCTCTCTCTCTCTCTCTCTCTCTCTCTCTCTCTCTCTCCTCTCTCTCTCTCTCTCTCTCTCTCTCTCTCTCTCTCTCTCTCTCTCTCTCTCTCTCTCTCTCTCTCTCTCTCTCTCTCTCTCTCTCTCTCTCTCTCTCTCTGGGTGGGGGAGTTTTTTATTATGGGTTTGATCTTTTTCTCCAGTTTATATAAGAGTTGATTTTAACATGGGTACCTCATCAGGCCTTGTTTTTAGGACCCATTTATTTTACCCACCTAAGTTATGCTTATGGGCAAGTGTTAGTGTAGGATAATATTTTCCTTTTATTATTTTATTAGGATTATTATACACAAACATGGTGCTTTCCTACACTTATGGGATTATCTTGCTTAGGTGTACTTAGTCATAGGGGAGTTACACTTTATTTCCCTATTTTAGCTAGTGAGACTTAGTCCTTTGAGTAATTAACCATTGACTAATTATTCTGGGTATGGAGGTTACCACTATTTTAGTTGGGGTTACCACTATTCTAGGTGGAGTTTACCTCATTAACCTCCTATTTTATACATCTCTCATTGTGGTCTTTTCTTGAAGTATTTTGGGATATTTGATTTTTTTTTTTGCAACAATTCTCATTATTTGGATTTCTTCTACATTTAACAATATTTATGCAATATTTTGACTCTTGTTTGTGAACTGGTACATTCACTTGATCTAGAGATCCTGGCAATTCCTTGATACAAACCTTAAATTAGGCAATACACTAGTGTATTAACTAGAATTTGGACATGGAAATTCAAATGTAATAATCACTTTAAATCAATCCAAACTCATAATAAAACTCAAGACTAGGCAAGGTAGATAAAAAAGATGCAAACAACAACTAAAATAAGATGGTTATACCTTCATTATGTAACCAATTTACCTCTAAAATGAGTGATGTGCCCTAGATGGAAAAATTGACATGTTAAATGCTTGATATAAATGTTGGATTGTCTTTTAACTCATAACTTGGATAACATGTTGGCTATGGATGATATAGTATCTTAAAGTCAATAAACAAAATTTGGCAAGATATCACAAGTTTTACCTCTTATTCCAAGATTCAGATGGCATGGAGGAAAGGGTATTTATATATGAGAGGATGGGGAATTTAAAAGGAATATCATATTCCTTGAATAATTATAGAGATTAGTTTTATAGAGAGTGTGGATAATTATAGATTCTCCTAGGAATGACTAATGATAATTAGTTAGTGATTAAGTGAGGATAAGAAAGTGATTTGTAAGATAAATTTGGGTTAGACAGGATTGGAATTAAATTTAAAAAATAATGGATAACTTATCATTAGTGATTTATGATATTATTAATGAGAGGATTAATTATCATGAGATGATATAAGGTTGATATATGACAAGAGGAATGACAAAAATGATAGTCTACTAACTGGGGGACTAGAATAGATTAATTTTGGGATGAATTAGGCAAAAGTAGTATGATGAAAGAGTGAGAAAATTTATATGTATAAAACTATAATTATCATTACTTACAACAAAAAATTGAATACATGTAATTCTTGCATTTAATAAATATGTTCCTCCATATAATATTTCTAATGTAATCATATTTTATCAAATTGTCACATATATAATTAATAAATTGTATTTATAAAAGTCAACTTTTTAACCTTGCTTTGTGATTGAAATATTTGAAAAAATATTTTTATTTAGACTAATAACATACTTTACATTGCAAAATATTTTATCTCACCGTTATTCATTGTAAAAGGGACATTACCATAGCTTTCTATGTTATTAGAAGAATCATCACCAAGAAATATCTTTTCATTTTTACACTCTCTATATTTTTCAATACATTTGAAAAATTATTTCCTAAAAGTTATATGGTGAATTTATCCTAAATATATATCTACTAAATTTCACTTAAAATGCTTTCAATAGATACAATTGCAATGAATATATTACTTTTATTTTTTCCATGAGTTTTCTTATTGTGTGTTTTCTCTCTTTTCTAAATTTTCCCTTCTAAATTTTTTTTCACTCCCACTTGAAATATTCCAATTTTTTCTAATAATAACACTTGAATTTATTATTTTGTTTCTTCCTCTTGTCCTTTCATTTTTTCATGATTTTATTAGATTATATTTCCACTTACTTGGATTCTTTTTTTAAAATTCTCTTAATCTACCTATTGAAATGTATGCTTGCTCATTCAAAGTAGGTTCTTCAAACTTTATTTTAATTCTATCTTGTTATTACATCAATTATCTAATTAATTATTAAAATATTAGATACTAAACCTTATTAATTACTTTTATAAAATTTATTAGATATTCATACATCATAAGTAGATTATTCAAATTTATCTCAATAAGCAAAATCTCTTCAAATTTCTCTCCATAATCTCAAGCTAATTCTTTATCTCTTTTAATTTTCTAAGACGTCATGTGACATCTTAGTCATTTGTCATTCTTAGTTATGAAATTATTTTTTGACATAAAAAATATGATCTTTAGTCTTCTTAAAAAATTTCTCAAGTATTTCTTAAGTTTTATGTACATTATTAATATTTTAAATTTATAGTATGATTTCATTAGTTACAGACATACTAATGATAGCTAAAGATATTTATAATTGTTTATTTTATATTAGGTTAACTCTTTATGTTCAATATAATATTTTATTTATTATTTAATATATTCCCATAAATATTTTGCAAATAATACATTATTCATCTTATATTTTTAAATAAATTAATTCTCTCCATCCAATTTACATTGAAGAAAAAAATTAAAATAAATTTATAATTTAAAAATATTTAAAACTAAAGAGATTAACTCAACTTAAATAAAACATGCCTTGAGATCCACAACACAAAAACCTTTAACAATAAAAATTAATAAAATGTCAACTCCCATTTAAAAATATACTTTTAATCCACCCACCATTTTCTAATTTAATGCCTTAATTCACATTTTAAAAATACAAAAACATTAAATCATCTTTTCCACATGATCAAAAATATATAAGTTTAGTGCATATAAGTTTTTTATTTCCACTAAAAGTACACACCCTTTACTATTTACATAATTTTAAAGAGATAATATTAACTTATATGCATTCATGATTTATATTTCACATAACATCCACTTTCTACTCAAGAATAAATATATTCCATTTGAAACTAAATGAATAATTAATATTTGAAGTATGTTCACCTTTGTTTGTGCTTTATTAAGTTCATGAATTTTACCCAATCTTACCAAGGTGGATTTTAAAGAGACCATATTAACTTATATGCATTCATGATTTATATTTCACATAACATTTACTTTCTACTCAAGAATAAATATATTCTATTTAAAATTAAATGAATAATACATATTTGAAGTATGTTCACCTTTGTTTGTGATTTATTAAAGTCATGAATTTTACCCAATCTTACCAAGGAGGAATGTGTAGATCTATTTTGTAATATAAATTTACAATTTTTTATGACACCCTAACTTCAAATCATATCCCCATGTAAACACAACTTACAAGTTTTTTCTTAACTCCATGACTTGAACTCTTGATTATATACATAATACTATGACCCACATTGGGGAAGACACAATGAAATTTCCTAATGAAAACCTTAAAAAAAATTCTCAATCACTTTCACACTCACCTTCAACCACTCTTGAATTTCTCATTTTAGAAATAAACCATTCACTTTAGGGATCTAATACCATGTTAGATAAAGATCTTAAATTGGACTAGAATTGGAATACATTTTTCTTATATTTTACAAATATTTATATATTCAAATTTAATATTTTTTAGATGATATTTTATGATTCAATAGTACCTTAGTATTGTACACTTGGCAAACTTACATCTTGACTATTCCTCTTAATTATTCACCTTTCCCACTTTTGTAAGTCTTGTATCTACTCTATCCTTGTGCCCCTTGGACTATATATTTTAGTCCAAATAGTATTATGTTGATGACTGAGGTCTTCTATCTTTCTCAAAATTCTTAAAATTTACTTATATTCCATCATTACAAGTTCTAAACTTGTACCTACTTTCTTGTTCCCTAGATACTAATGTCCAAGATAGATAGTAGCGTCGACACTACTATCCTATCCTAACATAGCTATACAGTGCCTAAAATCTTATAATTTACAAATGAAACATATTATAATGGTTAGCCTAAGTGATTTAATGTGATTTTTTACTTCAAATGGATTTGTATAAACACAAGATCAACCCTCATTTATATATCACTTAACAACACCTAGAAAAAGACCAAAGAACCAAGGTAGCTACAAAAATCACTCTATCAAACATTTAATAAAATAAAGCTTCCATATTTACATACCAATTATGAATAAAAAGCATCTACAAGTTTGAATTATTAAAAGAGTAGCCCAAGAGCCTGATTTTCCAAGTTACAAACTAGGTCACTATTATACTTGTTTTTCACATATTATATGATTCACACACAAGCCAACACATATGGGATATATACATAAGTTTGATACATTCTTATAGAGTATTTGATATTTAGGTAACATATTTTGATAGTGATGTCATTAGGGTTAGCTTGATACTATGTGCCTAATCACATTGAAGATGAAAAACTAGGGTTTTGAAATTTAACAAGGAGTGACTATCCATGACCCAAATCTAAATGCACTAAAGTAAAGGTAGAAAAAAACCCATATGAATATATATGGTTGTATCCTATTTCAATATATATTCCATATAGGACACTAGATTCAAATCTAGATTGCAGTATGCAACCATCCTAGGCTGACATTACTATCCAAAGAGCCAGATGTGTCAAATCCAAAATCTAATAGTTATTCCAGAATCTCTTTCCTTATTGATTTTAGCCTATTTTAGTACCAAAAAAATATTAACATCAAAAAGGCCAAGTACTTCACTTCTCTATCAATTTTATATTTAGCATAGTTGTATTTTCTATATTTAGACCATCTTAGCATAATAAAATTAGTTTATGCTTATATCTGAGTTTAACATTTAATGGCCTACTATAGATTTTATTATTACTCTTGTACCATTTCATTTATATATACCCCTTTCACATCTATATTGTAAGCATCCAATTTTTAACATTATCATGTCAAAATTTTAAGTCTAAATATCTTTTTGTAATAATGCACAAACTATATCAAAATTACCAAAACACTCTAATTCATCCACACATATCACATAAAAGTACCAAGCCATGTCAATATATACCTAATTTTGACACAATTTGTACACAGTCATTATATTCTTATAATTTATCTTGGGTCAAATTATAACTTATTAAAATGACATTTTCAATCACTAAAATAATTTGATTCATCTACACACATCATGTATATGAGGTAATTTATATCAAGGCATCCTTAATTGGGGAATTACCTTGTACACATTTTCCACCTTACTTTTATTCACTTCCATTAAAAATATGACTAAGCAAATTGTCATTTTGACCATTCTGATTAAGCAAGTGACCGATTTCTAATAATTACAAAAAGACTAAGCAAAATCATTAAACAAATCAAACCAGATTAAGAGCTTAAGTGAAAAATCCATGAAAACTTAATGAATATTTAATATTGGAACTTCATAATTCAATATATATCTAGGAATATTATGCCATGATGTTGTCATCATCCTCAAAGTCAAAAGTGGGAAATATCAATATAAATGAGGTAAATATAAGGATTAAGGCTAGTCATACCTTATTAATGACACATTCTACCAAAACATAAATTCATTCAAACTCCAAAACCTAACCCAAGATTTATCACACATGGGTTAGATTTAATTGAAAAACTATAAATACAAGATCTGTGACCATAACCATTAATCTTTTTTAGGTATAAAAACAAACTATGCCAAAATATAACTAGAAAGCTTCAAACCTTCTTCTATTTTTACCTAATCAAGAGCCAAGAATAATTGGTGCAAGGAGATATTTTGGATGAGATTTGCTTACCACATTGAAAAAGACTTGGAACACCAAATATGGGTAAGAAAAAACATGATTAATGGATAGAATTTGGAGAAGGGTCACTTAGGGAACACATTTCTTGTGTTTTCTTATCTAGTTTCTTGAATCCATTGATCCATACCCCTTGAGGGAGTAGGCCTAATATGTTAGTTCATTACGCTTGTCATTTTTTATGCACTAACACATGAAATAACTTATTTTACAATCCTATTCTACATTTGGCATGCCTGGTGCGACCACACATCTTAAAAATCACTTTGGGAACCTTCTTAGCCTTATAATTATTTAATCACACCAATTTTGGTGATGTTTTACCTCTTTTTATTCTAATTTTTATGTGTTTTTGGTTTTGGTCAAAATGAAAAAGTCACACTACACATGGGAAAACTCACCCTGAACATTAGTGAAGTTGCCTTGCTTAATGGTGAAATCACACCTACAAACAACAAATTTGTATTTTATCATCTCTGACAAAAACATCAAATTTTCCCTAGTAATAATAAGTTGCCCTAAAAATGGTGAAATCAACCTAATAAATATAAAACTCATGGAAATTAATTTTACTGAAATAGTGAACTCATCCAATAGTCGATGAGGTAATCCTGCTAATCGATAAAGTCACCAAAATTATGTCTGTGTTCTAGGAAAACAATAAACTTGTGAGGAAAAAAGTGAAGTAACCCTATCATAAATTTCCTAAAAAATTAAAATAGTTGTATTCAATTTCCCTTTGATATTTTAAACCCTTTTTTGACTATTAAAACTTTGTTTTGCAGGTTTTTACATCTCATTAAATTTACTGTTACATCAAATCAAGGCAAATTTCAATCACATATTCATATTAGTGTGTAAAAATAACATCTACAATTAGATTTAGAGATCTTAAAATCACTTTATTTTTGTTTTTTTTGAAAATCACTTGATCATTCCATTTCTTGTTTGTAAAGCCTTGTGCCTATGATCTCCCCTTACCCACTTTAGGGAGCTTAGGTGACCAAAAAAATATTGTTTTACTTGTTTTTTGGTGTCTACTTGAAGAAATATCATTTATGATCTCTCTTTGTTCCTAGGAACATGGATGACTCATAAATGATGACTTATTCTTTTATTTTTTTGGCTTAGCGAGTAGGAGATTATGACCTCCTTGTAAGTTCTCTAGAGGTGTGTTGACTCAGGGTTTCATCCCCAACATCATACCAACCCCACTTATCCAATGGGTGTATAAATTTAGTGTATTATTTGGTGGGACATTGGTTGAATCATTAACCTGACTAGTTGAATAGGTATTTAGAGTATGCATGATCTATACATTTCACTTTACTGAGCATTTGATGAAGGAATTGGTTGTGAAAGGGACAAGACCCTTTTGTAATAACTAGATAGTTTATCATCCATTTGATATATTATATTATTCTAAAGTGTTCTTTGGCACTAATGGACCATTTATAAATCCATTTCGAAAATATTAGACAAAGAAACCCCACTTGTCATGGATTATCCTACCAATGCCAAGCTATTTTTGTTCTCTAAGTTCCATGCCATGTACTAGTTATTTAGAGATAGAGGGGGGGGATAAACACTCTACCTTTATGAATTATCTATTTATTAGATTAATACTTAATTCCTTTCAAGAATTGGCATATTGATAGAAGTTTGGCAAATACTATGCAAACCTTATGTCTATTATTAATATAGAAGTGTGAGATTTCTTGAGTTCAAAACCATTGCTTTCATAAACAAATAGGTTTAAAAATCCTCTCAAAATAAGTTTGAATTTCACTTTCAAGTATTTGATCTAAGGATAATTAGTTTACACTTGAGTCTTGTTTATCACTTGGGATTGAGTAGTTTACTCTATGTTTGGCTTGTGTTATCAATTTATCTTTTGATTTGATTTGGGAGTTTTACCTAAGTGTAAAGTCTCGTTCCCATACATACATATTACCACCTATTTTTCACATTAAGGTGTTACATTGTTCACATTATCATTTGATACTTAGCCATTTCTTGTAATGTTCCATCTATCATTTGAAACAATAACCTTTGCCTCACCTAGTACCTATAAATTATCCATTTTATTTTGATTTTGGACTTAAATTTTATCGCATTAGTATATCCCCTAAGTCCTTGGACCATTCAAATTTATCTTTTATTATGTGTTGTTACATTTCCTATTTTATTCTAAATTTGAATTTAGTTTCTTGTGTTAGCCTATGCCCTAACTTCTTGGACCATTAAATTTTATTCTAGATTTGTCATTTGGGACCAACCACTATCTCATTTTGATTTTATACAGTACCAACACGTTTTAGACTTAGGTTTTGTTGTGTTAGCCTACACCCTAAAGTTCCAATATTGTTCTACCCTCTTCTAAATTTTTTGATTTAGACCAACCAAGGTTAAGTGTTCCAAAGACTACACTTATTATTATTATTTGTGTCATTACATTACATAATCCATTCATATTTTGAGCTAATTATAAGTTTTATAAGGACCATTTGATAGTTTTTTCAAATTCTAAATGAATCCAAGAGTACATTTGAAACACTTATTGAAAATCAAGTACCACTCCAACCATGTAGAGGTACACTTGTAGTGCAGTCTCTTATGAACCTAGTTAGGAGGAAGAAATATTTTATGATGTAAAGTTACATCTAGTTATGTTTTATGATATCCCTCCCATTATGGGATCAAGCCAAGGTCAATACCTTAATAATCATCTGATTGAAGACCAAGACTAGGCCCTCTTGACACTAATAGAATTTAGAGCTAGGATCCCACCAGATTTTTTGAGAGAATAATTACATTAAATTATTTGAATAGATGAGAAACAATATGAATTGATTATTGACCAAGAAATACCTTGCACTCAAGTACCAAAATGAACCATTGCTTCTTCTATCGAGGAAAAAGGTACATAATGGATCCTTTTCAAACTAGTAATACTATTGCATCCACCATACAATAAATTAGTCAACACTATGAAAATTAACTTGTTGCTTATTTAAAAACTTCTTTGGATATAACCTTATTAAATGATGTCATGTTTGTAAAACAAAATCAATTACCTAAATAAATGCAATAAGACCAAGTTAATACTACACTTGAGGTAGATCCTTTAGCTCCCCCTAAATTAGTCAGACCAATGAATTCTTTGCATCAAGTTCTACTTGATATGTAACACACATTATTTAACCCTCAATAAATCATTTCTAATGTGTGAAATGCATCTAATACTTTGTAACAAGTGCCAGATAATTCCCAATAATAGGTTGATAATAATACACCACCCTAATAGGTAGTGGAAAATTCATAGAACATTAACTGACTTATTCTAATTTAAAATGGAAATAAGTTCATCATGTAAACCAATGATGGTAACATATTATTATAAACCAACACTAGGTTCCCCAAAACCAACATATTCCCTATAGCTCACAACAACAGATTTCTCATAATCAACATCAAATACCTAGGGACTAGAAATAAAATCCTTTGAACTAATAATGCCATACCTCTTCCTATATGCATCATAACAAATAAAAAATGCATAATCAAGCACAAAACTTAGGGCATAGGGTACACATTCCAAATAATATCACATGAAGAGGATCCATTCCTACCTATGCTAACCTCGACCAAACCTATTAGTTTATGAATAATTAGTAGAGCTATATTTCCACCATACACTACTTTGAATATCCAAGAGTGGAACACAATGAAGGAGGTAGTATAAAGGCATAAAATAGGTAACCAAATGAATAAATACAATTTGGATAAGATATGAACCTATCCATTTAATGTAATTATTCTTTAATCACCCTTCCCACCTCATTTTGAGGTACCCAAATTTGATAAATATAAAGGAAAGGGTGAACCTACAGATCATATACAATCCTTATTCATTGCATGATAAGAGGTAGGCTACAATAGTGTGTATTTATTTTGATTATTTCCATGTAGCTTGGGTGGACAAACCTTAGAGTGGCTTCTAAAATTGCCTAAAGGATTGGTAAGAATGTTTAATGATTTATTAGAAAAAAATGTTAAACACTTTTATTACAACATCAAGTATGAACTAAAAATAGTTGACTTATGTAAATCAAAACAAAGAGAAGGGGAAAGCTTTATGGCATATCTAAAATGGTGGAGAGCATTCACCAGTCACTTCTAACATAATCTACTATATAAGACACTAGCTAATATCTTCGCATAGGACCTACACCCCAAAGTTTATCATAACCTTAGAATTGATCATGCCAACACATTTAAAGAAATCATTGATAAGGGTATAAATATTGAAAAGTCACTTATTGTTAAAGTCTTATTAAAAATCTATTCCCAAGTTCAAACATTAAACTAGACATCAACACCTATTCAGGTAATTACACTTCAAAGTCCAAGGTTTATAATAGGAACAAGAATATGGTAGGTGATGGGGTTATCAAATCATAACATGTGTAAATTATACAATTATTACCTACTCAAGATAGGCCACCCAATCCATTACTAACCTTACAAAGAGCTCCCCCATGCAAAGGATATGATAGACGTAGGTTGTTTAGTGACCTAGGTGAACCTATTGAGTTGATATTTTATAAATTAGTTACATCCAACATGATTATTTTGACCATACCAAAACCATTTCCTAAGGATCAACCTAAACCTAAATGGTATCATGAATATGAACTTTATGACTTTCATCATGTTGTCGGCCATTCCATTTATCAATGTGTTCAACTAAGGCATATTATTGAAGACTCACTAGAGAATGGAGAGATATATCTAGACAAAATAAATCATATCACTAATAAGGATATGGGTATCTATAAATACCACTTTATAAATCACAAAAACTAATAAAAAAGAGAAATTAAAACTAGGGCTAAGATCACAACCAACAATAGAATTAGGTTCATGATCAGAATCAAAATTTGAACAATAATTATAATCAATATCATGACACATTAAACCATTAAATTGATTAATGTACCATGCCATATGGTTATAAAATATTTTAAGATGTATTAATAGTAACTACATCACTATTATTAAGATAAAATCTTGTGTACCATCTAAGGTTGCATAATACATTGGTCCCTCTATTTTAGGATCACCATCTCCTTCTTTAGGTAATTCTATACCTAGTTCCATTAGTTCACTTAAACCTCAGTTTCTATGGGTTACCATTCTCATACTTCCTCCTCATCCCACTAATTATAGTACACCCCTCCCAAATCAGAGTTGTGTAGTCATACCTAGAAGACCAAAAGTTATCCCTTTGCCTTCTTCCAACACTGATCATGATCTGAATATTGTACCATCTAAAACCAATCCTAAACAAAACCCTCTAGTAGTTAAGGCCAAACATTATCATCCCATTGCTAAGAAACCATACAATATAAGTAAACAACTTAGCAAAACTTTGATGTATATTTATATTTTAGATCTCTTGCATACATTTGAAGTTCATAGGACCATATTGAATGATTTTATTCAACAATCCATTATTATTAATGGCATTAAGCTTGACCAATTCCAACCCTTTATAGGACATTTGTCCCTAAGATAATAGCTTACATTTTACCAATGAGATATTTCAGCCCTTGGACCCCTGTAAAATAATCCTCTATACATTGAAGTTGTTATTTCCCATCATAAAATCAAACGGGTTCTTATAAACAATGTTTTTGGATTGAATATAAATCATTGAAATTGGTCCAAACATTGGGGTATACAAAAACAAATTTTAATCTAGATGTTAAGGCCTATGACAATGCTGATAGAGATTATGTGGGAACCATTTGCTTACTAATTGTTGTTGGGTCTGTCACCCATACTTACATGTTCCATGTCATTAATATAGAGATACCTTACACTCCAATTCTTGGTCATCCTTAGATCCATGAAGTATGATAAATCCATTCTAACCTACATTAATGCATCAAGTTCATCCATTCTAGTCTTAAGGTTGATGTCTATGGTAACTTACATTCATACGAATATTGCAAACATTTATAAGTTGAGTATAGTAACTACACCTATTATCCTAGAATTGAATTGGAAGGCAAGAAATGTAAGAGGGTAATTTATAAACCTCCCAAGTCTAGTTATATTTATACTAGTAACCTCATTTCCACTTTTGCTAATCCATTTCTCGTCACTTAGTCTACTCATTTCACTATTCGAGATGATGATATTGCCACATTAAAACTCACAATGTATTCACATTGACACATTTACTAAGTCTCTTAAGTCCTATGGACATACCAAACCCTCTAAAAATCTTGGCAGACCCAACATGAATTGGAAAAATAAATGCACATCCACTTTATAGGAGCCACTTCTATTTGTACCTGATACATCACCTAATTAAGATCAGGACACCAATGTTGAGGGAGGTTAGTTATATGGTGATAATTTTGATAACTACTTTCAAAGTTATAATTAACCCATTCCAAATTAGATCATAGATAGCCTGGACTATATAGGAAAAGTATTGGGACCAAATTCATAAGGTATTCTTGAACTTGTTCTGGATGCTAAACATATGGGAATTCTAGGTCTTGGATTATGCCACTAGATTTGACCCCATATATTTTTAAAGTGACAATACTTCATCAAATGACAATAAAACTCTGAAAAATGATGTAACATCCCATTATAGTGACTATGATGAGCTAACAAATACAAACTTATTTGATTCCAATAACATCATGACTATTATAGTCTATTATCCACTTACCTTTCATCATCCTAACCTAATCGATTGGGATCAATAATATTATATCATACCACTAGATAAATTCTAGAACAAAGAATATCTTATCAATTTTATGGGCCTTCGAGATGAATTATCAGTGGGTGATCATGCATGCATATAAATTTAATTGCTTTCACTAGTTTGCTAATTTTGACACTAACATCACTAATTTTATCTAATCACATAACTAATCTCATTTAATTTTTTGTAATTTATTCCTAATAACCCATTCTTAGTCATTAGTCTAATTCACCATTGATTCCAAATTCATTTACTAACCTTACCCCTTCCCAAAAAGTAATTAATTCTTCTAATCATGTCTTATTTATCAACTAACCCCACTTATCTAATATTTGGGAATTTAAAAATCCCATATCCCACCTACCCACCTATCCCATAGTATCTCTTACATCCCTAGTTCCTAATCACCCATCTAATCACTTCATCTAACCACATACTAATCTTTATTATCCCCCTAATGGATTCTAGAGCCCTCCAACCCTAGAATATTCATCTATTCTCTCCATCCTCTTTAGAAACCTCTAAATCTAGAGGATTCTTGGGAATTTTTATTTCCCATTTAATTTCCCTCCATTTCCATATTTAAATCCATCACTCCATATAATTTTAAAAAATTAACAAGTCAATTAAAAATATCATGAATATTCATAGTCCAATAAGTCCAATACATCCATGAATCCATGTTATAAAAGTCTTCTGATTAAGCTAATATCATGCTAAAATTTTGAGTCTATTTTTAAGCAATCCAAAATCTATAATCACTAAGTATTTTTATTATTTTTATCTTGATTTAGATCGCTTATATTTATGATTGAAATGATGGTTTTGAATGTTCATTTATCTTTGAATTTTTTATCCTATGGGATCTAGATTTTACTTATAGATTGATAATTTGGGTATTTTTGATATAATTATATATCTATAATAAATTACTCAAATTTATCATCTCATAGATCATAAAAAAGGGTTTGACTTCCATTTTGAAAATGTCACCTATTTTTGAGAATAGGTAAACTTTCTTGGTCATGATAAAAGTAAAACATTGATATCCTTGGGTGAAAACCTATTTGAGGCACCCCTTGGTCAAGGAAAGAGTAAAGATAAAGGTGCATCCTTGAGTGAAAAACTGTTATAAGAACTCCTAGGTGTATAAGTTCACCTCTCTCCTCAAGAAGTATAGTGTCCACTTAGCCCAAGCATTACCATTGGTTTTGGCATCAATTTTGAATAATAATGCATTTTAATACCTTGATCAAGGTTTTCTTGAAGTATTTACCAACTGGGCATCACCTAGCATAGCTGATTCATATTCCTCATATAAAGGTGAAGGTTGTGATCAATGTCCATTAGAGGAATATTCATTCTCTTCCTTGGCTACTATTCTTGAAGATGACTCAACATTATTGATCAAAGATACTATGAATGTCAACATTAGTACATATGATGATCCCAGGATTGTTTACCTAGGCACATCCTTCACTAATGAAGAACACAAATTCTTATTACCACTGTAAATTATTTTATTGATATATTTACATGGTATTATGTAGACATGCATAGTTTTGACCCTTGATTAGTGGTTTATCTCCTTATTGTTCATCCAAATGCCAAAATGGTCAAACATAAATTGTGGAAAATGCAATCAATATAGCCACCCTGGTCAAAAAAGATTTAAAAATGTTATGGGTGGTAGGGTTAATTTGACCACTCAACCATTGTAAGTGGATATCTAACATCATCCCAATAAATAAAAATCCATAGGGTATTCAATTGTGCACTAATTTTAGAGACATTAAAAAGGTATGCCCTAAAGATGATTTCCCTCTACCTAACATTGGTATGATAGTAGATTCAACAACATGATACAAAATATTGTCCCTCATGTATGAATTTTTAGGGTATAACCAAATCAAGATTAAACTAGAGGACCAACATAAGACCACATTCACCACCCCATGGGGAATGTTTTGTTATCAATTCATACCCTTTGGATTGAAGAATGCAGGTGTAACCTATCAGAGTGACATAACTATCATCTTCCATGACATGATGCACAATATTATTGAAGAGTATTTTGATGACATCCTAGTTAAATCAAGAACACATGCAAGCCACCCAAACATTATACACATAATATTTGAGAGAATTTGTGAGTACAAGGTGCATCTCAACCTTAAAAAGTGCATCTTTGGCATCTCAACCTCTATTCAATTTGAAATAGCTCTATAGCTTGCAGGAAAAAATTTAGTATATTTTCTATTTTATATCACAATTAGTAGATAAGTGTCATCCTTTTACACACCTCTTGAAGAAAGTTGTCACATTTCAATTAGATACAAAATACATGCAACATTTTATCAAATTAAATATCTACTTG
Source organism: Torreya grandis (assembly GCA_037957365.1). Taxonomy (NCBI): domain Eukaryota; kingdom Viridiplantae; phylum Streptophyta; class Pinopsida; order Cupressales; family Taxaceae; genus Torreya; species Torreya grandis. Next base: position 1,206,269 of record JARHVA010003030.1, read on the forward strand.
GTTAATCCATAGGTATTAACTCCACCTACATTGGACAAACCATTATTTTTGTACATATTAGTAATAGAACATGCATTAGGGGCACTACTGGCCTAGCATGATGAATAGGCAAAGATCATGTAGTGTACTATCTCAGCTAAGCATTAGTAAGTTATAAGCATAATTATTCACCTATAATTTTTTTTTCTCACAATGGTGTTCTCTTCCCAAAACCATGACACTACATGTTGAATAACAAAACCATCATTATAGCCAATATTGATGCACTTAAGTACCTATTATCCAATACCACTCTCATAAGCTACATGGCCAAGTGGATCATGTTATTAAGTGAATTTGATGTGGAGTAGTATAATCAAAAGGCCATCACTAGATAATTCCTAGTATATTAGCTTGTTGAAGCTCCTTTGATTGACACCAATCCTCTTTCATTTGGTTTTCCAGATGAGTCACTCATGACCTTGGGTGAAGTAGCCATTAAGTCTAAATAATGGACATTATACTTTTGGTTAATTCAAATCCCATGGATTTGGGGCTGGTATTTTATTGGTCACACCATAAGGGGATATTATTCCCAAGGTGTTTTACATTAGCTTCCATTGCACCAACAACATAGTTTAATATGAAGCCCTTATTACAGGACTTCATCTCAAAATATAGTGGGATATCAAGCAATAGATGGTATACAAATACTCTCAACTAATCATCAACCAATCCATTGATCAATACTAGATAAGAGATGAGAAGCTTATACCTTACAAATAGATTATGGACAATCTTAAACAACACCTTTAGATTCTTCAATTTAAGGAGATACCCTAGACCAATAATCGAGTGGAAAATGCCATGGCTACCATTGGGTTCATGATACAAGTTTCTAGTAATGTTAGAGAGTATCAATTTTTCATTAAGAACCTTTTATAACCAAATCATATACCTCCATATTTCAAGAGAGAACGTAATATTTATGGCCCCAATCCCCCTTGATATAAAGACATATATACTTATCACCAAGATCAAACCCTTCCTCCAAACCTATTAAAGAACCAAAAAAAACTATTCCTTCATTGAGCATCCCATTATACCATACTAGGAAACACACTCTATCATAGAGGCTATGATGGAGAATTACTTCACTATTTATATTTGAAATAATCTATGTTGATGCTTAAAAAGGCCCATGAAGGAATTTATGGGGCCCACACCATTTGCATGGTATTGGCTAAGGAACTCCTCCTAATAGGATATTATTGGAAAATATGGAGATAGATAAATGTAACTATGTTAATAAGTGTGTTTCTTGTTATAAACATGGAAATTTTATACATGCACCTTCAGTACTACTTTAACCTATTACTATACCATGGATATTTTCAACTTGGGGACTCGACGTTATCAAGAACTACATATTTTTATGGACACAAAAAAATCATTACTGCTATGGAGTATTGTACTAAGTGGATAAAGGACATACCCCTCACTTACATAACCTTCAAGTAGAGGCAATTTCATTTACTTCCATATTATATGTTGCTATGACATCCCTTCCAAAATAAACTTTGATAATGGTGGTTCTTCCAAGAAAAAGGATGTCAAATCCTTTTATACCGAGTTCAAGATTGACCATAAATGTTCCAAACCATATAATTTGTAAGAAAATAGTCAATCCAATGCATCTAACAAGACTATTATTGTAATCATTAAGAATATTATCAATGACATTGGCCATGATTAGCACTTGCATCTTTTCCTTACCCTATGGGCTTACCACACTAGTCATCAAACCCCTGTAGGAGTTACACCATACTCCTTAATATTTGGTTTAAAGGCCATTATCCCTAATGATATAAAGTTACCTTAATTATGCATCTCACACAAGACATTATTGATGATGATGAAGATAGAGTTTCTAAATGAAAAGCATTAGGTTGCCTTAGACCATTTGTGAGCTTATAAGAACCAGCTATGCTATAGCTATAAAAAATACATTCTCCGTAGGGATTTTGAAGTTGGTAACTTAGTCCTAAAATAAAATAATAAAAACACTAATGCTAAATACAAAAATAAAGGCAAATTTAAATCCAATTGGTTGGGTCCATTTGTGGTCACTAAAAATTATGGTTCTAGGGTATATAGGCTAGCTAATCCTGAAGGAAAAGAGCTTGAGAAACCCAAAAACATATTTAACCTCAAGAATTTCCATTCTATACTTTTATTATGTTCCATTGTCTATAGGATCCCCTGATTACACCTATTTATATTATTACCTGGATCATTATTATTCCTTCTACCATATTGCCTAGACGGTTTGTATATTTTTACCTAGACCATTCATGCTTCATTACATAGACCATTTGTACTCACATATCTAAACCATTTTTTCCTAGACCATTCTAATTTTATTATAATAATAATTCTTATTTTTCCTACTACACTGTTCCCTAGATTATTCCTACCTTCCATTACCTATTTGCCTGGGCTGTTATAATCCTATTACTAGTCATGATCTTAATTATGACTAAAAAGTATGTAGATGGATTCAGTGAATATTTTATAAGTATTTAAAATTTATCAACATCAACAACTTATTTTCTAGGCAAGTATCTTAGGGCATGTCAACGTATGGTTTACCTATTTGATAGTTCTTTGTGACTTATTATAATTTTCTTCCTCTTATTATTTCCCCATTGTGCTCCATTCCATTCTTATTTTCCATTACAATGTATTCTCTTTTACCTCAAGTTCTGATATTGGTTTGTAGAGGAATACCATTGTAGCCTATTTAGCTATTTTTTGAGCCTCTACCAAAGGACTAGTGTCCTTTGATAAATAGTTCATTATAAATTTGAACATATTATCTTGCTTTTCCTTTTCCAAATAACACAAAAACATTGGAAAACTATAAGCACAATACCAAAAACATTCCTATTCAACTAAGATGGGATTAAAATATCCATTAGAGTTAAAATGACATATAATCTTCTAGGTGGGATTATCATTTATTCTATTCATTATTACCATTATTTCATTAGACTCATATTTATGGTAGAACTACATCGACTTGAGGTTTGCATAGACTAGGTAGCACTTTGATGTAATGGGCATCTTGAGTCAGCTTGACCATTCATATTTTCATCTCACTGTCCTTTGGATCTTTATGTTCTCATCATTATATGATAATTTCTAGATGTTTATACTCTTACCATTTTGAGAGTAATTTTGGGCCTTTATGCTATCATCATTTTGTGAGCAATTCTAGATCTTTATGCTCTCACTATTTTGTAAGCCCATTCCTATTTTCCTCTATTAATCATTGATTCTCTACTTATCATCATGTTTATTCTATCCCATATCCCTAGGATAACTACATTTGGCCTAAATTTCATGTTGGATCTAGTGTCCATTGGACTATGTAGGTAATGTCCACTTGCCTAGTGCATTTGGAGTTAGCTTGGCCACCCCCTCATTATTCTTATATCTCCCTATTTAGATAACCTGATCATGATCTAATCATAAGACTTTATCCATTATACATGCATAATTTTTGATTGCTTACATTGAGTTCTTTATCTTAATTACACTGTGTTCTATGTCTTTTATTTATTAGTTTATTTGCTTGTTTGTTTTGGGTGTTATATTTGTATACATTTTGAAAACCACTTGAGTCTTGCCTTCAATTGGGTTTGAGTTGTTTAATTTTGTATTTAGATTGTTTTATTGTTTATTTATATCTTGTACATCTTGTTCCTCCTTAAGTCTTGATTATTCATATCTTGATTCTAAGTTGTTTTAAAATAACTTCCTTACTTTATTTTATTGTTTGTTTTTGTTTTGTTATATTCTTATTTCCACTTAAATTCTTGATAATTCATATCTTATTATTTAGTCACATTTAAGATTTGGTTCTTTGTTTTGTTTTTCTATTCAAATGTGAATGTTTTAAACTTGGGTTTTTGTATTTTATATAATTATTTTGAGTTGTAAATATTCATGTTTGAATAGGTCCATTTGCAAATTGAAATTCAATGTTATTATAGGTTGTTCATACTTATGATGCATAATTTACTTTATTAAATTATACACCAAGTGATCCAATATTATAAAAATGTGGTGCCAAACAACATATCTGATAACACCATCTTACCTATTCATACCTAACTAGGATATCATAATCCCATCATGAGCCAAACATTGGAAACACACACGACTCTGTTTTCTACTAAAAGACATGCATCTCCTGGCTTATGCATAAATTCATGTTATCCATTCATTAACCCAACATATATGGCTATTTATATATTATTTAGGACATACATCTCCTAAAAGAATATCTAGAATCTAGTCATACATCAATCAAAGACATGAACAAATCAACATCCATATGCTCATTAAGGACATGCATATCCAAACATTAGCATACACTATCATATCATAACAAAAAAACACTGTAAATGATAAACAAGAAGGTAACAGAACTATGGTAAATAAATACATGTCCATATCCATATTTTGATCTAATCTCTAAATCTAACATAACAGTGATAAAGAAAGAAAGAGCATCATTAAATGAATATTAAGAGCCTATATACAAGTAACCGTGATCTAAAAATAAATGTCATATATATATATATATATATATATATATATATATGACATTTATTTTTAGATCAAGAGAATACATATACATCTCATAGTAGAATATTAAAATATCAAAGATACAAGATAAAAAATCAACTCTAGCTCACCCCATCTCTAGGGGAACTCAGATCAAAGCTCTATCTTGTACTTGGTGTTGGAAGTCATTGTGGTCATAGTGGCCCCATCACTACCCACTGCAGAACTAGTTGTGCCACTGAATACTTTGAAGAAGTCATATCCCGTGACCTAGAGGTCATGATAGTCGATTGAATCCAAGAATACTCATTATAAATAGGTGCCCTTTGGTCCATTGAGATTGTTGTCTCATATAACCTATGATAATAAGTAATCTCATCCTTAATACATAGGATATTGTACTTCACATGTAAGGCATCATCCTTAGCCATAATCATGTCAACCAATGTTCTAGACATACTATGATATGATGCCACATGTCGAGCCTCATCCATATCCTTGTAGATCCTCTATACCTAATCAATAATTTTATCTCAATCTTACCAAGCTCTATCCTACTCACCTATGATTTTGGATAGATATACATATTGAGCATTCAACTAATCCTAAATCTCTGTCAGCTGAGCCACCTTCCCTCTCAACATGGTAATATCTAAATCTCTAGCTATAATAAGACCCTATAGCCTGGTGGTCTCACCCTGTGTTACAGTTAGTTATGATTTTAACCCAACCACCTCTTATTATAGATCTATAATCCTTGATAATAATGTTGATATATTTCACTATAACCTATCAATAAAAACATGGTCCAATAAGGACCTCCTTATGCTAGAGGGCCTAACCTCCCATGTACCTATACCTATACCTATACATGTGTCAGATTTCCTATCCTCCCCTATACCTATGTCTACATCCATCATTATACTATAGGGCCTAATCCCTCATGTCTTTGAACCATGGCTTGAGTCTCCCACTAATACCTTAGTCATATCTATATCTTCTAAGGGTCCCTATCTCCCATGTTTGTCACCATATCCATCATGGATACCTAACCAAGTTAAAGATTATTTTGCAACTTGCTACATAGGGGCCTGCATAGCTAGCTCTATATATGTTGTTGTACTACTTGAGCCTAAACTATCTATAATAGAAGAGCTTATGGAATCATCTTCTATGTAGGAAACTATCCCTATATTGGGGCCTCCCTTCCATCCCTCTTCTCTTGTACCATCCTTTGATATTACCCTAGCTATTAGGGTTGTGGTCTAGTTAGGTGAAGGTGTCAATAACCTATCCACTATGATACATAGGCATATGTAATTACAATATACAAAACCATACATATATTATATCTTATTATATGTTGTATCATGTCAAAATTTGTGATCCTACCAATATTGAATCTTGCATGTAACATGTGCAAAAAACTAGGGTCCATCAAGCATGTCCTACTAGAAGTTAAACTATTGATACATGTGATCTAACATATATATTTCCATGATAAATCTATGGTAGATTGAAATATAACAAGGCATCAACATGTACTAAAAAATGAATTTTCCCTCTATCCATCTAAACTACATCCCCAGGTATGGTCATCAAATAAAATATCCATCTACCATCTCATCGATGGCACACTTATAGAAGCATAAATCTCTATGATGGCCTTATACCCTTGAACCTATATAAACCCATATGTATGCTACCATATACTCTAGTATCCACTAGAACAAATTTGCAACATGTCTCTGTATAGTGATATAATGCCAAGCCCAGACCTGGAGGAGAGTGTTATGGCTAATACTACACCCTCTTTGGTATGTAATCATGTGTATATCTCTATACAACTATGCTAATATGATCATGCCCCATGTAAAGTGTGTAGTGTTATCTAGCATGTCCTACATTATGCCTATCATCCTAATCTAAAAATATCAACCATTTTTTTCAAGCATTAGGAGGTCTTTGATAAGAGTCATCAAAATCAATACCTCCTAAAGAATTGTACCTTATAGTGGGAGTGGTGGTAAGAACAACCACTAGAGACCAAGACAGGTCCTCTAATACATTAATATCTATATATCACTCAATGAAAACTAGGAATATAAACTTTATAAGATCCTCTAACATACTAATTATCCCTTTGGCATCCAATAGATCTATTAACCCCAGAGTGACACCCATAAAATATAATGAACATCCTCAAGAGTCATAGTCACCTTTCTAGTTTATAGCTGGAAGGTAAATGTCTTTGAATGCCAATTTTCTATTAGAGATAAAAAATATGCATGATCTTCTTTAATCATTGGAATATAATCCATATGTCATAAATCTATCACCTATATTATCCCCACAACCTCATATGTCATAATCCTAGGTCAATGTAAGACTTGCAATCATCACTCCCATGCTATCACAACTCCTACATGATACTACACAACATAGCCAAATATAATAAAGTTAGTCACTTATTTATTTTACTCCTTTAAGTTGATCAATCTACCATTTTCCTCTAGTTTTAGACTTAGAACAATCTTCTTTTATCCTAATTTTTACTTCTTCCTAGACCATTTATCATTTCTAGCAACCTCACCATTCTCTGTAATGACCTCAACATTATATAGATTTTATTCACCATTATATAGGTCAAAATTTCAATTTACCCCTTAGATACATGATTTTACTACTACACAAGTTAATCCTACCATTTAGAAATATGACCTCACTATTTATAACAACTTCACTATTCTCATGCCATAATTACTTGTTTGGCATTTTATCCATTTAACTAGTGATACCATCATTTGACCCATGTTTTTACTATTATTGCCAAAACATTTTCACTATTTTGGTGATTTTTGTCTTTTTTGTGATCTCACCAATTTCTTCATGAGATCATCATTCTCATGGTGTTCCCATTATTTATGTTATTGACCTTACCATTTTTTCTCTTTAAGATCAACAAGATAATTTTCTCACCTAATTTTAGGGAATAATAAATGGGATTTGTGACATAATAAAAATAAAAAGGTGCCTATCGATGCCCTACTACCTGGTGGTCATTGATACTCTTAGATGTTCTCTCCAAATTGTTGATGGTAGAGGATATTGGCCATTTCATCAGTATCTCTCATTCACAAAGGTCAGATATCAAGTTTTAAATTTTGGAAGATGAAAATGATTGATTTTTTCCCCTATGGGTGAATTTTTAGTAAAAATTTTGAATTTCCCCTAGACCTATTGTTACCTCATTTCTTCATGGGAGGCTTATTTTAGCCTCATTTATCCATTTTTGAGTTATTTTCTTCTAATTACTCCATTTTAAGCATATTTAACTTAATTACATGTTCTTTTATCTTGGTCAAGGGCCAACTTGTTAAAATTAATAAAAAAGTGTCCTCCCTTTGTGGGGGCATCATGGGCCACCCAACTACTATTTAGGGCATTTTTGTATCCTTGTTCTTTTTGTAATTCATGAATAATTGAATATAAAGTCAGAGTGAATTTATTTCTTCTAATTATGATAATTTTAAGTAACATTTTTCTTCTTTGAAAAGTTTTTGCTTTGACCATATGTCTCACCCTACCTTCTCATACATGGGCAAAATGTAAACATCTAATCTTACCACTATTATGCTGAAATTAAAAGTCAATGAATTTATGTAATAAAGCATAAACTAGACCAAAATCAACAAAATACTCTAATTCATTTGCATAAAACATGTGAAAGTACCAAACCACATCAACATATCCCTAGCTAGGGTATTACTCTGTATATAATCATTATCTTATTCTAATTTATCTCATTTCAAATTATGACTTAGCAAATAGACATTCTAAATCAATGAATTCCTTTGATTCATCTACACCCATCATGTGTGTGTGCCAATTTATGTCAAGACATCCCTAATTGGGGAACAACATTGTACATAATTATCAACTTATTCTAATTCACTTCCATTAAAATATGACTAATAAAATTGATGTTTTTGACCATTTTGATTAAATAAACAAACAATTTCTAAGAATTACAAAAATACTAGGTAAAATCATTAAGCAAAGTAAACTAGATTAAGATCTTAAGTGAAAATTTCATGGAAAATTAATGAATATCAAATATTGGAATTTCATAATTTAACAAATATCTAAGAATATGATGATATGATGATGTCATTAGATTCAAAGTCAAAAGTGGGAAATATCAACATAAATGAGGTAAGGATTAAGATTAAGGCTAACCATGCCTTATTAATTACCCATTCTCCCAAAACATAAATGCATTCAACCTCCCAAACCTAGCCCAAGATGAATCATGCATTGGTTAAAGTCAATTGAAAAACTATAAATAAAATAGCTAACCATAACCATTAAGATTTTTAGGTGCAAAAAAATTATGCCAAAATATGATTAGAAAGATTCAAACCTTCTTCTATTTTTACCCAATCAAGAGCCAAGACCAATTGGTGCAAATAGAGATGTTGGATGAGCTTTCCATACCATATTGACAAAGATTTAGAGCATTAAATCTTAGCACAACATGATTAATAGAATAATCATAGAGGAGAGTCACTTAGGGAAGACATTGCGTGTGTTTTCTTGTCTAGTTTCTTGAGTCTTTTGATCCACACCCCTTGAGGGAATAGGCCAAAAACATTAGTTATTAATGATTTTCATTTGTTTTATTCACTAAAACTTGAACTAACTTGTTTTTTAATCCTATTCTACATATATAATCCCAATCTAGATCCATTTTAGGTTTAAACATTTGGTGAAACCTATCTTTAAACATCAAACCCAGGTTACTTAGAGTTTTCTAATTTTGCTATTGTTGATCCCTAAATTTCTAAAAAATTAGCAATCATGTCTACCATGGATATTTCAGTTAATTATTTCATGGTTAATTACCTTATAGTGGTTATAACTTGTTACATGTCATGCATAATTAACTCATTCTGATTTATAAGGGATGTAAACTTTTATTTTTTAAAGATCTTCCTTGTTCTAATTTTTATAATAATAGGGTTTTAAAAATCAAGAAACATTTGATCTCTTTTCAAAATTATTTTTACAATGACATAAAACTAAAACACAAGGGAAATGAAATTATCAACCAATTAACTAATACTCTTGAAAAAATTTCAATCCTTTAGCTCCTAAAACAATCTAATGTCTATAAATAAATCCTATACAAGTCATTGCATGAGACATAAGTTCCAAGTGATATTGAGATTGCTTATTTTATGGATATCATGGAATATCTCAACAACTATAATAATCTCATCACCTTTGATCCAATAGATTTTCCATCCAAAAATATTGCTTACCAAAATTTGCCTTTATTCATACAACTAACAATACAAATTAAATGTATCAAAAAAGTTACTATTTATAATGGATAAAACCTAAACATCTGTATCATATAATTCTTAACCACCATATATGTTAACCTAAATCTTATTAAAAAACTAGTTATGCAAATAAAAGGGTTTGAAAATTCATAAATCCCTTTGGTTGGTTAAATTACATTAAATATTAATGTGGGTCCCCATACTTTACCAACTTTGTGATAGATTATGCCAAATTATTTAAACTATAACATTCTATTTGGACAGTCTTGGATACATAAAATATGTGGTTTCCTTTACATTGCACACATTCTTAGAATTTTGTCATTAGGAAATCCTTTACACATGACCAATAGATCCTAATATCTTCAAACACTATGTAATGGTCCAAAAAGTAGATTATCCTAAACCATAATATTCTAAATATGACTCCAAAATTGACATATTACTAAAATAACGTAATTAGACTATGCTATCTAAGGTACCAAAAAGATAATTTACACATGTACCTGAACCCTTGACTTCATTATTACATTAGTTAATAGAGTACAAGATTATATGTCTACCTCATCCTATCAAGGTTGATATGCTTAAAACTATACCAAAAGGATATAATCCAAATGCTTGTTATGATTATCATTAAGGAGTAGGACATTTTATGAATCATTGCTTTACTTGGAAACACAAGATCCAAGATATTATCAATGATCAAAACATTATATTTGAGGATACTCCAAAAAGAAATAGGTTCACAATAAAAAAAATCCATTCCAACAAGATTTAAATATTACATTATACATGGGTGGTGCTTATTTTGGGCTTAACCATATTAACCATATACAAACTAAAACCACTTGCCATATTTTTTAGCATCTTGGTTTTAACCTACAAGAATTGCAAATAAGGTCACTTGGAAATACTCCTAAGGAAACATAACATCAATAATTTTTTGTGGTCCTAAAATGATTCAAACATGGGTTTGGTTTATGCCTATCACATTCCATATGAATTTACACTAGTACCTCTTTGTCTATACCAAATGGAAGAAAAAATTAATCCAAATTGACAAGTTATTTCCTTTCCTCATGAAGGCATTTTAATACATATTTAAAATGATAGAATTGCTTCTTCTACTAGACATACAAAATGTGAGGAGGAACATGCCATGTGTATGCAATGAAAAACATAATATATCTAAAATTTAATCTAGTTTAGAGAAGATAGATCCTACTTACACTTTTAATTGGGGATACATTTGATAATTAGGGTCATGACCAATATGGATATACTAGACCTAGCCAAGGGATATCTTACCACAATAATATCATTGGGGAGGGTTATAAAACCTCCAATCAAGAAAAATTATGTAGTAAACCTAACTAGGTCCTATGTTTTCATATTCACTAAAATAATAAAAATTAAACTAAAGTCTAATCTAGTACTCACCAAAGCTTGTGGCACAACATGGGGGTTAGTAAACATAAAATTAAACCTGCATAAGAGACTCCTATTTAGGATATGTATAGGTAAAACCCTAATGTATGGAGATAGAAATATAATCAAAAGACATTACTTATGTTACTTATATCTACTAAAGAGAGGAGCAACGTTAGAGATACTTACCTAGAAGATGAACCTGTCAAGACTCAATATCTCCCTTTGGCCAAAGGTACTTCACAAGAGGTGGTTGTCATTTTTAAGGATCACTAAGAAAGGCAAAAACATCCAAGACTTCTCCACAAGAAAATATTCTTCTCTAAGTAAAAACCCTAAGCTTAGACTCCTTAAGTAAAATGGTGGAAGAGTAGATTATAAAGAAGTGCAAATGAATAATTAACTTTGGTTGTCTCTCTAAGAATGGCAAAATGGATCTATTTATATAGGTAGATCTAACCCTAAATCCTTTCTCAAAAGTTTTGTTTGACAAGGTTGACCTGATCGACTTAGCATTGTAATTGACAAAAAAACTAACTAGATAATGAGCTATGTCAGCCATGGTCAACTTACTTCTTAGTAAGCTCTGTTAATGACAATACAAGGTTAATATGGCCAACATAGTTATGTAAACTACTAAAAGTGGTCTAAGTTAGGGAAATCGATAATGAAGGTGGTAAGTGACTAGAAGAGGGTACAAAATTAGAGGTAAATCTTAGGGGAATGTTTTTAGGAGCTGGTTGGATTAGTAATAAATGGAAATAAGAGATAAAAATCTTGAAAAGCACTAATGATCTACTCACCCCTTTCCTAGTGCATCCCTTAGGGTGTGCACTCAGAGAGACTCAAAATTGATGGGTTCTTACAAGATATAAATAATAAATAATTGATAAAGATTGAAAATATTATATGTATACATATACCCCACTCAAAGCTCATAACAAGTCACTCAGGTGCAATAGGGAATGGTGCTTCAAGAAAGAACATAGTAGCACACAACATTGAAGATAAAAAAAGTTGTAGTATATGAAAGCTTAAAATAATTAAAATTTAAATGAATGAAAGGAAAATAAATAAAAAATTAAATGTATGCATACTTTGACTTACCTTTATCTCTAGATGGTTATCTATTGTGTTTGTAGTTCTGATCATGGAGGGCACAGAGATTGCTTTTGATAAACCCAAGGATACAAAAACTAAATAGCAAAAACAAAAAAATGTAGGAAATTCAATATAATTGATGCTATGTAGATGGGATGTACGCAGAAATTTGGAAATCTAGGGTGACAAGTGCTATGTTAGACCAAATGACCAGGTCAAGACTTAGAGTAAATTAGGTAACTAAAAATCCAAGTCTACTAAATACTAATAAACTCGATCAAGTAAACCTTAAGTAAGAAAGGAAAATTCACCAAGTCAAACCAAGGATACATGTCAAAAAGTATGGTAATCAAACATTAATTAAAATCAATAACAATCCTTACTTAAAAAAATATGGGAAATAAAAATGGTAAAACAACATTGATGAATGAGAAATAATAATCCTGACTCAATCATCAATGGAAAAAAGTGCATAAAAGGGAAAACATTGATGAGTGAGAAGTAATAAGCCAACCTCACTTAATAATGGACAAAACACATGAAAGTAGAAATGATCATAGGTTTCCACAAAAAGGGTGGTAAAATAATGATAAATGGTATAAATAAATAAAGGCAAGTCTAGAAATGTAAATCCATGGTGTGAATAAAGTAATCCATAGTCACTCAAAATATATTATTTTTTTCTAGAGATATTTAAAACTAAAACAAAGTAGTGCTAGCATGTTTTATAAGATGTGAAGAAGAAGGAAATATAGAAGGGAAAACATATTTAGAATCACAATTTTCTTGTCAAGGGGGGAAATGGAATGGGTGGAGGGGAGAATGAAGGAAAAACTAAGGTAGAGGAACTTTTTATTTAAGTCAAGACACTCAAATTAGGTTTGTCAAAACAAGAGGAATTTTGACCTTAAGGAATCTTAAGAATTTTTCTTAGCCATACAAGTCTTAGGTTTAAAAATTAAGTATGTAGATCATCCCATGAAGGTTGCATGCATGAAAAGGAAAATGGACCTACCTTCTCACAATGTGTTTTTCATTCCTTAGGACCCCTTACAGAGTCATCAATCTACTGCAAAGATTGGATACTTGCATGAGAAATTAGGTATCACCATAGAGTTTTTTGAATTCCCCTATTCCAATCTACATGCCTACCACACCCCAATGGACCTCAACTCTATTTTTAGGCCAACTATGGAGTTTGAGATTTAAGTGGAGATAGGAGATGTGCTTGTAATCACATATTTTGGTTTTATTTGACTTTTGAGATTTATATATTTCCTTTTGTATATCATTGCCTTTTGTTTTAAATGATTTAGTTTTTAAATTTCTTGATGGATTTTTCTATTCCTCCTCCATATAGATTTAGAGAACCAAACATGGTGACTAAAGATGAATTTAATTTGAATACTTTTGAATTTTTTGATAAGAGAGATAACTCAAAGAGCATGATGTCTAAGAGTCTCATAAAGTCAAGTGAAATAAAAGTGCTATCTTGACTTTGACCTTGTTTTATCCAATGTGGAGTTAAATGAAATCAAGAGGAATGAAACATGAAACAATTTAAATTACTTAAAATTACAAAAAAAGTGATAAAGGGTAAAAAATGAATACAATGATAGAAAAGTGTGATTCCTTATCTTAATAATGAGGTAAATATAGGAAAATATGATAGTATAGACTATTATGCAAAAAATTTCTAAAAAAAAATCAAAAGCTGAAGTTGAGAACAAATATTAGAAACTTGTATCCATTGCAAAACATAATATATAAAAAGAATGAAAAAGATGGTGATTTTATGAGGAAGGCTAGGTCCTATCCATGGTCTTACATTTCAACTCATAAAAGATAAAGCCAAGGGGGTGCCAAAAGCATGTGGAAAGAAAATAATAAAAAGATGATATTTGTGAGGAAGGCTAGGTACTATCCATGGTCTTATATATCAAGTCATAAAGAGAAACCCAAGGGGGTACCAAAATCATGTGGAAAGAATATTAAAAAAAGGTGGAATTTTTGAGGAAGGTCAAGTTTTATCCATGGTCTTACACTGCAACTCATAAAAGAGAAATGCAAGTAGTGTAAAAAAGTGTGTAAAAAGTATGAAAAAAAGAAAAGGAAATCATGAGGAATGCAAAGTCATATCCACATTTTTACAATACAACTCATGAGAAAAAGGGAAATCAAGAGACCAAAAGGAAAGACTAAGGATTGTGAAAGGAGAAAATTGTTGTAGACAGTAAGACCCGTGTAAGTATCCTACAAAAAGTGTTAGATGGATAACATATATAAATTATGAAAAGAAGGGAAATATTATACGTTAACATCTATATCAAGGATGAGCATGTGAGAGATAAGTCTATATATCTTAGAAGGTTTATTGAAGTTTAATGACTTTAAGAGTGGTCATCAAAAGATGCCCCAAAGGGTAGTTGGATGTAGGGATGGGCATCATAAGATTTTCCAAAGTTTGAAATGATGGGTGGGTATCATAATATGCCTCAAAAGATAGAGTAAAATGTGAATGGGCATCAAAAGATGCCCCATAATGTAAAAATAAGAAAAAAGGAACACCCCATAGAGTGTCTAAATAGATTCAAGTTTCCCAAGAAGATTCTGATAGGGGATATGATGCTTGAGGAAATAAAAAAGGATGCTAAGTAAGAATAATGAGATACATAAAACTAAGTCAACTAGATAGAGAACGAAGTCAGCTAGATATAAGAGTAAAGGCATAAATAAGAGTATAGAGTCGATTAGGTTGAATTAGTACTATTGAAAAGGAGATGAGAAGAGTACAGATTCAACCAAGCCAACTAAGTACTACTATAAAAAAGGTAGATAAGGATACAAGGTTGACTTAGTACTATACCTTGATTGGCAAAAAGGAGTATTAGGTCGACCAAGTTGACTTAGTACTGTAGATAGGGAAAAAGTCAATCTAATAAGGATATAGAGTTAACCAGGTTAACTTAATACTTAAATTGATTATAATAAAGGAGTACTAGGTTAACCAAGTTGACTTAATACTATATACATGGAAAAATATAGTTAATAAAGATATAGAGTTAACTAGGTCAACCTAGTACTATAACTTGGATGGTAGAAAGGAGTACTAGGTCGACCAGGTTGACTTAGTACTAAAAATATGGAAAGTTTTTGTAATGTAATTAGAATCAACAAATAGAATAAAATAGACAAGTAATTGGATCAATGAGAATGATCCATTTAGGGCACACAATACAAAACCTTTCACCAACTCTAGCCAATAAAATTTTTTGTAATACAACATATAATGATCAGAGAGTAAGTAGTCAACTAAAAAGTAAATGCTAACTAAGTGGTCATCTTGAGTATTGTTAGCTTATTATAAAATGTTATTTTAAGTGTGATAGGGAAGTTGATTGAAAGTAAGGAACTAGAAATCAATCTATGGATGGTTTTAAGATGTTTAGGTTGAAAGGGATCTATTTGGCAATGGTAATGTCTTAGTATTGGGACCTACCCCTTCACTTCACAATCTCACAATAATAAAGGTGTTGAGTGATCTTACAATATATACTATTAAACATGTGTTTATACTTGGCCAAAAAACCAAGCCGATTTCCTCCTTGGTGATGAAATCCAAGTAGGTAGGCCTTTGAAAGACAAATGTTAATTTTTTTTTGAGTATTGTGTGATTTTTTAGTATGAAATAAGATCAAAATAGTGAAACTAATTAGAAATTTTAAAAACCACCTAATTAGACTATGTGAGCTACTCTAAGTGTGCAGATAGCTGAAAATGAAAGTGTGAATTAATTACTACCATATAATTTTTAATTCTCAAATTAAGAATGATACAGAGTTGGTTCAAATGAAATTATATGAAAATAGTATAGAACATAGTCAATTGGGTCACTTCTATTCTATATAAGTAAGATTATTTAAGAACTAAGTCAACCAAGTTGACTTAGTCTTTTAGATAGAATATAGGTTATAGAACTAAGTCGACCAGGTCAACTTAGTTTGTTATAGGATTGTAGCCTTGAAGGATGCAAAATTACAAAAAACATAACTATAATGAAGTAATGAATTGAAATGGAGAAAGAGAGGAACCTTGGTGGGTTGGAAGATGATTAGGATTGAAAATTTTATGTTTTAGTGCCTTGAATGTTGCTTGCAAGTTCTAAAAACTAAGTTGACTAGTTCAACCTAGTTCTATGAAACCCTATTTGTTGAAGCTAGATAAGATGACTAAGTCAACCTTCATAACTTAATTTTTTATTTCAGATGTTGATTGGAATACTAAGTAGACCTGTATAACTTAGTTTATTATTTTGGATACTGACTAGAAGAAAAAGTTAGCCTAGTTGACTTAGTTTATTATTTAGAACTAAAGAAGAATACTATGTGTAGACATCCACTCTACACTATGTTGACTTGTTCAATCTAGTAACTTGTATTTGATGAAGACCTACACAAAAAGAACAAATTTATTTTGATATGAATGTGTGTTAAACTTATGCACAAAAGTTAGAACTATATCAGTCTGGTCAACCTAGTATTGAAAAATAGAAAAATAATATAATGATATAAATGAAAAGCATTAAATAAAACATGTAAGGTTTAGATTCACAATGAGTTCTCCGGAATGTATGTAATAGAAAATGTAGCATATCTACAAATCAATCTAAACTTAAAGAAGATAGATCATACTTATACTTTCGATTGGGGATACATTAGATAATCAGGGTCATGACCAATATGGATCCATTAGACCTAGCCAAGAGATCTCTTACTATAATAATATCACTAGGGAGGGTTACAAAGCCTCTAGTAAAATAAAACTACATAGTAACCCTAACTAAGTCTTATATTTTCATATTCACTAAACTAATAACAATTAAAGTAAAATCTAATCTAGTGCTCATCAAAGCTTATGACATAACATGGGGGTTAGTAAACATAAAATTAAACATGCACAAGAGATTCCTATTTAAGCTATGTATATGTAAAACCCTAATGCATGGAGAGAGTAATTTATTCAAAATCCATTACTTATGCTACTTATATCTACTAAAGAGAGGAATAAAATTAGATATACTTACTTGGAAGATGAACCCATAGAGACTCAATATCTCCCTTGGCCAAAGGTGCTTCACAAGAGGTTGTTGTGGTTTATAAGGATCACTAATAAAAAGGACTATTTCAAATAATTTGGACTTATACCCACTAAAGTGGAGTGGAGAAAATTTTCTCCAAAAATAATTTTCTTATGTTTCAAATAAATTGGACTATTTCAAACTATTTGGACATAGATCATTTTGAATGAATTGGACTATTTTGAATAATTTGGACTTATACCCACTAAAGAGGAGTGGAGAAAATTTTCTATAAAAATAATTTTCTTATGTTCCAAATAAATTGGACTATTTCAAATCATTTGGACATAGATAATTTTGAATGAATTGGAGTATTTTGAATAATATGGAATTATACCCACTAAAGTGGAGTGGAGAAAATTTTATCCAAAAAAATAAATTTTCTATATTCCAAATAAATTATAGTGTTTAAAACCATTTAGGCATAGATAATTTGAATAAATTGGTCTAGTTTAAATAAAATGGACTTATACCTACTAAAGTGGAGTGAAGAGAATTTTATCCAAAAATAAATTTATTATATTCAAAATAAAATGGACTATTTCAAA
This sequence comes from Torreya grandis, assembly GCA_037957365.1. Taxonomy (NCBI): domain Eukaryota; kingdom Viridiplantae; phylum Streptophyta; class Pinopsida; order Cupressales; family Taxaceae; genus Torreya; species Torreya grandis. The sequence goes on from JARHVA010003030.1 coordinate 1,224,448, forward strand.
GCATTTGGGAATAGATAGTTATGAATAAATAGGGTTATTTTGAATAATTTAGACTTATACCTATAAAATGGAGTGAAGAAGATTTTTTCCAAAAATATTTTTTTATTCCAAATAAATTACTAGACTATTTCAAACCATTTGAGCATAGATCATTTTGATTAAATTAGACTATTTTAAGAAATTTTAAATTATACCCACTAAAGTGGAATGGAGATTATTTTCTCCATAAATATGTTTTTTATAATCCCAATAAATTAAATTATTTCAAGCCATTTGGAAGCAGATCATTTTGAATAGATTGGACTATTTCAAACTTGTGATACCCTTTTGGGCCTTCATACCAATCATTGATCCTTTGAAGTAGCTTTTATTGCTAGGACACATGGCACCATTTGACTAGCCAAATTATAGATGAAAACATATTAAGCAATCTAGTTCATCTACATAATAAAACATCTTGATAGTTATTTGTTGTTCATTAGGAATATCTTCATGAGCAAGTGTCAATATACTAATTCAATAATTTCAACGAATCTCCAACTATAAATCAAATTGCACTTATTATCAAATCAATGTAACTCTAAATTATAATCAATTATGAATCCTTATAACTTAACCATGACTTTATCATATTTTGAAATAATGTTGTTTTGCCATAAATCATTTCTCATAGATGTTGATAGGAATTTAAAATTGATCAACCAACATCTGTATTATTACATTAATGAAAGTATCAGTTATTTTTATGCATATCAATACATATTTATATGTTTATGCAGCCCATCACATCAAACAAAATAGGATTTAATCTTCTAAGTCGTAGTTCACTATCACTAAATTGAAATGAATATACACCTTAATAGTTGAACCTCCTTCATATGCTTCCTATAAGACACATCAAATTAAAAACTATTTAAATCAATAGCAATATAATTATTTCTAGCACAATATACTTTATTATTTTTTATTGATAAAGAACACATGGATACTTTGCTTCAAAATTTATTGTATTGAAGACATAGTATAACACATATTGTGTTATTTTAAACTAGGTAAATTATACATGTAAACAACATTGTAATGGGTAAATTAAACATGTAAAAAATATTTTAATGGGTAAATGCAACTACATTAAAGTCTACAAAACATTAAAATGAACCCACTCTTCCAAATTTCAAGCTAATGCAACTCTATATTTTATTGTCTTCTACAATCCCCTGTCCATAAAGAAAAATTCAATTGTAATGTGTTTAAATAAATAAAGATAATTAATATATTCTAGACTTATATAAAATTATATAATTATACATTTATTGAAAGGAGTTTTCACTTTTTCCCCCTTTTTATAGTTTGTATGGGTGCACTCTTTCATTGAAACTTTTGTTCTTTATTCCCTGTAAGGTATTATATAATGTAGTAACTAAAAATTCTCATCATCAATTGATTTGATATTTGTATTTTAAAGATGTGTCTTGTTGTAGAGTTTTGCCTTGTGTTGTTTTTATGTAGACACCAACCTACAAAGCTGTGTCATGGGTGGTTGTGTTGGAGACACAAAGTTTTAGACCTACTTTGTGAACTATTTTAATTGAGACATAAATAGATGAAGAAATATTATATCAGTATTATGAATTATTGATAAATAAAAAATTATATAATTAAAATAATATGAATGATCTTATGTTACCTTCTTCAACTTGTGATGTGTTGTGTTCACTGATATGATCTTCTATTATTATTGTTTCTTCACTTGCATGCAATGCCATTAGTGTTACACACTAAAGATTACTAAGATGTTAGGTTTCAAAAATAAAGCATACATATTAAAAAATTGTTAAGATGTTATATTTGGAAAATGAAGCATGCTTATAAAATAATATAAAAATGTTATGCACTTGGTACTGATTGAAGTAGTTGTTCTTGTATTAGTTTTTTTGAATTTGTCAAACAATTTTGAAATTGAACATTAATTTTTTTTTGTTCTTCAGTTTTTATAATGCAAGATAAATTTCTTCCTAATTTTGTATAAGCACATACCAATCTAGCTCCTGTATATACCCATTACATGTCACATGCATCTAAATCATTAAAAGTAGAGATAAGTTTATTCTAGAAGATTTTATCTATTTCATTTTTGAATGGCCTTCCTATTTTGTACAAACCAATCATTTAAAATATTGGTATGTCTCTATAGATGTCAAAACCTTTATCTAATCTACTTTGTTGTGAATGGAGGTTGAAACATTGCAACTAAAAATGAGTGGGATCCTAACAAAAAATGATACCTATAATATGTGTCTAATAGAATACATAACTATCTAGACCCCATAATATGACAGCCATATCTTGCATGTAATGGAAATAACAAACATGCAGATTCTTAAGAGAGGTTTGAATGGTAGAATAATGTTCTAGTTTGTGGATGATGAATGCATTGAAGACCTAGATGATAAATTTTTTAGCCAATCCATGAAGAAATAGGCAAAGATGTTCTTCCTTTAAAAATTTAGTGAGATTCAAAAGATCAATAATTATCAAATTGGTGTTCAAACCAAGAATAAATGTTTCACTAAAATATTCTAAAATGGATGGCCAAAGACATGGAGGCCTATATTGGTAGCTAAATATTTCTTTATCTATACCAAGAAGCTAACCTCTATCATTATGTAGATAAATTTTCAATATGATTAATGAATCTTGAGATATATCTTCTTAGCCTTTTTTATTTTTTAAAATACCTTTATTCAGGATACATAAATTGTCAAACATTTTCATAGAAATTTTATAATGCTCCATTACCTCTGTAGGTGTGATTGTTTAGTCTAGTGGTAGTGTCATATCATGGTTACTAAAATAATCCACAATTTTTGATAATACGTTACTTTCTAACTTCACTTTTTTGCACCAATTATCTATGTTGTTGTACCCAGAGCTTGTAACGAAGGAAATAGACCCTTTTTCCAATAAATTTGTTAGTTCTATTTTTTGTTTATTTGAAATCCCTTGAATATTTTTAAGTACTATTATACCAATTATATTTAAATCTTATTTATCTGAACTAGGTAAAGTACCACTTTCAAACAAATAAAACACCTTATTAAAACAATCTCAAATGGGGTATTCCATGAAAAGAAGGCATTTTCTCTCATGTAGTTGTGATGAATAGTTTATTTGTGTAAACAAGTGTCTATCTTATTCATGTATTTCTTTCATATTTTTCTTCCCTATTTCAAGATTCTTCCAACCTCTTTGATAAGGTCACGTGTAGATCAAACTCTTTATATAAATGAAGCCTTATAAATTGTTTCATTGGATTCATTATAGTGGTTACATATTTTATGTATAATATGGAATGAAGTACAAGTTTTTAGAAAAATTTCCCTTCTAATAGAGCATTTATTTGTCAGTGACTGTGAATTGTATTCCTCCTCTTAAAATATTCTATATTATACTATAATTGTGTGTTGGCCATTTGCAATTTTGAACCTTACATTTTTTTCCCATCATATCTTCTAGGGCTTCCTTCAATTCAATAATAAATTTAAGGTTTCTTAGATCAAAATGAATTAAAAAAATATCCTTCATTGGAACCTCATTGCATTTTACAATTGAATGAATTATATCATTCACCCCTATTTCATTTATATTTCTTATTTTGATATTAGCATCCCCAATTCATATAACCCTACAATAATGTTCCAGGCATAATTGCTAGAGAAAATATACCATGTAGAGAATTCACTATGTCTCTCATCAGATGTTTGTGTCAACAAAGGTGTTTCAACCTTTTGTTTGATCTTATTTTTTTCCACTGGTGTGAGTACTTGTATGGCCTCTTTCAAATTTGAATAAAAATATGTTTCCCTTGCTTGTCTTATTTTCGTCAATGTATTTGTTTTCATGATTATAAGGTATCTTAAATACATGTTTGCATAGTAACCAGTAGAAAAAGTTGTTTCTCCTTGGTTCATGTTTTTATTTGAACATATGTTGTATTCTAATGACTAAATTATCTCTATCTATAAACGCATACATTTGAAGGATGTCATAACTATTCAAATGAAACCCAAATGTTTCACAAGAGGGATAAAAATTAATTTTTGTCAACTCCATTTTATTGGGTCTAAATTTATTGAAATTAATTGTATCTTGACAAATAATTACCTCTTCTCCATTCCTTAATTTTATTTGAAATTGAAAGAAATCTAAAATTTCATCCTTATCACAGGCAAGGATTATTCCAATAAGAGAAGATTATTTTTCTGATGTAGTGCTAAATAAGTATAAATCAACATGCATGTTTGGAGGACTACACAATTCAAAATACCAATCAATAAGAGGAATTTTATCACCACGATAAAATGGAAGAGGATGATGTGTATTTAATTTTAGTTTTGGTATTTTGAATGGTACTCTAACCAAATTCTCTTAGAGTGAGTCCTTATTTTTCCTTTTATCCAAATTTTCTTCAAGTGAGGCCTTCTTATACCTTTTAAGTGTGTGAATTCCTTTTTCACCCAAAGTCATTTTACAAAGCAATTGAAATATTTAAATATTGATATTTTTTAAAATACAAGTTATATATTGTATCCATTCATGAAATTTTTGTGTGTGTGATCAATGATTAAATGTATATCAACAAATGTTAATTCTAAACTACAATACAAAATACTTATTAAATCTTCATAATATATACATTAACTCAAACTTAAAATAATAAGATATGACCAAACCAAAAATAGATTATGTGAACTAACCAATATAATTTTATGGGAAAAGGAATTCAAAAACATTTATTTCAAAGGAGAAAGATGAGGGGAACTATTTTTCTAATATGTGTCAAAATGTCCATCAATAGGTACCTTCAAGGTATCTCCTAGGAGATACCTTTCAATCATGCACAAAAGTTAATTTTTATTACAAAACATCTCATAGGAGATATATTCAAGTTAACCATGATGGTATTAAAAGTGTAATTAAGGGCCCATGAAGGATTATCCTTGTGGACACATCAAAATCACTTTCCTTCACCTTGAATGTATCTCCCAGTAGAAATTTTCTTCACCTTAAAATAACTACTTGTTGATAACTTTATAAATTGAAGGGCCTTATAATAGTTGGGAGAGTGCACATTTTAGGTCCTCCTGTGCACATATTCTTTCCAACTCAATCCAATTTAACATTTTTTCCTATTACATTAATAGTTTAAAATTAAATAATTACCTTGTCTTACCTTTAATTTTTTTTTTTACCTTGATGGTACTTTTAATATCTTCAAGGTATCTCTTAGGAGATACATTAAATTTACCCATGAAGGTATTACAAGGCTCTCAAAGGAATCTCCTTTTATATACCTCAAGATTGAACTTGCCCATTGTTATTGAGGTTTGTAATATCTTCAAGATATCTCCTAGGAGATACATCCAAGTTACCCTTTAAGGAATCTCCTAGTGGATATTCTTGATGCGTAAAACTCTTGCTCTTAATGAATAGTTTCATATGGAAGGCTTTAAAAATGTGGGATGAAATTTTGATATGTGAAGTAACCTTTGAGATTCCCATGATGCTTAGAAGAAGTGTTATGGTGACTTGTTTCTCCCTCTGAACTGACTCTAGAATTCTTTTTAGAAATAGGCCCCACTTCTCTCAACCAATGGCACACCTTTAATTTAAAGAAGAAATCCCTTATTTCTTGAGGAGCACCATGATGACACATGTCATCAGTGGAAGGGACTGAGACTTATCCAAAAAATTAAGCGGGGAACCTAAGAAAGAGGAGGTTGATATACCACCCACAAAATTTTGTTGAGCATGTTGATGACAAAAAAGCTACCTAACCCAAAACTTCAAAACATGGAATATGCTCCAAAGATACCTCATGGTTGAACATGCCTAATGTTATAGAGGTATATAAGGGAGTCAATGAGATACATTTAAAATAGGCACAAGAGTGGATTTATTCTTCAAGGTATCTTCTAGGAGTAACCTTTGGCCCAGATCTTTGAGTTTTCATGTATCAAACTTTTTGAGACTGCTTGACTATGTTTATTTGTGTGTGTGAAACACCTACTCATAATAAACATTGGTTATAAAAACAATTTTTACATGGAGAATACATCTTCAAAGGTAAATCTTGAGACCATAGGGAATTTTTTTTTGCTCTACCCTTCCCCCTATTTTATAAGCTTGATGGAGTGAAACTTTCCAAATTAGATAATTTTAAGTCGCCCATTAAGATACCTTAATGTTACCCATAAGGAGATAATTTAAACTCACCCATTAAGGTATTATAAGTCACTTGATTGAGTCTCATAGTAAAATATCTCAAGGTGGAACTTACCCATCATTATTGTGGTGTAGAAAGGATTCAATGAGTAAATAAGTGTTTTAATGAAAGAAGGTAGTTAAAAATACATTGAATGTTATGTATAAGGTCTTATCTATCTTATCAAGGGGTAAATGTGTCTTAATTCCAAGTTTCAATGTGAAACCATCAACATTGTAGACCTCATAAGATTCAATGAGTACTCTTCAAGATTTTTAAAAGTACCCTTCGGGTTTTTTGAAAATACCCTAATGGATTTTTTGGAAAGACCCTTCAAAATTTTGTCACTTTCAAATTTTGAAATAAACCTTTAGAATTTTATTATTATACATTCTGTCTAACTCAGAAAGCCTAAAACAATTCCCTATGGCAATCTTGCCAATATAATTTTGTCAAAACAATGACCCCAAGGGCATATACCCTTTGGGATTTTTGAAACTTATCCTTTGGGAGTTTTGGAAAGGATGATTGACCTAAATAATTTCCTTTCAACCTTTTCAAAATGTGGCCCTTTGCCTTCCATGATTACCCTTTAGCATTTTTGGAATGGCCCTTTGCCTCTAGACTTACCCTTTGGGACTTTTATACTAGTCAATTTCTTTGATGAGAAATGCCCTTCAGACCTTCTAAAAGTACCCTTTAGGATTTTTTAAAGTACGTTTTAGGATTTTTGACAGTGCACTTTAGACTTTTTTGCAAATACCCTTCAGACTTTTGTCATCACCACTTTGGCCTATGAAATAATTTGCCTGAGAAAATTTCCCCAAGACATTGATTTCCTTGAACATTTTTTGTGTTGAAGTCATTTTATCATGTTGAAAACTTTAATCTATGTCACTTGGTTTAAGCCTTTATATGTTCCCAAGCCCTAACTTTAGTATTTCCTATTATCTATAAGAACAATATCGCTCACTACCAAGTGACATTTTTAAATTTGGAGATCATCCATGCCTATTTTAATTAAACATTGTTCCTGACTCTCATTTGGATTGATGGACATGTTTTTAGATGATCATGGTTTTACCTCTTCTAATTTTATTATGAATTGTTGCTTTTATTTATATATTATAGGGTCAATGAAATTTTACTTGGAAATAAACATGCTTAGGGTATTTTTTTGGTTGTACATTATTACTGAAATTAGCCTCTAAATCCTAGATATGGTACAACTATTTTATTTTGTTGTGGCCACTATGCTTAAGAGAAGTGAGGTGGTGCCACATATATACTTTCAAAGCTATCCTACCTATGCTACATTTAATATCCTTGATATTCCTTGGAATCATTAGATTACACTTTAAGCTAGGATTAAAGTGTTTCAAAAGTTTTGGTCAAAAGGAGGGACCCACACTCTCATCCAATGGTGCTCCTTTAAGTTATAGAAAACTGACAGTACTCCTAAACAAGTGAAAATATGGCACACATCAAGTTGATATTTATTCAGAGGGACTGAGGACTTCTTTGGTGAGATTGATCATAGGGTCAACATGTGTCAAAAGTAGACAAAACTTGGTACTTAAGAAAAAATGTGACAAGGGCCTTTGAAGAAGGAAGGGACTAAAAGGGGAACTATCAAATGGTGTCAAAGAAATTGTAAATGTTGAGTGATCTTGAAGCCAAATACAAGCTACTCCAAAATTAATAAACATGGATTTTTAATCCTTGATTCCTAGTTATTCATAAGGGTGTCTTCCTATAGATGGGATAACCCAAAACTTTGGTACTCAAACTAGTCAAAGTAAAATTGCAAAAAATGAGAGGAAGGTGTGGATACCTATAATTTTTGAAGGGCTATTTACAAGGGCACAAATTACTCCTCCTTCAATTGAGATCCTCAAATTCTCTATCTAGATCTATTATCTCCTTGAAATAGATGTTTGCCAAGCCTTTGGCCACTGCCAATATCTAGAACTCTAGTTGGGAGAGTGAGTACAAAATTTTCTCCACCTTGAAGACATTAGGCACTTAACCAAGATCTTTGAAGATAATCTAGTCATTCTGATTTTGCTCAAGTAATGCCTTGATCTATTCCTCAAAGAGGACACTATTATCTACCAAGAAAGGGGAGGGAAGTCCTAATTAGACTAACTTCTTGATGCATCCTTACCTATCTTAGACAACATGCTCTAAGGCATTATGGAATTACTTACACTTATTAGCTTCTTGGATGTAGCTAAGAAACTCATTGACTCTGGTCGACTCCTACCTCTAGTCGATCACCCCTGCTACTTGTAGCATCTCATGATAAGTGTTATAGATATTTTGGATAAGGCTCTCTAAATTTAAGACTTTGGGGGAGATGAAAGAAATCACTCTATCAATAGATTTGCTCACCTAAGAGGATATATTTTATGCATCTATAATGAAATTTAGTGTTGTCTTTATATTTGCTACCATGATCTTGATCATTTCCCAATAGGATTTGTATAGTTGTTGCACCGTAAAGATGATTTTTGAGGCCTATGTATGGTTAGTAAGGTCATGCATCATCTTCTCAATTTCTTGGTCCTTGATCAAGGATTCTTATTTCACCTTTTTTTATAATTAATGATATGATTGATAAAAATTAGAGAGCTCCTTATGGACTTGATCAATATCAGTCTCCTTTTCCTATAGCTCATTTTAATAGCCACTCACAAGTTAAATTCCACTTGGAATATATCATTAGATATGCAACTCTTTACATCATACCTTACTTTATTGAGTTCCTCATCTTTGGCCTTAGCCTCAACATTAAGGCATTCAACTATAGCTTTCACTTTTATAAGCTCCAGCTTGGTCTTTTCTAGCTACCAGGTCACCTTGAGGTAGTCTATGGTAATGGAATTTTATGTCTCTTCCATCACCTCAACTCTATCAATGGGTTTGGCCTAGATGAGGTTGAGGATAATAAATTGAATTATGTAGTCCCCTAGTTGCATCTATCCTTAGGGCTTAACTACTTGGGGGGTCTGATGAGAAACCATAAGGGATTATTATGTAGGGTTATAAAATGATAGCATGTGAGTTTGAAAATAGGCCTTGACATGTTTCCCTCTCTTTCTTTCCATTCAAGCCTCTCAAGCCATTCTTCTTGCATTTACCTATTGTTGGTACTGATCCATCCATTGAGTGCTCTCCCCCATAAAGGGGATTCCTTATGGCAGCATGAATGGAATAGTTACTCACTACTATGAGGTAGTAGGAACCATTCCTCTAGAATAAGTTAGATGTAGGGTGAGGGTGGAAGGTGATAATGATAGGATCACATGGAGTAGGGGGAATTGTGATTACACCATGATGGAGGATGATGCCAAAGTTGAAGGTGGTGGGGTGATGAAAGGCATGTAAGAGGAGATCAAGACTATGGAGGAAAGTGAAGTGATTTTGATGGAGGACTAGGTAGAAAAAGATGAGAGAGGGTCCAAGGTGGTGCTTTCCTAAAAAGTAGAGACTTATACGACCTAAGGTGATATGGTGGATGGAACTATGGAGATGATGAGAGAGGTAGAGGTGGAAATATGGGGACCTAAGAAGTGGATGTTCTTCTATGTAAGCTTAGGTGGAGGGTTGGATTTAGGTGCATCAGGCTAATTGTACTAGGATGAACCAATCATGAGGTGCCCAAAAGGAGATTATTATTATTTCAGAGCTATGGAGCATTAGTATAAGGGAGATGGCCATGAGGAAAGATTTTGAACCTCCAAGACCTCAACCTCTTTTTATAGTGGCATGACTCTTGCTATAAAGTGAGGAGTATCATCCTCTTCTTCTTCTCCTTCTCCTCTTATAATTATTTTAGGGGAATATTATTCCTCTACTAAGCCCTCTTCTTGATGATGCTCATCCTAAATATTATCAAAGATTCTATCTCTATCTTCCTCATCGAGCTTGACGTAGGGTAGGTTGATCTCATACCTATATTTTGTAAACAAAACCTTTTTCTCTTAGATCCAACATAACTATGTGAGATGCTTCTCAATTGAATTTGAAAATTTCTTGGCTAGGTCATGATCCTATACCTTATCATAGAAGGACTCCCATGGTTTGACAATGTCTAATGAGATATGAGCTAGGTCCACATAATTTTAGGGAATGTCTTCCATGAGCAACTTCCTCTACTCTAGGTAAGGCCAATCTTAAAGCCTAGAGGTGATATTGGTCTTCAAGTTCATTATGTATCTATTTAGATCATATTTCCATCTATTATCTATTCTGTCTAGGCCAAGCTCTACAAACTTAGTTGTGAGTAGGCATTTTTGGTGCCTATTGCACACTGTAATGCCTCTTTTTGTGAAGGGGACATCATATAGGATTTTCTTCTTCTTCCCTACCCCATAGATAGAATCTACCATGCTAATTTGGTGAGCATATTCTAAGGCTAGATTCTAGTCTTTTAGCATGTATTGGATCTAGAAGGGTTCTCCCTAGAAATCATGCACTCAAAAGAATGAGAAGTCAGCTCCCTAGAACCAATCAACTAGGACCTTAATCTTAGTAAGCCACACTAATTTTGCTTTAGTCATTTTGAATGTAAGGGGATCCATGCTGAGGTGGATGAGAACTAGAGCCATAAAAATCTTTAAAAACTCATAGTAGTCCCCAATGATAGATAAGATGTGGGTCCATACAGTGACTAGGTTCACCACATTGGGGAAGACATATGTTTCAAAGTAGTTAAGATTGAGGTATTTAGAGAAGAATTGGGGATGCTAGAATAGAATTAGATGTAGAAGGAAGGATGAGTACTAGAAGGTACCCACTATTGATTTTTTTAATCTCATCTCTTATAGAGGTGGTGATGGATTTAACAAAATTAAACCTAAAAGCTTGTCCCTTCTGCACTGAGGTTATGAGGAAGAGTGCCCCCAACAAGAAGTCTTCAACATTATCATCAGGGTCCATTATGAAGATGAAGGCTAACATAGAAAAATTATCTCTTAGGTGCTACATGGGAAACCTCTTGAGGGAAATAGGCATAGGAGGCATCTGCATAATTTCTCTTTTAAGGATAAATCTAAGGAAGTCTCTCTTTTCTTAGACTTAGGAATCTCAAATAGTCTAGAGGTTTATATACTATAGATCTTAGACTCCTGATCATTGGGGAGCCAAAGAATATCCTTGATGTTATCAACAATAAATTTTACTCTTAAATAGATGTTTCCATTAATTATGCTAGAGTGGGCATCATATCTTTGCACCTAGAGGGTAATGATCTCTGGGTATAGATTAACATAGGGCACCATGAAATGTGCCAGTGTGCATTCCCATAACCTATAGATAAATGAGTAATAGTCATTTGTGTTGGCCCTTGAGAGAATTTGGGTGTAGGCACCTTCTCTTAGCCTCTTGGTGTTCTTATCCAACTGAAGGTCAAAGATATTATTTGTGAAGTTAGTGACCAATTTTCAATCCTTCCAGTCCCCCTTATATGCATTTTTGGTGTTGGCCACCTTTTCTTTTACTAGAGTAGGGGCAGAAACATTGGATTTGCTTATTATGTGTTTGAGGGAAAGGTCACCCCCACTACTCAACCCATAGGTTCTTTATCTGATGGGATGCTAGTTGCTTCTTGATGAAGATGTAAAATCTTCCATTGGTGAGGATTTTGCTCTAAAACCACTCTCTATTTTTTTTAATGTTTGGGTTAATGGTTCTCTACTTTTATACTTGTAACTATAGACTTATCCCTTCTTGCTTCTCTCAATTTGTTTAATGTTCTTGACACTCTAAATGAGTCTAATGGTTGGCTTGGATGAGGTGAGTGTATTAATACATCAACAACACTAAATAGGCCCATGATGAGAACTTTTAAAATCAGGCACCCTCATAAATGATAAGGGCAATTCACATGCTCAAAGGGCCACTTATGAGAGATTTGTGGTAATTATTATAGGGTGTCATGAAAAATGGGGCATTTGGCATTAATGGCAGGTAAGATAGGTAGATAATTATCTTTTAGAGAATGTTTTTTTAACATTTGGGAGGATTAGCGATGGGATGTATGGTGACTAAATAAGTCACTTGTGCCAATGGAACTTATTTAAAAAGGAAAAAATAAAGAGAGGGAAATGAAGCAAGGGGAAATAGTAACAAGAAACAAGAAACACATGATAGAAAGTGAAACTAACTAATTATATACAAGGAGGAAGATGGGTAAATTAGTTGAAATGCTTCAAGTCTATCTTATTGATGGGTATCTCTAATGCATTACCCTCTTGATATTTTAACTCATAAGAATTACCATGCCTATCATTGATGATGTGAAATGGTCCTCTCCAAAGAGAATTTAATTTCACATGATGTACTAGCTTTGCAACCCACTGATCTTATTTGAGAACTAAATATCTAGGTTTAAATCCTAGGTCTAATGGCTTCCTTTCAAACCATCACTTAACTACTTATTGTTAGATGAGATTCACATTGATTTCCTATTCCCTCACCTCTTAGATTTTGAGTAATTCAACAATACAAACCTATATTGATCTATTTTAAGTAATTTCAATAGCCTTCAAGAGTTGTTGTGTGGGGATTTATGATGATACTAGCATAATTATTTCCTTCCCATATAGAAGCTCATATGGGAAAGTCTTTAGAACCTATTTATGGGTGATGTAATCCTCCCATAGATCCATCTTCACATTCAAGTGCCACTCCTTCTACTTGCCATCACATATTCTTTTGGTCATTCTGATCAATTTTTTGTTGGTAGACTCTACCAACCCATTCCTTGCAGGTAATAATTGGATGAAGTCTTCAGTATTTTGCATCTACACTTTCACCCTCAAATGGATTTTGATCATAATTATTCTAGTGCTAATGAATATGTATAAGTCTCTATCAATAATTCTTCTTCCAAACAACTCTCTATCTTATTGAAGGCATTGGATTAATAAACCCTACTCATAAATTCTCACAATTGTTGACTTGGCTCTCTCTACTCTTTATGCTCTCTATAATTGCTTAAGGATATCAAAATATTAATACACTAAATTACTTATACAAATGAGGAGAGGGTTATTTATACTTTGACACCCCTAAGTGAGCTCATAATAATTGTCTTATAATGGGAATTTATACTCTAAAATTAATGATGTGAGAGGTGAGTCAATAACTATCTTTTGGGGAATACTTTTAAAATTTAGGAGGGTTAGGGAGAGGGCATGTGGAAACTAGAGGTGTACTTGTGCCAAAAACACTTATTAGAGAGAAAAAGTGAAGCTAATACCTTTCAAACATGCACAAGAGTGGTTTTCCCCTTCAAGGTATCTCCTAAAAAAAATTTAAATATGGATAAGAGTGGATTTATCCTTCAAAGAACAAGTGTAATTTTCCTTTACATGGAAGGTACTATTGGGTGATATTTTGAATGCCCTTGTAATACCTTCAAGGTATCTCTTAGGAGATACCTCTCAAACATTCATAAGATTATATTTCCCCTTTCAAGGTATCTCCTAGGAAATACCTTTCAAACATGTACAAGAATGGATTTCTCCTTCAAAGAACAAGTAGAATTTTCCTTTACATGGAAGGCACTACTATGTGATATTTTAAAGGCATATACAATAAATTAAAGGTATCTATTATGAGATACCTTTCAGACATGTACTATAGTGGATTTCCCCTTTAGGTTATCTCTTAGGAGATACCTTTCAAACAGGTACAAGAGTGGATTTCTCCTTCAGAATAAGTGGAATTTTCCTTTGTATGAAAGGCACTACAGAGTGATATTTAGAAATATTTTATAATAACATCAAGGTATCTCTTAGGATATACCTTTTAAACATGTAAAATATTGGATTTACCCTTTAAGGTATCTCCTAGGAGATACATTTCAAACTGGGACAAAAGTGGATTTTCCCTTTAAGAAACTAGTGCCATTGTCCTTTACATAAAAGGCACTACTGGGTGATATTTTCAAGTCCCTTGTAATACCTTTAAGGTATATCCTAGGAAATTCCTTTCAAACATGTAAAATATTTTATTTTCCCTTCAAGGTATCTCATAAGAGACACCTTTAAAATAACCACAAGTGTGGATTTTTCCTTCAAGGAACAAGTGGAATTTTCCTTTACATAGAAGGCACTACTGAGTGATATTTTGAGGGCCTTTGTAATACATTCAAGGTATCTCTTAGGAGATACCTTTCAAACATTCACAAGAGTGGATTTCCCCTTTAAGTTATCTCCTAGGATATACCTTTCAAATAGGCACAAGAGTGGATTTCTCCTTCAAGAAACAAGTGGAATTTTCCTTTACATGGAAGGCACTACTAGGTGATATTTTGAAGGCATTTGTAATACCTTCAAGGTATCTCCTAAGATATACCTTCCAAACATGCACAAGAGTGGATTTCCCCTTCAAGTTATCTCTTATGAGATACATTAGAAATAGGCACAAGAGTGGATTTCTCTGTCAGGGAACAAGTGGAATTTTCCCTTACATGGAAGGCACTACTGGGTGATACTTTGAAGGCCTTTATGTAGAAATGAGCAAAGATGCACAAGATCAATTCAGAAGAAAGAACCCACATCAAAAACCTTTAAAACTATTCCATGGAGAATCCATCATTTCATAATCAACCAAAGTCTCTATATTCTTAAGAAGAATAATACAAGCTAAAGCTTTTTCTCTCCACCATATTAGGCTAAGAAATAAGAGTGCATATTAAATAGGCATAATAGTTTGTTTTACATAACAAATAATTTTTTGTGTGAAACCAATTTTAATTGTTATGGAATGTTTACGTGCATAAAATAAGTGTGTTAAATATTCGACACCTAATAATTAATTAACCAACTCCCAATAATGCTTAACACATGAGCAAGTGTGAACACTTATTCCAACACCTTCCCTTAAGTGAAAAATAGGGAGTAAGAAAAGAGAAATAAAAGGGACTAATGGGTCCTAACAACTAGGCTTGATACAATACCCATGTATAAATCATAGTGAAAAAATGTACCTATGGTAACCAATCTATCTTACTAGACTACATGGATGATGAATCATTGTAACTACCAAGTCAGTTAGGAACTAATACTCTATATGAGGCTAACTCTATTAAAAACACTGATCTCAAAACACTAGGAAAAAGAGTCACCAAAGATGAAAATGTACCACCACAAGGTTCCCAAAAATTAGTAACAACAACTAAAGTTAATATAACAAAAAACATATTATGCAAGGTACCCTAAAAAAGAGAATGGCTCAATACTCAAACATAAAGCTGAAGAGGCACACTGGATGGCATGAAGGCCATAAAATACAAATGTACTCAATCAAATACCTCTAAAAGAAAATGTGGCGTAATAAAAATGAGCACAACACCTAAATTAGTATGTCCACACCACACCCCCACCCCCGCCGCCCACCCCATAATGTTGAAGTGTGTGTAGTGACTCAAAAAAACCATATGAATGAGTGGCCCAATTCCACTATTCAAATAACAAAATGATGACACTAGACTAAACCAGACAAGCTATGCTCTAGAAGGAGAACAAGCTCCACCAAAAATTAAAGGAGACTATCAACAATCAAATATAGATATAAAATCTCTAAATAATGACATCCCTAGTGATGATGAGATAGTCATGTAACTAGATAAGAAAGTGGTCAATCACGGAGCACACACATGAATACAAAAATCTACATGAATCTCAATGTGACTACAAACGAAAAGTCCCAATATACAAAAATATCACCAAGTGATGCAAGAAACTCCACAATGAAATCAATATGTAGAATACATCATCTATGTAATGAGAGATTTATGCTCAAAAAGAATAAGTCTACCTAAATAATGAGCTCAAAAACCAAGGAGAATCAACAATCAAGAGGAGCAATGCGTGATCAAAGATGCTGAGTAGTAGAATAATGATGTCTATAGTGTCCTCACTAAGAATGCTTCTTACACCACCAATAATGATAAAAAATCCACCTCAAATGAACATAAATGGTGGATTTAGATGCCTACATATCTGTGGGTGCAAAGTCCATAGTAGAAGAATGCAAAGTAACATCTAAATAAGTGTCAGGTAGATCATGTTTGACCACTTTAATCTTAGGTTTTCTAGGCCTAAGTGAAGGTACATAAGAGCCCATATGTAGCTCATATTCCTCACAAAGAGTGGAGAGAACAAAATATGGAACTCTATAAACATATCCTAATGAAGATGAAGCACCTACATCATAACCAAGGACATGTCGAATAATCTACATAATATGATGAATAGGGTGAGCAATTCCCTATAAATGCTTCCCAATGCCTACAAGTCTAGTAGTGTGACCCATGGAATGAAGCATGCAAGATCTAAAGCTAGTGGTATGAATCTCAAAATAAGTAGGCATATATGCAAGTAGAACTAAAGTGGGATGTCTAAAGTGTGCAATAACAATAAGCACATAAGTATCATTTACAATAAGAGAAGTAGTAGGAATAATAGATTGCTCAAAATTTGGTAAATCACACTATAAAAGTACATCAAGTAGATGCATACCAGATTTAGTAACATAACATGAAGGCATACCAACTATTTTTTTCTATAGATAACATATGAGGGCATCCTTTCCATGAATTAGTGAGCATAGAAGATAATTATGCATCAAAAGTTTCATGTCTGCTTCCTAAAGTGATAAGAAAGAGGCTATAGGATCAATGGGTTGCTTAAGACTTGGTAGGGTACTATCAAGAGTCATACCAAAATCAAAAATAGGAGAAACAACCATTATATCAGAATGTGCATTAATAGGTGGAGGAGATGAAAGTAACTCATCCAAATGACCACCAGTAACAAGTGTCTCATCCTCAAAAAATATGTCCTTACTTGTAATGAAAAGTGGAAAGAACTAATAAGAGAGGACAAAGATGCCAAAGAGTCCTCATCTAAATCACCATCAAGAGTAACATCCTCATAGCTAGGAGAAGATTGTAGAGAAATAATGTCACAAACAGAAGAAACCTCACTCAGAGAGTAAGGATAAGAAGGAGGGACATGTGGAGTTGAAGTGACCTTATGAAACAATATATAAATAATGTCCCATACTTCCTTGAGTGATGTGGCATGTACAATGTGAAACTATAAACAAACTGAAACATGGAGATGAATTAATACAAGTTCTTCCTTTTGTATATAGGCAATCCACATAATATCATCCTCATCTATAAAAAGGATAAAATCACCAATGACAAATCTCCATAATCCCTTCATCTACAAGTGTAGCATCATCTTGGTTTTATATGTGGTGTAGTTTGAGGAACTAAGGGGTTTAAACATGCAAGAATCCATATCCAAAGACATGAAAAACTAATAGTGGTTAAAATGGATAAAAAGGGATGTCGATTACCACTAAAAATTCATCTAAAATGAAATACAATGTGTGATGACAAGAACAAGCAAAAAATGAGGCTGTTTACTTATGAGGGGATCTAACCTCCTATCAGTTTAGACCTCAACCTACAGTTTCTGACAAAGGAAATAGATATGGTATGTGCAAAATAATAAATATTCCCTCAACAAATGTTCACAAAATATAAAAATATGTCACCACAAACTATAGGAATGGCAGCACAACCAATGTGAAGAGACCCCCCATAATATGGAACTTTATAAAATAGTGTATTTTACAATATAAATAGGCTAAATATATGGAAATTGAAAAACATGAAATTTTGAAAAAAATGGTGCTCAATTTCAAGCTAACAATCAAAATTTATTAAGCAATCAATTTCCAATCAATTAAACCTATTTAATAAAAAATTGCACTAAAAGGTTAAAAAAAATATAATGGCTAAGGGGAACCTAGCCTTCCAACCACTCATTGGAATTGGTACAGAACCAAGAAATGAATGGTTTTGTTTATGAGGGGGAATAGACCTCCTACCAACCTAGGCCTCACCCTCCATCTTTAATAGGTGAGATAAGAGGGTAAAATAAAAACCAATTAAACAAGTTCCTTAACAAAATATTATTTTTAAATTAAAAAACAATAAAAAATAATGTCATACCAACATCATGTCAACACATATCACCTCCCCTCAGAAATATATGGTCCCAGTCATAATTATCTCCACCTCAAATTTACATTATGTCTCCCACCTTAATAAAATGTACCCCACCTTACTTAACATATTTAAAAAAAATAAAGACAAGAACATTGGATACAACTTAGATGGTTTGACAAGTGCATTATAACTAAACAAGATAACATGACAATGAGTTAGAGTCACATTAAAGGTGAATAGAATTCCATTATCAACTGAGTAGGGGTAGTCCCCAATGTGGTGAAAAAGAAGAGTATGTGCACTTCTAAGCTAGAAATCATGGAAACATCTATCACAAGGATGAAAAAATATCTCATCAGAGGGAAAACACTATATACTTAACATCGAGGTAGTAATGGTAACCAGTGATCAAGTAGTAGGACCATTTAATAATATAATGTCATTCACCTCTATGTCTTCCTCCACCATCCCACACTTAGCCCTCATCCTTCTACTGCATCCATGTCCCTCGACCTGAGACTAAGTAAAATGTGGTAGTGGTTGAGAATGCTATTGTTCACCAAAATAAAAATAAGTGTCAAATTATAGATAGAGGTATTAATGATTTATCTATAAGTGATATTTCTTTGTCCATTATAGGGCATTACAAAAGAGCCTCCTCAAAAAAAGACACATGATGTTAATGGTGGTACTGCTAGGAAAAAGGAAATAGGAGGACATAAAGTAGATAAGTTGTAGAAGGGACATAGAAAGTGAGAGGCAACCACGTGGGTAAGCTAGGCAATATGTGTTTGGATGGTAGAACATGGTTAAGGTAGGCTAGTTGTGTAGGTAGTTAGCATAAATCTATGAATAATCCCCACTAACATAGATTAGATTGGCAAAAGAAATATGCCACTTATTTGCTACTTCATCCAAGGCTGGTGCATACCATATCTTCCATGGGAATTTATTAAATCTCCATGCCCTAGGCTAAAAAAAACAATGCCTTGCAATGCCTTCTCCACCACCACACCATCCTTAGATCTATCACTAGTTTGTGGGTAGCTTGATTTTATATGGGAGGATGGATCAATATTTGCATCAAGTAAGTAAATGCGAGTTGAGGCTAAGAGAATATAAATCCAATGCCAACAAAACATCAAAACCTTCAGATAGAGAGCCCTCAAAATGGGAATTTCTAATGCTTCAATTTTAATGTTGAATCAAATGAAAATTAATCCAAAACAAATGTTGGAAAATTTGGAGAATGAAATGGAGAGGCATACAACCAACACAACAACAATATGGCTGGAATTTATTAAAAATTACAAGGAAGAGGATATTGAACGGGAACTCCTTACTCTAAAACCATGTAGAAATGAGTAGAGATGCACATGATCAATTTAAGATAAATAACCCACATCAAGAACCTACAAAACTATTCCATGGAGAGGCCATCATTGCACAATCAACCAAAGTCTCTATTATTCTCAAAAAGAATAATACAACAAGATAAAGCTTTATCACTCCACCATAATAGGCTAAGAAATAAGAGTGCCTATTAAATAGGAATAATATTTTTTTTAACACAATAAATAATTTATTGTGTGAAACCAATTTTATTTTTTATAGAATGTTTGCACACATAAAATAGGTGTGAAAATATTGACACATAACAATTAATTAATTAATTAACTCCCAATAAATCTTAACACATGAACAAGTGTGAATTCTCATTACAACACTTTATAATGCCTTCAAGGTATATCCTAAGAGATACCTTTCAAACATGCACAAGAGTGTATTTCCCCTTCAATGTATCTCTTAGGAGATACCTTCCAAATAGGTACAAGATTGTATTTTTCTTTCAAAGAACAAGTGAAATTTCCTTTACATAGAAGGCACTATTAGGTGATATTTTGAAGGCCCCTATAATACCTTAAATGTATCTTGTAAGAGATACCTTTCAAACATGCACAAGAGTGGATTCCCCTTTAAGTTATCTCCTAGGAGATACATTTCAAATAGGGACAAGAGTAGATTTTTCCTTCAAGGAACAAGTGAAATTTTCCTTTACATGGAAGACAATATTGGGTGATATTTTGAAGGTCCTTATAATACCTTCAAGGTATCACCTAAGAGATACATTTTAAACATACACAAGAGTGGATTTACATTTCAAGGTATCTCCTAAGAGATACCTTTCAAATAGGCACAAGAGAGGGATTCTCCTTGAAGGAACAAGTGAAATTTTTCTTTATACAAAAGGCACTAATAGGTGATATTTTGAAGGCTCCTATACTACCTTCAATGTATCTCCTAGGAGATACCTTTTAAACATTCAAAAAAGTGGATTTCCCCTTCAAGGTATCTCCTAATAGATACCTTTCAAATAGGCACAAGAGTGGATTCCCCATTCAAGGTATCAGAATTACAAGGCACTACCTAAGAGCTCACTATGAATTGAGGGTTGCCAGGTGGTGACAAAAAAATGATTTATCATGAAAATATATATTCTGAGAATCTATGACGTAATCAAAAGGTGCCACAAATCTAAATTTTGAGCCAACTAGATAGTTTAGTCATATTTAGGCCACATGAGTACTTAGCTATATCTAAGGTGGCATCCACATGTCAAAAAGTGGAAATATTTATCTTTAAATATAAAAATGATAGAAATTCAAATTCAAATTAAACTTAAATTGAATTTTGGAGTAATTAATTACTAAAATTAATAGTTTTAAGTTTGACAAGCTTGCCCATTAATATGACATAAACTAGGATCGCCATTAGCATTGCATTAATCAAGCTTGCCAAAAAGATCTTCTATGCATTCATCCCATATTAATACAATATATGATCTCATCAATAAAAATTCAAAATCCATGGTCAAAGTAGGAATGCCTAGAACCAACAAGTCAAAATAGGTCCCATTTTTCTATTCATATGGGACAAACATAGTCTTCTGAGACACTAGTTTCAATACCATTGCATTAGAAATAGATGGAAAACACTACAATGATTTATTGTACCATGTGGAGAGGTTTCATCCCTAGAATTCTACCTTATAAGGGTTAAATCTATCTTAGCCATTTCCTCCATCAATAGAACCCCCAAGTGGTTCTTCAAACAAGACATGGATTAAGTAGATGTAATTGGCTACAAATAAATACAAAAAAAACATATATATATATATATATATATATATATATATATATATATATATATATATATATATATATATATATATATATATATAAACAGAGTCTGAATTGACTATATTTTTACTCTAAAGTCTGAAGGTTTATCTCTGAAGACTAGAATCTATGCTTTGAAGACTGATAGCTATTCTCCTAAGATGAAAAATCATGAATGGGAAGAATCCACCTCCATCATTGAGAATAAAAATAATTCCATTAGACTAACAATGCCACAATCTATAATTTGATGTGATGGTGTTTTCAAAATATCTCCAAAATAATTGATGTGATGATTTTTTTTGACGATGTTTCCAAATAGTTTTTTCAAACAAGATTGATTTAACTATGTTTTAAATAGATGATATTACAAATTTTTTTGGTATGATGCATAATTGATTATAATTATTGCTCCTAGTACTACCAATAATGATCTTTATGACACATTATTACTACTTGATCGGATAAAGCACCTTCTCATTATATCTCACATGGCATGCTCTGAAGAGATACCCATAACTGACACCATCATTCTTATCATAATCACATCATATAACCTACTTTTCTTTTCATTTTTGTATTCTCGCTACTAGTGATTACTATGTCATATCTCTAACCTCTTGATTCCCTTGATCCCTTTGAAAATTTGAGCTCTGTGTTTTTACAGTATAGTCATATTTGTAATTAAATAGTGATTGATCCAAATATGGGTGGGAAAAAAAAAGTGAACCAAAATATTCTGATGCATTGTTATAAGATGAAGCAGCCAGAGATATATTCAAAATAATAGGTTGGTTGAATTTATTAAACATGTTTCAAGGATTCCATGAAGAAGTTGTGAAAGAATTCTATGAGAATTTTGATGAAGATCATGTTATTATCAAAGGGAAGAACATTCCAGTAAATTCCTCTATAATCAACACTCTTTCTAGGATTCCTTAGGACAGAGTAGTTGACTTTGAAAAGATCAATTTTTATGACCTAATTTATATTTTTATTCAAGGAAATGAGCCACACACCAGACTAGCCAAATCCCCCCAAGAAGTGGTCAAGGGAATTCGAAGAGAAAGTCTTCCTCAACCTCGGCAAAATGTTGTTTTGTAGATAATAAAATATATCACTTGTGATGGTCAATTTTTAGTAGTGGGTGGAGATGCTATGAAACTCCTTCACTTGAGGAAAAGAGTTGTTCGAGAAGAATATAAGATCGATCTTCCCTCTTTTCTTCAAAATGTTTTGATTAATGTTTCTCAGAAGATAAGATGAGGTACTGGGTATATCCGACATCATGGGCTAGTTACACTCATTTGTCACCATTATTTTCTCAGTAAATGAAGGGGTGAAAAGGCTTGATTCTCTTTCCTCTGAAAGTTTTCTCCAATTTTTTCCAAAAAGATACCATGTCCTACCTCTCCTCTTTCTAATATAATCTATATTGAATAACCCATAGTTGAAATTATATAATGACCATGTCCACCATCATTGGTTCAGAAGATACTATGCTAGAGATCAAAGCAACAAATGGGATTTTCTTTAGATGCTCCTCACCCTCCTTTAAGTAAACTTTGGTGAATTTTATAACTTATCTTTTAGGAAGAATACGAAGATGTGCAGACCATACAAGAAGTTGTATTTGTAGAGGGAACCCTAGCAAAAGAAGTTATACCTCAATAAATATAACATCATGTGTCCTCGATTGTCGATAAGGGTAATGCACCCTTGATTAAAGTATATCCATCTTCTCCACATTATGTCAATGAATAAAAATAATTACTTCATGCCATGAAGAAACAATCATACTGAAACAAATAGAGTTAGATGTTATCTATTTAACTTTTAAAGTTAAGCACTTAATGATTTATAATTTGAAACAAAGGTGGGAAAAATATGTTACTAGAATTAGTGAACAAGAAATAATTATTCAAGGAACACAAGATAAATAGACTATGGTCCATAATGTAATGTTTTTATAGACCCAAAAATTGAGTAATTTGCAAAATTCTCTTGCTATCAAGGACACTCAGATTACTGATGTGTGGAATTCTCTTACTATCAAGGACACTTAGATTAATGATTTTCAGAATACCAATGTTGATAAGCATAATCTAGTTAATAATATGAGATAAAGTATTTATGATAGAAATATAATGATTTCCCATTATACTAATAAAATAATAGATATCACCACTCATAATTTTGAGTTACAAGCCTCTATTTAGGCCATGCAAAGAGAAACATGCAAGATTACAGTTCAAATAGAGGGTCCAACAAGATTTATTCCCTCTTTCCCTATTCCATTACATGAAATAATCTCTACCTAACATATCACCCAGAAGAAACTTCAAAAATTGAAGGATGAAAATGTCAAACTTAAGGAGGAAACTCAAAAGCAATTGGAAGAATCCCAACTACAATTGTAAAAAGCAAAGGCTTCTATCCAACATATTTGTGTTATTTTTGAGAAACTATTAGCATATAATAAACCTTCATTAGTATATATTCTTTTCTTACATGAACAATTTTATAAATGGTAGATTTAGTTATTTTCCCATGGTTTTTCACATATCATTAAAGATGAGCATGTATTTATGGACATTTTTTTAAAGAGCACTAAAGAAAGATAGGATGTTATTTATGAGTTTTATACTTTCAATTTGTTTTTAGGATATCAATCTAGTTTTTGATAAATTTATTTTTTAGAGAGACACAATTACATGCCTTTATCTCCACTCTAAGGAAACAAATGGTATGGTAATAGGCCAATAATATATTTTTGGAATTACAAAGCACCACTGGGTTATGCATGAGACCACAATTTCCTGAAGCAAAGAAACTTATTTCTTCTTTTAAACCACTATATCATATGTATATGAGGAAAAAGTATCATGAACTATTGAGATATAATATTACTTCTTTCAAAGATTTTGTAAACCACCATTATGCTAATGGTTTCAATGCAAGTCTTTCCAAGTGGAAGATATTACCTATTGAGTTGAAGGGTAGGGAAGTCCTTAGCCCCACTAATATTAAAGGGAGTCTAAGAAGAGCCAAAGTAGTTTTTCATATAATCACTCGGTGCTTAGAGGAAAGAGGTTCAGATGTCTAGATTGGGATGAGGTTTAGGCCTCCTATCATTTTGTGTCCTTTATCTCCATGGTGATGTTGGAATTCTCAAGAAAAAGTTGAGTTTGAAGCTTAAGTGCATATATTTGTCAGAGATATTGGATTATTTCCAAGGGGCCACCATGACTTAGGTCATCATTTTGAAGTTTATGATCTAAGTTAGAAGTTTGAATAGGAAATTTTGATTAAGGATTAGTCATCCCACTTCTTTATGAGAGGACTTAAAAATGGTAAAGTGTGGGGGAGAAATGATGAACATTTCATAGAGCTCATCATAGTTATATAAACTATCCCTAAAGTGTTACGTTTGGTTATATATTGTATTGAATTTAATATTTAAAGTTTGATCTAAGTATGATACGAATGCAATTTATTGCAGATTCTTTACCTTGTTATTGTGTCTAACTTGGATGAATAATGTAGTTTTGAGTATAACAACACATCCTATGGATGTGGTAATTTTGAGTAGAGGAAAACATCCCAAGGATGGGGTAATTTTGAGTATAATAAAACATCCCAATGATGGGATAATTTTGAGAATGTAACACAATTTTTATAACTCTTTTAGCTATAATTTTGAGGATTCAACAAGCAAGCTCTAATGATTGAATGCTCTAAAGACACTCCAAAGACACTCCATAATTACTCCAAATATTATCTATGTGTGCTCCAAAGACATATATAGGATGCTCTAAAAAAGTTTATGAATTCTCTTAAGATCTATATAGGGTGACTAGAAGCCCTGTACTATATGCTCTAAAGATATATGGTTGTGCTTTGAAGACTACAAAAATTATGTGTAATACATGTTTATGAGAGAAATTAGGAGCATTTTACTAAAAAAATTGTTTAAAAAAAAAAAAAAACATTGGATGCAAATGATAGCTAGCAACTAAAAAAAAGGAGAATCCATATAAATCTTCAACCCCCTACTACTTCCCAACCCTCAAAAACATATCCCTAAATAATAGATACTCCTATATAATAGGTGAAGATATTTTATAAGTAATTTTTTATTATATAATGATGCATGGGACCCTTCTACCCAAGAATATCGAAGTAAAAGGAAAAAGTGCACCACCCTAAATAATAATGCTAGGTGTTATTCAATCATACATTCATTAAATTTTATGATGCAACATGAGGGAAACATTCTCCACTCCAAAAAATGACTTTTCAACTCAGTCTAAAATTGAAACAATTTAACTCAAATAATAATAACATGGAATAGACCAAAAAATGACTTTTCAACTTAGTCTAAAATAGAGATAATTTGTAGTATCTCAAATAGAGCCAACAGATGAATGATGCAATGAGATAGAGATGATAAAACCATTGTAACCCTTTCACATCATTGAAACACACACATGTACTCCTTCTTGCTCAATTTATTTGACTTAGTTTCAAACTATTCAATTTTAATATTATATGAACTAATTACACATGTAACATTCTCTAGGTTGCAGGTCATTCATATACAATAGATTCAAATAAGTTCAAGCAAAGACAATGTGTGTTTTACACAACATAGTACATTGTCTTTCATTTAACCTAGTAATTTCATCCTTATGCATTACTAGGTTAATTGGGGGGGAATGGAGGGGTGAGGAGGGAAGAGGGTGTGAATGTATATGCTTAAATATGGATTCATATGTTAAAATAGTCTAGTCTCAAGGCTCTACCATTTAGTTTGACCTTCTTCACAGCCAAAGGGCTCACATTCACCACCTCACTCAGTCTAATTAATTACTTCTTAGTCTAACCTTGATTGTCTATATCACCTATAACCATATAATTCCTAAAATATGATACATATCCTTCACAGTCTATTACATAACCTCAATAATTTTATTTCATCTTGGATAGTTGCATTTAGTGTGGACAATAACTTCATGCAACTTTCCCTACTCCAACACAGGTGTCCTTACATTAAAAATACTTAAATTTGAAAATCTTTGGAAGTGCAAAAGTCAACCTAAGAATTTAATTAACCCTTCCATGAGGATTATTTCAAAAGAGATTTAAATCCAATTCATTTATACATCTAAAAATTATTAAAAAATCACACATTCAAGATAAATCAATCAATTTCATAACTAATTTATTCTTACCTATTCATCCCTATTTAAATATCAAGCATAGGAGCATTCATACTACAAGTTTGAACCACTCAAAAAATAACCCATGAACCATATTTGTTAAGTTGCAAACTATATTACTATATGCATTATCATATAGTATATTGCACCCTTGTGCACACACATTCCCATACATAAGGGATAACCACATAAGTATAAGTCCCTCCTAGTAGTATTGGATATGTAGGTATCACTCATTAACAAAGAGGTATTTTAGGTTAGCTTGACACCATGAGCCCACTAACCCATTTTTAACAAGGTAACCTAATATAAGGTGTAGATCTAGGGATTGTGTTATAAATAGTCAATGAAACCTTGTGTGTGATATCCCAATACATCAGATGAAAGGTGAAAAAACTTGGAAAGACCCAAGTAATCACATATTGATATAATAAACTTTTACTAGAGGATAATTTGTTAGGATTTAGATAGTAGCATTAATGTAATTGTTCATAAGATGACACAAGTGTCCAATTATCTACAAAGAATATTTATAAAATTTGATGATTGGTTCCTAAACATCAAATAGCTTATTTACACACCTATACATCTTAGATCTATCTTAACATCATTACATAAGTAAGTATTATTTACTCTTCATGATTGTGTAATCAAAATACTATTTAGTATTATACTTCATATATTTAATATTTTTCATAATTTATAATTGAAATAAAATATCACAAACTAAATTATATACTTTGATTATTTTTAGGAGTAGGTTATCTCACTCTTGAATAGCCTATTCCTCTTGAACCTTAATTCTAAAAATGGTTAAACGAAAAGATATAGAACTTGTAAAAAGTCTTGATGACACAATTGGTTGTAAAGGGACATAATTTACCCTCAAATGATTATAACTTCAAATAATATAATATTCATATTCTTTAGATGATTTTGTGCTAGTCACAGACCCCTTTCACAACTTTAATAATCAGATTAAATGGTAAGGCATGTTCATTTAAGTATTTTTTATATTTCCATTATTAATTTTTCTTATTTAATTATTTCATTATACTATTAGTCAATGTTTTTGTAGTAGATCAAAATTTAATGTTCTTTATTATTGTATTTTTTAGTTATCCCTTGTGTCATAGTTTTTGAACCCATTTTGTATGGTGTTATTTATTGTGCACTAAAATAGATAATTATTTTTGCGAACCCAATCCTAGTGATCATATAACATATGGTTTCATAACACTCTCCATATTTATGCGTAGGATATGATAACTAATAATAATTTTTTTTCTAAATACTAAGATAAAAAATAGGTCATAACAATAGAGCATGCATATGCTTGAATGATACATCAACAGTGCTCAAGGTGGTCGTAGATCTAGTAGAGGTAAATCCACACTCAATGTCAATAGTATATAGTTTTAAAGGCTATGCCTAATATATAGGGCATGGTTCTATCCATATTCTAAGATAAATAAATGATATAAAAATTGTGGCAGAGGGGTGTATAAAGGATATAAGAAGAATATCACATGTAAGGAAGTGATAAAAAGTGTAACTTAGATCCAAGGTAGATGAAAATACTAAACTATGTAAAAACTAAGTGGTGTAATGGTCAACCAATGGGTGGTTTATGAAAACTAATGTGATATTTGGATATCCTAATAAACCTATAGCTAAAAAAAAATGTCTAGTATAAGGAGAATCATAGGGAAGTACAAACAAAACATATCTATTATAAAAATAGGCAAATAATATCTAGATACTAAGTAAATAAATGAAATAAAATATGGGTAGAGACACTTCCCTTTGGAGTGACTCAC
This sequence comes from Torreya grandis, assembly GCA_037957365.1. Lineage (NCBI taxonomy): Eukaryota > Viridiplantae > Streptophyta > Pinopsida > Cupressales > Taxaceae > Torreya > Torreya grandis. The sequence goes on from JARHVA010003030.1 coordinate 1,252,974, forward strand.
ATCATTCTCACCCTTGGATCAAGCAAAAAATTTAAATATTTGTTGTAGGATAAGACCTAAAATGGAAGAAAAAAGATATATATATATATATATATATATATATATATATATATATATATATATATATATATATATATATATATATATATATATCTTTAGTTTGGGACTCCAAATAATAGGACACCTCTTTGGCATGACTCTTATTATTTATATTTAAAGACCTTTAAGAAAGACTAGATATCTAATAGTAATATTTTAAGCCATAACTCATATTTTTACAAATTGGGATCATAAATGTGAGTAAAATCATATAAAATGAGTGTTGTGTTTTTTAAATATGATAAGTATGACCCCACCACACACACACAAATACACACACACCTATAAATACACACACACACATGTGAATCCAACCTAGAATTAATAGTGAACACCAAAAAAATGTATTGGCCTGGTTAATACTATTGAAAAGGATTTTTGTTGACTAAAATTTGTATTAAATAGGCCACTATTATTTATAATAAATGGAATAGGTCAAAACATTATCAACCATGTTGATATATTTTAGGGATAATTAGACATGAAATATATTATATTAGCCTTGCCAATATAGTAGTAATATAGGTTGTTTATTAAATTTAGATGAAAATTACACAGAGAGGTATGACCAAAAGAGACTTAGAGGATGTCAGACTAATATTAATGAAGGTATGATATAATAGTACACAAAAAATATCTAAAAAACATAAATTGGTCCCACCCTATTCCTAATGTAGTCCTTAGGGAATTCACTTAGGGAGATTGATGGGTTGACAACCCCCTATAAGATAAACCACCCATAAAGTAATAAAAATGACAATATCAAGTGTATACACCATCTATGGTCTGATTTATATTTCAAATATTATTTATGTTAGTTATTTTGAGCTTTTATATTACTCCATCATTGGCCCTAAATTTCTTCATGTTTTTTAATGTTTAGATCTTATGCTAACTAAGAAGGATGGATCTATAAACCCCTCTATACAATGTTTTAGATTGTGTGGTGATATTTTTGATTTGATTCAATTTTTTTTTATTTGTACTCATTCTTATTTGATATTAGAAATGTCATATATTTTTTAAATTCCTCCTACATTTATTGTTAATGCAAATTTAAAAAATATGGATGGTAAATATAAATATGTTTTTGATTACATGTCATTAAATAATTTTGGTTTTTTTGATGATGATCTTAATGCAAATTATTATTATAATAATGTCAATGGTTATAATTAAAAACCTTCTATTAATAGTAATGTCCAAATTTTATGTTGATTTCTAAATCTATTTTTGAAAATTATTTTAAGACTATTTCTAAGGATATGAATCATATGATTTATGTTTTTACTAAAGAAAAGTATAATAATAAGGGATAAGGAATCTACACATGAGAATGTTACCAATGATCCTTTGTTTTTTTAGTTTTCCTATTGGAATATTTATTTCTACATTAGGTGGTGAAGCTAGTGATCCTAGTTCACCTACTAATACTTAAATGCTTCCACCTATCACTACTTTTCCTTAGTTTAATATCCATATTCCTACATAACCTATTAACTTTTTTGTTCTTCATATTATCAATCTACCATTTTGACCCATTTATAATGATTTATATCTTGTTATTTGTCTTGGCTTTAGTGAAAAAACTAAATCATATATGCTTATCAATAATAATCATATTTTGGATTATACAATGATACTAAATCTAAGGATGCATTCACTCAACACTCTCTTTAATATGTGAAATCTCAAATTAGACAAATTACCCAAGGATCTCAAAATTCTAGCAATGTATTCAATTTAAAAAATATATTGTTCAACTCATTTGTTCTTGATGTTCTCACTCATCCTTTTCCTACCTATTTTGTAGTGATTAAATTTAAATAATATAATAACTAGGTTGATTATTATAATCACATACAATCTTAAATTTATTCATTTTTCTCTCATGGTGATCTATTAATGAAAAAACTATTTCCTAGAAGTATCAAGGACAATCAAACAAAACTTTAAAATTAGACTAGAATTTGAAAACATATTTCTTATCTTTCAAATATTTTTATAGATTAAAATGTAAGATTTAATAATATTGAGAAACTTGTAGAATCAATTTATAGATGGTCTAAATTGACCATTGTGGAAGATTCAATAAATTTTAATTTTATAGCCATGTTATATGTCAATTATTTACTATTATAGAAACAAAATAATTTATTCTTGTAAAAAATTTACCCCCCTCAAATGCGCACATACATATACAAAAATTATCCTTCTTCTACTATCTAATAATTTTAAACACCTAAATAACCCCCATAATCGAAACACAAAAATAGGTATCCTACCTTCTACTCCAAGTCTTATGGATGATTAGGTATCTTATTACATAATTTCTTTGACCCTTATTTTATCTCCAAACTTTAAATATTTTCTTTCAATAAATACTTTAGTAAAAATTATTTTAAACTTGGTCTTCATTATAATAGTAGACAAGTTAAACTCCATTATTTTGAATCAATTCTATAATATAATGATAATGAACCTCTACTTTTTCATGATATACATGCTTATTTTATACTGTAATGTAATTTTATTATCAATATAACATATTTAAGGCTTATTTTGTGGACAATAAAAATCACCAAGTACACTCCTTAACCATATTTACTCATGAGTGATTTCACACATGTTGATGTATACTTTGCATTTTTTGACAACAATGAAATTCTTGGTTTCTTTTTTGTAAATTAGATAACACCTGGTTAAATTTTTAACACAAAATTGATAGTAGATTTATGATCATCTCTAAATCCAACCCAATTAGAATCTGTATAATTTTTTAAAGGTAATAACCATATGCCAAATATTCTACCCCAAAATTTATAGTTCCTTTCACATATATCAAATTATTTTACTCACTTTCTAATGAAGAATTTTGGGAAATGATATAAACCTTGAAACTAAACTAACTAAAAAATAAATGTTAGGCCAACATACTATCAAATAGATAATATTCCACACTAATTATCTAAAGAAAGGTGACATATAAAATTATTCAGAGTCATCAATTGTAGAAAATTTCATCCCTACTTCAATAGGTTTAGTAGAAGCTTTGCATTATTCCATTTTAAATTTGACTAATAATTCATATTTGAATTAAGATAATAATATCACATATTATTTATTTCAAAATTGTATACCAAGATAATAATGATGTAAATCATTCATATTTAACACATTTCTTAATATTATACTTCTATCATCAATCAGCCTGACATTATTATTTTTAATTATTTTTTCCAATATATAAAGAACCACAACCATAATTATATCATCAAAATTTGTTACATAAATATAATGTTTAAAATGGATTCTTAAAAAACCTTATGATTACAATTTTTCATCAATTTTAGCATACCAGTCTATGATTCTTGTTTCAATCCACCTAAATATTATTATTCATCCATAAAAAATGTGCTCTTGACTTTTTTACATAAATAATTGAGGTTTCTCTTTGTGTATCCCTAATGTAAATCACCATTAAAAAATATATTATTCACGTCCATTTTAAGGACTTTCCATTCAAATTTAACATCCAAATAAATAAAAAGTATAATTATATTTATTTTTTCAAAATGTGCATTGATGGACATTCCTTCCTTTTGATAATATTCCTTTTCTACAAAATGTGCATTGAATTTTACAATGCATCCATCAAATATAAGCTTCAATTTATGAACCAATTTAGTACCAACCATTTTATTACATTAAAAACCTTCTTTTGATTCCCGTGTTTTATTTATTATCTATGAGTTATATTCTTCTTGTTTTGCATCTTCCCATTCTTTCTTTATTTTTGATTCTTCATAAGATGAACTATCGCTTAAGTTAGTTTAGTCACAACAACATAATTAATATGATGAATATTATCTTTTAATGTCTTACTCTTTTGATAAATTTATTGAAGACATTTCATTTTTACTATAGAGTTTGTTTACTCTCACTAAATGTTTACTTTTCTATGTCTTAAAGTTTTGGAACTAATTTAAAATGAAGTGTAGATTCTTTATGAAAACTGTCATCACATATAAATATAAAATAATAATAAACTTATTATTTTAAAGATCATATAACCTATAGCCTTTAGACTATTCACTATAGCAAATGAAGATACATTTTATGATTTTCTCATCAAGTTTCTACTTTAAAAGATCAAGCACATGAGCATACAAATCACAACCAAATGCTCTAAAATATTTGAATGATGGTTTACAAATATACCATGCTTAATGAGATGTCATGTTTATTATATATTTTTTGGATACCTAATTTATTATACATGTACTACTAACTATTTCTTTAGCCCAAAAAGAACTAGTTAAATTTTGAATATTAAACATACACATACTCATTTATGCTAAGGTTCTATTTTTATAATCTACAACCTGATTTTATTGAGGTGTGTATATATATTAATTACATTTTAATGCTTACATTTTTACAAAAGTTTTAAAATACTTTTATGATATATTCTCTCTCACTATCTATTATAATAATCTAAAATTTTCTCCCACTCTCATTTTACACCAAGGTTTCAAATATATTAAATTTGTTAAACACCTCACTTTTTAGCTTAAAAAATAATCCCAATATTTTATTGAAAAATTATCAATGAAGGTTAAAACATATTTTGATCTTGCAAGATGAGTAAGCAATGGGCATACATCATTATGCACCAAATGAAGCAATTTTCTTTCTCTACATGTTGTTTATTTCTCAAAATTATCCATATGTCATTTAATATAAAAATAAGTTTCAAAAAAATTTAAATCTAATTATATTTTTGGAATTCCATGAACCATGCAATTTTTTTTCATTAAACCCAAACTTTGATAATTAATATCCCCAAATTATTAGTGTAGGATATTATTTTCTTTTAATTAGTTTATTAGGAATATAATACACACACATGGAATTTTTATACACTTGTGGGATTATATTTATTATATGTACTTAGTCATAGGGAGTTATACTTGATCTCTTTATTTTAGCTAGTGGGAGTTACTCCTTTGACTAATTGATTGTTGACTGGATATTTTGGGTATGGAGGTTACCACTATTCTAGGTGGGGGTTATTATGATTCTATGTGGAGGTTACTCATTCACATCCTATTTTATACATATATTATGGTGATATTTTATTAATGGAGTTTAGGATATTTGGTTCATTCCCTTTTGCAATAATTCTTGTTATTTGAATTTATTTTACTTTCAGCAACACTTATGCAATTGCTTGACTCTTGTTCACAAACTAGTATATTAACTTGATCTAGATATATTGATGATTTATTGATATGGTATCATATATAATATGGCATTAGATTGTTGGATTTTATTATTAATGTTTGTTTTATGAATATTGAGTTTGTATGAAGTATAGTATGAGACTTCTTTTTAGGGTTTACAAAAATGTAGGGTGTTTTTTTTTTAAATCTTAAAAAACTCTACCCAAAATAACTAAAAAAATTGTAGGGATATTTTAAAATAATATGGGTATTACAATTTTTAGGATGTGTTTTATATATATGCCTATTCATATGACATAGAGATAGACTCAAGGTGAGGGGTTTTGGTTTTATTTTTTGCATGTAGGTTGAAGCCTAAGACTTGTAATTTTCAAAACCACGTATCTATGGTAAAAACTACATGCTATATCTAAATGATTTCCTAGGTGGTAAAACCACTCTCCTATGTGGTTTATACTATTGATGCATGTGGGAAGGAGTTGATTTGAGATCTATTCTCACTTTTTCAAGGCATTTCCACTCACCAATTTAAAATGTCTAATGGCTTACACCACCATCCTCATATCTTATAGTTCACCTCATCTAGTTTGTGGCCTTTTAATACCTTGATCATCATCATTCAATCCTTACAACAAGTTGAAGATTTTATTTAGTTTTACATGGATCTCCTTGGCATTCAAATAAACCGCTCAAGGCCTTCACATGATCCATCCACAAAAAAACATATGATCCATAGTTTCACATGCCTCTCAGGCCTATTGAATACCATTACAAACATTATGATCAAGTTTATCTATCCTACCACCATTATCCATTTGATGGATCATAATATCTCTATTATAACAACAACCTTCCTTTGTCCTTAGGTCCTTTGGTGAAAGGTGGTTTAGATTCGATCAAAGTTCCTCAAAATCTACATCCTACTCATAAAAACCTCCTCCATGTTGGTTTTCAAATCAACCTTGCATTTTTGGTCACCTCTAATCCACCCTCATCATGGTATTCCATCTCCAATGGCCTTATTTCAATCAAATTGTGGTTTTATAAAACCACTTCTTTTGGTCAAAATGGTAGTTTGTATTTTTGAATGATTTAAGGCAAGTGAGGAGTCATGTTGTAAAGAGGAAAACACAGTGGTTTTTTGATGAGTAGAGGTGAATATTAATGAGTGGAGGACAATATATTTTTGTGACATATTTTTTATTAGTTTTTATAATAACAAATATCATAGAGAGATATTATAAGTAGGCACATTTTATATAGTATGTTATTTGTAAATGGTTATTTTTGAATTTACCTTGATATATCATTAGTCAAATATGAAGGGCATGGTCTGCTCTGGTAGGAGGTCAGACCCCCTCAAAAACAAAAAAAAACTATTTATCACTTCTTTTGTATCACCTTCACACTTTCTCTCCTTAAAGACACATTATCGATAGAAACTAATGTCCTCCTTATTTACCAATTGGATTTTCACTTGTGCCAATTTTGGTATCAACTACACTAATTTATTGAATTTAGATACATTATCAACTGCATTTGATGTCCATTTATTGAGATGTGCATTAGCACTTATGTACTATTTACTCTGACTTATTTTGACACATTATTGGTTGTGTCTAACACCCATACATTTAAGCATGTTTTTTTAATTTTCAAACACAAGGGGTCATTGCTAATTTTTTTGGAGGGGATGTTGTGGGCCCTAATTTATATCTTGTGTACACACTTAGTTTATGATAATTGTGTGCCACTTTGGTGTCATTTACATATATTTATCTCATATTCTTGGATGCATTATTATCAAAGCCTAATGTCCATTTGATGAGCATGTATTTTCACTTGTGTAGTGTTTTTCTCATTACACTTTTTCAGTGTCTTCTCTTAGTCATGTCAACTCCATTTGATAGATGGCAGGTGATGAGGAAAGTTTAATCTATACTAGGGGTACATCTTAGAAATACCAGTTATGATTCTTAACATGCTTATATGGAACACTTTCTCATAAGAAAGAATTATATTCCATTCATATATGGACATATTTCTACTCCCATTGATCTTATTTAGTATAATAAGTGGGATAATTCTTGTGATAAGGTTCTCGGTAACTTACTGTTACATGTTTTCATTGATTTTCATTGCCATGTAGAGCATACATAGTGTCCCTATATTATTTGGAGCATTCTTCAGTCTCTTTTCAGAGATCTTACTAAGATTTATATCACTCCTCCTCCTCCTCCTCCTCCTCTTATTATCTCTTCAAAGACTATTGTAATCCATCCTCCCAATCTTATTTCTTATGATGACACATTCAAGGTGAAATATGCTATTCATTATATCGAGCCACCACTACAGGATGAAATTCTACCTAACCTCAACTATTCTATTACAAATTCTACTTCCATCCCTATTCAAGATGTTTCTCTTATAGATCCTTCATAGTATTGTACTTCATAAGAGTCTACTATTTCTAGGGTGAATACACCCATTGAGAGATTAAATGACTCATATGTTCCTATGGATATTCATATTAGATATCTATATGCTTCATATGTAGTATATTCTTTAGTTTTGATAGTTTTTGATTTGATCTCTCCTTTTCACATACATAGTCTCCTAGTGAATTTTTCATGTCCTTGTTTTGATAAGTTCACTTCAGTGGCATTACACATAGTTATTATGCATTATCTTCCCATACCTATGCCATGCCTTTTTTTAGACCTCTTTTAGACATATTCATACTACTAACTTCATCCTTCTTTTGTAATGGGTAAAATTTTAGTGCACACCTTGTGTTTTTCATTTGGCAAAAGGAAGAAACATTATTTGATGTAGATGGAGCTTCTTTAGTCTTTAGGGATAAGATCTCATCATATACATTCATAATTTTTTGATCTCTATTATAGGAAAATTTAACATATTCTATGGATACTTCTTATCTCTTCTCTCTATGTGCTCTATTGCTCTCACTTGTGGATGTATTTTCAACTATGCCCGAGGTCCTTAGATCATGCATTATTTATCTTCTTATTTTCTCTCTATTTTTTTTTGAGGGTGGAGGTAATTTTTTATTCTGGGTTTGATCCTTTTCTCTAATTTATAAGAGTTGATTTTGTTGTTAGGACCCATTTATTTTACCCACCTAAGCTATGATTATGGGTGAGTGTTAGTTTAGGATACTATTTTCCTTTTATTATTTTATTATGATTATTATACACAAACATGGTGTTGGGATTATATTTCTTAGGTGTACTTAATAATGTGGAGTTACACTTTATTTACATATTTTAGTTAGTGGGATTTAGTCCTTTGACTAGTTAACCATTGACTAACTATTCTGGGTATGGAGGTTACCACTATTCTAGGTGGAGTTTACTAATTAATCTCCTATTTTATACATCTCTCATTGTGATTTTTTTAAAATTATTTTTGGATATTTTCTTAATTTAATTTTTCAATAATTCTCATTATTTGGATTTCTTCTACTTTCAACAATATTTATGCAATTTTTTGACTCTTGTTTGTGAACTAGTACATTCACTTGATCTAGAGATCCTAAAAATTCCTTGGTACAAACCTTAAATTACATAATACACTTATGTATTAAATATAATTTGGAAATGGAAATTCAAATGTAATAATCAATTTAAATCAATCCAAACTCATAATAAAACTCAAGACTAGGCAAGGTAGATAAAAAATATGCAAAGAACAACTAAAATAAGATGGTTATACCTTCATTATGTAACCAATTTACCTCCAAAATGATTGATGTTCTCTAGATGAAAAAATTGACATTTTGAATACTTGATATAGATGTTGGTTTGTCTTTTAACTCATAACTTTGATAACAAGTTGGCGATGGATGATATAGAAGCTTAAATTCAATAAACAAAATTTGGCAAGATATCAAAAGTTTTACCTCTTATTCCAAGAGTCAAAAGGCATGGAGGAAATGATATTTATATATGATATGATGGGGAATTTACAAGGAATATTAAATTCTTTGAATAATTATAGAGAGAAATTTTCTAGAGAGTGTGGATAATTATAGATTTCCCTAGGAACGACTAATGACAATTAGTTGGTGATTAAGCGGGGATAAGAAAGTGATTTTTAGGCCAAATTTGGGTTAGGTAGGATTGGAATTAAAATTTCAAAAAAAATGGATAAGTGAGGATTAGTGATTGAATATATTAGTAATGAGAGTATCAATTATCACGAGATGATATAAGGTTGATGTATGATAAGAGGAATGATAGAAATGATAGTCTAATAACTAGGGGACTAGAATAGATTAATTTTAGGATGAATTAAGAAAAAATAGTGTGATGAAAGATAGAGAAAATTTAGATGTATAAAACTAAAATTATTAGTACTTACAATAAAAACTTAAATACATGTAATTCTTGCATTTAATCTATATGCTCCTCCAGATAATATTTCTAATGTAATCATATTTTATCAAATTATCACATGTATAATTAATAAATTATATTTATAAAAATCAACTTTTTAACATTGCTTTGTGATTGAAATATATGAAACAATATTTTTATTTAGACTAAGAACATACTTTACATTGGAAAAATATTTTATCTCACTGTTATTCACTATAAAAGGGGCGTTACCATAGCTTTCTATGTTATCAGAAGAATCATCACCAAGAAATATCTTTTCATTTTTACACTCTCTATATTTTTCAATACATTTGAAAAATTATCTCGTAAAAGTTATATGGTGAATTTATCCTAAATATATATCTACTAAAATTCATATAAAATGCTTTCAATAGATACAATTGCAATGAATATATTACTTTTATTTTTTCCATAAGTTTCCATATTGTGTGTTTTCTCTCTTTTCTAAATTTTCATCTCTATATTTTTTTTCACTTCCACTTGAAATATCCCAATTATTTTCAATCATAAAACTTGAATTTATTATTTTTTTTATTCCTCTTGTCTTTTCCTTTTTTCATGATTGTATCAGATTATATTTCCATTTACCTGGATTCTTTTTTTAAAATTCTCTTAATCTACTTATTGAAATGTATGCTTGCTCATTCAAAGTAGGTTCTTCAAACTTAATTTTAACTCTATCTTGTTATTACATCAAGTATCCAATTAATTATTAAAATATTAGATATTAAACATTATTAATTACTTTTATAAAATTAATTATATATTCATACATTGTAAGTAGATTATTCAAATCTATCTCAATAATCAAAATCTCTTCAAATTTCTCTCCATAATCTCAAGCTGATTATTTATCTCTTTTAATTATCTAAGATGTCATGTGACATCTTAGTCATTTGTCATTCTTAATTATTTAATTATTTTTTGACATAAAAAATATAATCTTTAGCTTTATCAAATATTTTCTCAATTATTTCCTAAGTTTTATGTACATTATTAATATTTTAAATTTTTAGTATGATTTCATTAGTTACAAAAATACTAATGATAGCTAAAGATATTTATAATTATTTATTTTATATTAGGTTAACTCTCTATGTTCAATATAATATTTTATTTATTATATAATATATTCCCATAAATATTTTGTAAATAATACATTATTCATCTTATAATTTAAAATAAACTAATTCTCTCCATCCAATTTACATTAAAGAAAAAAATTAAAATAAATTTATAATTTAAAAAAAAATTAAAATTAAAGAGATTCACTCTCAACTTAAATAAAACATGCCTTGAGATCCACAACACAAAAACATTTAATAATAAAAATTATTAAAATGTCAACTCCCCTTTAAAAATATACTTTTAATCCACATGATAAAAAAAATATAAATTTAGTGCATATAAGTTTTTTATTTCCACTAAAAGGACACACCCTTTACTATTTCACATAGTTTTAAAGAGACCATATTAACTTATATGCATTCATGATTTATATTTCACATAACATCCACTTCCTACTCAAGAATAAATATATTCCCTTTAAAACTAAATGAATAATTAATATTTGAAGTATGTTCACCTTTGTTTGTGGTTTATTAAAGTCATGAATTTTACCCAACTTACCAAGGTTTATTTTAAAGAGACCATATTAACTTATATGCATTCATGATTTATATTTCACATAACATTCACTTTCTACTCAAGAATAAATATATTCCATTTAAAACTAAATGAATAATAAATATTTGAATTATGTTCACCTTTGTTTGTGCTTTATTAAATTCATGAATTTTACCCAATCTTACCAAGGTGGCATGTGTAGATCTATTTTGTAATATAAATTTACAATTTTTTATGACACCCTAACTTCAAATTATAGCCCCATGTAGACACAACATACAAGTTTTTTCTCAACTCCATGGCTTGAACTCTTGATTATATACACAATAATATGACCCACATTGGGGAAGACACAATGAAATTTACTAATGACAACCTTAGAAAAAAAAATCTCAATCACTTTCATACTCACCTTCAACCACTCTTGAATTATCATTTTAGAAATAGACCATTCACTTTAGGGATCTAATACCATATTAGCCAAAGCTCTAAAATTGGACTAGAATTGGAATACATTTTTATTATATTTTATTAATGTTTATATATTCAAATTTAATATTTTTTAGATGATATTTTATGATTCTATAGTGCCTTAGTCTTGTACACTTGGTAAACTTACATCTTGGCTATTCCTCTTAGTTCTTCACCTTTCCCACTTTTGTAAGTCTTGTATCTACTCTATCTTTGTGCCTTTTAGCCTATATATTTTAGTCCAAATAGTATTATGTTGATGACTGAAGTATTTTATCTTTCTCAAAATTCTTAAAATGTACTTATCTTCCATCATTACAAGTTTTAAATTTGTACCTACTTTCTTGTTCCCTAGACACTAACGTCCAAGATAGATAGTAGCATTGACACTATTGTCCTATCCTAACATAGTTATCCAATGTCCTAAAATCATCTAATTTACAAATGAAACATATCATAATGGTTGGCCTAAGTTATTTAATGTGATTTATTACTATAAATGGATTTATATAAATACAAGATCAACCCTCATTCATTCATCACTTAACAACTCCTAGAAAAAGACCAAAGAGACCAAGGAAGTTATCAAAATCACTCTATCAAGCATTAAATTAAATAAATATTCCATATTTCCATACCAATTATAAATACAAAACATCTACAAGTTTAAATTATTAAAAGAGTAGCCCAAGAGCCTGATTTTATAAGTTACACACTAGGTCACTATTGTACTTATTTTTCGCATATTGTATGATTCACCCACAAGCCAACACATATAAGATAACTACATGAGTCTAATACACTCTTATAGATTATTGGATATTTAGGTAATATATTTTGATAGCGATGTCATTATGGTTAGCTTGACACTGTATGCCTAATCACATTAAAGATGAAAAACTAGAGTTTTGAAATTTCACAAGGAGTGACAATCCATAACCCAAATCTAAATGCACTAAAGTAAAGTTAGAGAAAAACCCATAATCATATATATGGTTTCATCCTATTTCAATATATATTCAATATATGACACTAGATTCAAATCTAGATATTAGTATGCAACTATCCCAGGCTGACATTACTATCCAAAGAGCCAAATGTGTCAAATTCAAAATCTAACAATTGTTCCAAAATCTCCTTCCTACTTGATTTTAACCTTTTTCAGATACAAAACTATATTAACATCAAAAAAGACAAATACTTCACTTCTTTTTCATTTTTATATTTAGCATAGTTATACTTTCTATATTTAGACTATCTTCGCATAATAAAATCAATTTATGCTTATATCTGAGTTTAACATTTAAATGGCTTACTATAGATTTGATTATCACTCCTATGCCATTTCATTTCTATATACCCCTTTCACATCTCTATTGTAGGCATCTAATTCTTAACACTATCATGTCAAAATTGTAAGTCTAAATAACTTTCTGTAACAATGCACAAACTTGATCAAAATCACTAAAACACTCTAATTCATCCACACACATCACATAAAAGAACCAAACCATGTCAATATGTACCTAATTATGGCACTAATTTATACACAATCATTATATTTTTCTAATTTATCTTAGGTCAAATTATAACTTAGTAAAATGACATTTTCAATCACTAAAATAATTTGATTCATCTGCACACATCATGTACATGAGGCAATTTATGTCAAGGCATCCCTAATTAGGGAATTAACTTGTACACAATTGTCACCTTCCTCTAATTCACTTCTAGTCAAAATGTGACCAATCAATTTGGCATTTTGACCATTCTTATTAAGCAAGCAATCGATTTTTAATAATTACAATAAGACTAAGAAAAATCACTAAACAAAACAAACTAGATTAAGAGCTTAAGTGAAAAATCCATGAAAACTTAATGAATATTTAATATTGGAACTTCATAATTCAATAAATATCTAGGAATATGATGTCATGATTTTGTGATCATCCTCAAAGTCAAAAGTGGAAAATATCAACATAAATGAGGTAAATATAAGGATTAAGGCTAGTCATACCTTATTAATGACACATTCTACCAAAACATAAATGAATTCAAACTCCCAACACTAACCCAATAAATATCACACATGGGTTTTATTTAATTGAAAAATTATAAATACAAGATCCATGACCATAAACATTAAGATATTTTAGGTGTAAAAACAAAATATACCAAAATATCACTAGAAATATTCAAACCTTCTAATTTTACCTAATCAAGAGCCAAGAACAATTGGTGTAAGGAGATATTTTGGATGATATTTCCCTACCACATTGAAAATTAATTAGATCACCAAATATGGGTAAAAAAAACATGATTAATGGATAGATCTTGGAGGAGAGTCACTTAGAGAACACATGGCTTGTGTTTTCTTATCTAGTTTATTGAGTCCATTGATCCACACCCCTTGAGGGAGTAGGCATAATATGTTAGTTCATTATGCTTGTAAACATTTGGCATGCCTGGTGGGATGACACATCTTACAAATCACTTTGGTAAACTTCTTAGCCTTATAATTATTTAATCACACCTTTTTTTGGTGATTTTTACCTTTTTTGTTCTAATTTTTTGAGATAATAATTACATTAAATTATTTGAATAGAGGAGCAAAAATATGAACTGATTATTGACCAAGAAATACCTTGCACATTAAACATTAACTGACCATTGCTTCTTCTATCGAAGAAAAAGGTACACAATGGATCCTTTTCAAACTAGTCATATTATTGCATCTACCATATAATAAATTAGTAAATTCCATGAAAATTAACTTTTTTCTCATTTAAAAACTTCTTTAGATACAACCTTATTAAATGATGTCATGTTTTTAAAACAAATTAATTACCTAAATAAATGTAACAAGACCAAGCTAATACTACACTCGAGGTAGATCCATTAGCTACCCCTAAACAAGTCATGCCAATGAATACTTTGTACCAAGTTATAATTGATATGCAACACACATTATTTAACCATAAATAAATCATTTCAATGTTTGAAATGCATATAATACTTTGTAACAAGTGCCATACAATTCCCAATAATAGTTTGCTAATAGTACACCACCCCAATAGGTAGTGGAAAATTCATAGAACATGAAACCAAATTATTATAATTTAAAATGGAATAAGTTACTCATGTAAAATAATTATGGTAAAATATTGTTCTAAGCTAACATTAGGTTCCCCAAAACTAATAGATTCCCTATAGCTCACAACAATAGATTCCTTAGAATCAACATCAAATACCTAGGGACTAGTAGTAAAATCCTCCGAGATCACAATGTCATACCTCTTCCTATATGCATCATAACAAATAAAAAATTCATAATCAAGCACAAAAATTAGGGCATAGGGTGCACATTCCAAAAAATATCACACGAGGAGGATCCATTCCTACCTATGCCAACCTTGACCAAACCTATTAGTTTATGAATAATCAATAGAACTATATTTCCACCATAAAATACTCTGAATATCCAAGAGTGGAACACAATGAATGAGGTAGTTTAAAGGCTTTAAATAGATAACCAAATGAATAAATAAAATTTTAATAAGATATAAACCTATCCATTTGATGTAATTATTCTTCAAGAACCCTTCCCACCTCATTTTGAGGTACCCAAATTTATAAATATAAAGGGAAGGGTAAACCTAGAGATCATATACAATCCTTATTCATTACATGCCAAGAGGTATCCTACAATATTGTGTATTTTTTGTGCTTGTTTCCATGTAGCTTAGGTGGACAAACATTAGAGTGGCTTCTTGAATTACCGAAAAGATTGGTAAGAATGTTTAATGATTTATTAGAAAAAAAATCTTAACCACTTTTATTACAACATCAAGTATGAACTAATGATATTTGACCTATGTAAATCAAAAAATAGATAAGGGGAAAGCTTTGTGGCATATCTAAAATTTTTGAGAGCATTCACCAGTCACTTCTAACATAATCTACTTGATAAGAAACTAGCTAACATCTTCACATAGGACCTACACCCCAAAGTTTATAATAAACTTAGACTTGATAATGCCAACACATTTAAATAAATCATTGATAAGGGTGTAAATATTAAGAAGTCACTTATTTTTAAAATCTTTTTAAAAATCTATTCCCAAGTTCAAACATTAAACCAGACATCAACACCTATTTAGGCAATTGTAGTTAAAAGTCCAAGGTTTTTAATAAGAATAAGAACATGGTAGGTGATGGGGTTATTAAATCATAACATGTGTAAATAATACAAGCACTACCTACTCAAGATAGGCCACCCAATCTATTGATAACCTTACAAAGAGATCCCCCATGTAAATGATATGTTAGACATAGGTTGTTTAGTGACCTAGGTGAGCCTATTGAGTTGATATTTTATAAATGGGTTGCATCCAATGTGATTATTTATATCATTCCAAAACCATTTATTGAAGATAAGCCTAAACTTGAATGGTATCATGAATATGAATTTTATGACGTTCATCTTGTTGTTGGCCATACCATTTGTCGATGTGTTCAACTAAGGCACATTAATGGAGACTTACTAGATAATGGAGAGATTGATCTAGACAAAATAGATCATAGCACCAATCAGGATATGGGTATATATAAATACCCCTTTCCAAAGCATAAAAACTAACAAAAAAGAGAAATTAGAACTAGGGCTAAGAGCACAACCAATAATAGAATTAGGTTTATGATCAGAATCAAAAAATGAATAATAATTATAATCAATATCATGACACATGAAACCATTAAATTGAGTAATTTACCATGCCATATGATTATAAAATATTGTATGATGTATTAATAGTAACTACATCACTATTATTAAGATAAAATCTCATGTACCATCTAAGGTTGCATAACACACTGGTCCCTCTATTTTAGGATCACCATCCCCTTCTTTAGGTAATTCTATACATGGTTCCATTAGTTCACTTACACCTTAGTCTCTATGGGTTACCATTGTTGGACCTCCGTCTCATTCTTCTAATTATAGTAACTCCCTTCCAACTCAAAGTTGTGTAGTCATACCTAGAAGGCCAAAAGTTATCCCTTTACCTTCTTCTAACACTAATTATGATTTGAATCTTGTACCTTTTAAAATAAAAACCTCTAGTATTTAAGGCCAAACCTTATCATCTCATTGCTAATAAACCATACAATAAGTAAACAACTTAGCAAAACTTTAATGCAAATTTATATTTTAGATCTCTTGCATACATCTGAAGTTCATAGGACCATATTGAATGATTTCATTCAATAATACATTATGCCTAATGACATTAATCCTAACCAATTCCAACCACTTGTAAGACATTTACCTCTAATATAATCGCTTACATTTGACCAACAAGATATTTCATCCCTTGATCCCCTGAAAAACAATCCTCTATACATTGAAGTTGTTATTTCCCATCATAAAATCAAATGGGTTCTTATAGACAAAGTTTTTGGATTGAATATACATTGTTGAAATTGGTCCAAACATTGGGGTATACAACAAAAAAATTTAATCTAGATCCATCACCATTAAGGCCTATGACAATGTTGATAAAGAATATGTGGGAACCATTTTTTCATTGATTATTATTGGGTTTGTCACCCTCAATTACATGTGCCATGTCATTAATATAGAGATACCTTATATTCTAATTCTTGGTCTTCCTTATATCCATGAAGTATGAGAAATACATTCTAACCTACATCAATGCATCAAGCTCCCCCTTCTGGTCTTAAGTTTTTTGTCTATGGTAGCTTACATCTATATGAATATTACAAACATCTAGAATCTGATTACATTAATTACACATATTATCCTAGAACTGAATTAGAAGGCAAGAAAGGTAAGAGGGTAATATATAAACCTCCAAAGTCTAGTTATATTGATACTAGTAACCTCATTTCCACTTTTGCTAATCCATTTCCCATCACTATGTCCACTCATTTCACTATTCAAGATGATGATATTGCCACATATAAAATTCACAATGTATTCACATTGATAAATTTCATAAGTCTCTTAAGTCTATGGACATCCTGAACCCTCTAAAAATCCTAGCAAGCCAAACATGAATTAGAAAAATAAATACAAATCCACTTTATAGGAGCCACTTCTATTTGTAACTGGTACATCACCTAATTAAGATTATGACACTAGTGCTGAGGGAGATTGGTTATATGGTGATAATTTTGATAACTAATTTCAAAGTGATAATCACCCCATTCAAAATCAGATCATGGATAGCTTGGAATATATAGGAAAAGTATTGGGACCAAATGCACAAGGTATTATTTAACTTGTTCTGGTTGCTAAACATATGGGAATTCTAGGTCTTGGATTTATGCCACTAGATTTGAACCCATAGATTTTTAAAGTGACACCACTTCATCAACTAACAACAAAACTCTTAGCAATGACATAACATTCCATTATAGTGACTATTATGAACTAATAGATACAAACTTATTTGATTCCAATGCCATCATGACTATTATAGTCTATTATTCACTTACCTTTCATCATCCTGACCTAATCAATTGGGACCAATAATATTATAGCATACCACTAGATAAATTATATAATGAGGAATCTCTTATCAATTTCATGGGACTTTGAGATGAATTACCAGTGGGTGATCATATATGCATATAAATTTACTCACTTTCACCAGTTTGTTAATTTTGACACTAACTTTACTAGTTTTATCTAATCACATCACTAATCTCATTTAATTTTGTCTAATTTATTCCTAATAACCCCTTCCTAGTCATTAGTCTAATTCCCCACTAATTCAAAAATCATTTACTAACCTTACCCCTTCCCAAAAATTAATTAATTCTTCTAATCATGTCTTATTTATCAAATAACCCCACTTATCTAATATTTTGGAATTTAAAAATCCCATATCCCACCTACCCACCTATCCCCTAGTCTATCTTACATCTCTAGTTCCTAATCACCCAGTTAATCACTTCATATAACCATCTAATAATCTTTATTATCCCCCTAATGGATTATAGAGCCCTCCAACCCTAGAATATTCCTCCATTCTCTCCATCCTCTTTAAAAACCTATAAATCTAAAGGATTCTTGGGAATTTTTATTTACCATTTAATTTCCATCCATTTTCCTATTTAAATCCATCACTCCATATAATTTTAAATTAAAAAAAATCAATCAAAAATATCATGAATATTCATAGTCCAATAAGTCCAATACATCCATGAATCCTGTTATAAAAGTCTTCTGATCAAGCTAATATCATACTGAAATTATGAGTCTATTTGTAAGCAATTTTAAATCTATAATCAGTAAGTATTTTTATTATTTTTATCTTGATTTATATCACTTATATTTATGATTGACATGATGGTTTTTAATGGTCATTTATCTTTGATGTTTTTATCTTATTGGCTGTAGATTTTACATGTAGATTGATAATTTGGGTATTTTTGATATAATTGTATATCTCTAATATATTGCTCAAATTTATCATCTCACAAATCATAAAAAAGGGTTTTAATTCCATTTTTACCATGTCACCTATTTTGGAGAATAGGTGAACTTATTTGGTCATGATAAAAGTAAAACATCGATATACTTGGGTGAAAACCTATTTGAGGCACCCCTTGGTCAAGGAAAGAGTAATAAAGGTGTGTCCTTGAGTGAAAAACTATTATAGGTGCTCATATATGGATAACTTAACCTCTCTCCTTAGGAATAATAGTGTCCACTTATTCCAAACATTACCATTAGTTTTAGTATCAATTCTAAAGAATAATGCATTTTAATACCTTGCTCAAGGTTTTCCTGAAGTATTTACCAACTAGGCATTACCTAGCATTGTTGAATCATATTCCTCATATAAGGGTGAAGTTTGTGATCAATGTCCATTGGAATAATATTCATTCTCTTCCTTGCCTACTATTCTTTAAGATGACTCAACATTACTGGTCAAAGATACTATGGAGGTCAACATTGGTACATATGATGATCCCAAGATTGTTTACCTAGGTGCATCCTTCACTAATGAGGAACATGAATTCATTATTACCATTGTAAAAGATTTTATTTATATATTTATATGGTCCTAAACAAACATGCCAAGTTTTTACCCTTCATTAGTGGTGCATGACCTTATTATTCATCCATATGCCAATATGGTCAAACATAAATTATGGAAAATACATTCATGTATAGCCATCCTGGTCAAAAAAGAGTTAAATAAGTTATTCGAGGTAGGGTTAATTTGACCACTCAACGATTGTAAGTGGATATATAACATTTTCCAAATCAAGAAAAATCCATAGGGCATTCAATTATGCACTAGTTTTAGAGACATTAAAAAGGTATACCCTAAAGTTTATTTCCCTCTACCTAGCATTGGTATGATAGTCGATTCAACATGATACAAAATATTGTCTATCATGTATGAATTTTTAGGTTATAACCAAATCAATATTAAAGAAGAGGATCAACATAAGACCACATTCACCAACCCATGGGTAATGTTTTGTTATCAAGTTATACCCTTTGGATTGAAGAATGTAGGTTCAACCTATCAGAGTGACATAACTATCATCTTCCATGACATGATGCACAATATTGTTAAATAGTATGTTGATTACATCCTAGTTAAATCAAGAACACATGAAAGCCACCCAAAAATTTTACACATAATATTTTAGAGACTTTGTGAGTACAAGGTGCATCTCAACCTTAAAAAGTGCATCTTTGGCATCTCTTCAGGAAAATTGATAGTGTTCATTATGTCACAAAAGGGTTTTGAGGTTGATTTTTCTAAGGTCAAGGATATTATGGAAATGCCACCTCCATTCAATTTTAAATATCTCCATAGTTTGCAAGAAAAAAATTAGTATAGTTTCTATTTTATATCACAATTAGTAGATAAGTGTCATCTTTTTACACACCTCTTGAAGAAAGGTGTCACATTTCAATTGGATATAGAATACATGCAACATTTTATCAAATTAAATAAATACCTGGTTAATCCATAGGTATTAACTCCACCTACAGTAGACAAACCATTGCTCATGTACATATTAGTAATACAATATGCATTAGGGGCATTTTTGGCCCAGTATGATGAACAAGAAAAGATTATGTAGTGTACTATCTCAACTAAGTATTAGTAACTTATGATCATAATTATTCACCTATGGAAAAGGTTTGTCTCAAAATGGTGTTCTCTTCCCAAAACCTATGACACTACATGTTGAATAACAAAACCATCATTCTAGTCAATATTGATTTTCTTAAGTACTTATTGTCCAATACCACTCTCATAAGCTACATGGCCAAGTGGATCATGTTGCTAAGTGAATTTGATGTGGATTAATATAATCAAAAGGCCACCTTGGATAAGTCCTAGTATATTATCCTTCTGAATCTCCTTTGATTGACACTAATCATCTTTCATTTGATTTTTTTAGATGAGTCAATCATGACCTAGGGTGAAGTAGCTATTAAGTCCAAATAATGGACGTTATACTTTTAGTTCATTCAAATCCCATGGATTTGGGGCTGGTATTTTATTGGTCACACCATAAGGGGATATTATTCCCAAGGTGTTTCACATTAGCTTCCATTTTACCAAAAATATAGTGTAATATGAAGCCCTTATTACAAGACTTCATCTCACAATATAGTGGGATATCAAGCAACTAATGGTATACAAATATTCTCAGCTAATCATCAACCAAGCCATAGATCAATACTAGACTAGAGATGAGAAACTTGTACCCTAAAAACATATTATGGATAATCTTAAACAACACTTTTATTTTCTTCAATTCAAGGAGATGCCCCAGACCAATAACTGAGTGTAAAATTTTGTGGCTACCATTGGGTCTATGATACAAGTTTCTAGTAATGTTAGAGAGTATAAATTTTTCATTAAGAAACTTTTACAACCAACTCATGTACCTCCATATTTTGAGATAGAATGTAATATTTATGGCCCCAATCCCCCTTGATATAAAGACATATATACTTATCTCCAAGATCAAACCCTTCCTTAAAACCTATTAAAGAACCAAACAAAACTATTCATTCATCAAGCATCCCATTATAACATACTAGGAAACACAATATATCATAGAGGCCATGATGGAATATTACTTCACTATTTATCTTTGAAATAATCTACGTTGATGCTTAAAAAGGCCCATGAAGGAATTTGTTGGGTCTACACCAGTGGCATGGAATTGGCTAAGAAATTTCTCCTAATAGTATATTATTGGAAAATATGGAGATAGATACTTTGAACTATGTTAATAAGTGTGTTTCTTATTAGAAACATGAAAATTTTATACATGCACTTTCACTACCACTCCATCTTATTACTATACCATGGACATTTTCAACTTGAGGACTCGATGTTATTAGGAACTACTTATTTTGATGGACACGAGAAAATCTTTACTACTATGGAGTATTTTAATAAGTGGATAGAGGACATACCCCTCACTTACATAACCTTCAAGTAGATACAAGTTAATTTACTTCCATATTATATGTTTCTATGATATCCCTTCCAAAATAATCTCTGATAATGGTGGTTCTTCCAAAAAAAAGGATGTCAAAGCCCTCTATGCCCAGTTCAAGATCAACCATAAATGTTCCAAACCATATAATTTTTAAGGAAATAGTCAATCCAAGGCATCTAATAAAACATTTATTGTAATCATTAAGAATATTATCAATGGCATTGGCCATGATTAGCACTTGCATCTTTTCTTTACCCTCTAGGCTTACCACAATAATCATCAAACCCCTATAGGAGTTACACCCTACTCCTTAATATTTGGTTAGAGGCCATTATCCCTATCAATATTGAGTTACCTTCATTATGCATCTCACTACAAGACATTATTGATGATGAAGAAGATAGATTTTATATATTTTAAGAGTTAGAGTTTCTAGATGAAAAGCATTGGGCTACCTTTGACCATTTGTGAGCTTATAATAACTAGCTATGCTAGGGAATTTTGAAGTTGGTGACTCTGTCCCAAAATAAAAAAATAAAAACACCAATGCCAAATGCAAAAAGAAAGGAAACCTAATAGTATATTATTAGAAAATATGGAGATAGGTACTTTTAACTATGTTAATAAGTGTGTTTCTTATTAGAAACATGGAAATTTTATACATTCACTTTCACTACCACTCCATCCTATTACTATACCATGGAATATTTCAAGTTGAGGACTCGATGTTATTAAGAACTACTTATTTTGATGGACACAAGAAATCTTTACTACTATGGAGTATTTTACTAAGTGGATAGAGGACATACCCCTCACTTACATAACCTTCAAGTAGAGACAAGTTAATTTACTTCCATATCATATGTTGCTATGACATCCCTTCCAAAATCATCTCTAATAATGGTGGTTCTTCCAAGAAAAAGGATGTCAAAGCCCTCTGTGCCCAATTCAAGATCAACCATAAATGTTCCAAACCATATAATTTGTAAGGAAATAGTCAATCCAAGGCATCTAATAAAACCTTTATTGTAATCATTAAGAGTATTATCAATGACATTGGCCATGATTAGCACTTGCATCTTTTCTTTACCCTCTAGGCTTACCATAGTAATCATCAAACCCATACAAGAGTTACCTACTCCTTAATATTTGGTTAAGAGGCCATTATCCCTATCAATATCAAGTTACCTTCATTATGCATCTCACTACAAGACATTATTGATGATGAAGAAGATAGATTTTCTAGATTGTAACAGTTAGATTTTCTAGATGAGAAGCATTGGGCTACCTTTGATCATTTGTGAGCTTATAAGAACTAGCTATGCTATGGAATTTTGAAGTTGGTGACTCTGTCCTAAAATAAAACAATAAAAACACCAATGCCAAATGCAAAAAGAAAGGCAAATTTAAATCCAATTGGTTGGGTTCATTTGTGGTCATTAAAAATTATGGTTCTAGGGTATATAGGTTAGCTACTCCTGATGGACAAGATCTTGAAGAACCCATAAACATATTTAAACTCAAGAATTTCCATGATTCAATTTTACTATGTTCCATTATCTATAAGATCTCATGATTAGGGGCACCTATTTATATTGTTACCTAGACCATTATTATTCCTTCTACCATACTACCTAGATGGTTTGTATATTGTTACCTAGATCTTTCATGCTTCATTACTTGGACCATTTTTACTCACATATCTAGACCATTTTTCCCTAGACCATTATAATTCTATTAGAATAAAAATATTTATTTCTCCTACTTCACTATTCCCTAGACTGTTCCTACCTTCCATTACCTATTTGCCTATGCCGTTATAATCCCATTGCTAGTCATGATCTTGATTATGACCAACAAGTATGTAGATGGATTCAATGAATATTTTATAAGTATTTTAGATTGATCAACATCAATAACTTATTTTCTAGGCTAGTATCTTAGGGCAAGTCAACATATGGTTTACCTGTTTGATAGTTCTTTATGACTTATTCTAATTTATCCTCCTCTTATTATTTCCCCATTGTGTGTCATTCCATTCTTATTTGTTATTACAAGGTATCCTCTTTTACGTCAATTTATTCTATTAGTTTGTAGAGGAGCACCATTATAGCCTATTTAGCTATTTTTTGAGCCTCTACCAAAGGACTAGTGTCCTTTGATAGATATTTTATTGTACATTTGAACATATTATCTTGATTTTTCATTTCCAAATAACAAAAAAACATTAGAAAATTCTAAGCAAAATACCAAAAAAAATCCTATCCAGGTAAGATGGGATTAAAATATCCATTAGAGTTAAAATGAAGTGTCATATTCAAGGTAGGATTCCCATTTATTCTATTCGTTATCACCATTATTTCATTAAACTCCTATTTATTGTAGAACTACATCGACTTGAGGTCCACATGGACTATATAAGTAACACTTTGATGCAATGGGCATCCTGAATCAGCTTGGCCATTCATCTTTTCATCTCACTGTCCTTTGGACATTTATGCTCTCATAATTATATGATAAATTTTAGACCTTTATACTCTTACCATTTTGAGAGTAATTTTGGGCCTTTATGCTCTCATCATTTTGTGAGCAATTCTAGATCTTCATGCTCTTACTATTTTGTAAGCCCATTCCTATTTTCCTCTATTAATCATTAATTCTCTACTTATCATCATATTTATTCTATCCCATGTCCCTGGGAGAACTACATTTGGCCTAAATTTCATGTTGGATCTAGTGTCCATTATACTATGTAGGTAATGCCCACTTGCCTAGTATATTTGGAGTTAGCTCAGCCATCCCCTCATTATTCTTCTATACCCCTATTTAGATAACCTATTCATTATCTAAGAATAAAACCTTATCCATTATACATGCATAATTTTTGATTACTTACATTTATTTCTTTATCTTAATTACACTTTGTTCTATGTCTTTTATTTATTAGTTTATTTGCTTATTTATTTTGGGTGTTGTATCTAAATAAATTTTGAAAACCACTTGAGTCTTTCCTTAACTTGGGTTCGAGTTGTTTAATTTTGTATTTAGATTATTTTATTATTTTTTTATATCTTTCAAATCTTGTTCCTACTTAAGTCTTGATTATTCATATCTTGATTATAAGTTGTTTTAAAAAAATTCCTTGGTTTATTTTATTGTTTATTTGTGTTTTGGTATATTCCCAAGATTTGTCCTACTCACCTATGATTTTGGATAAATATACATATTGAGTATTCAATTTATCCTAAACCTTTGTCAGCTAAGCCACCTTCTCTCTCAAAATGGTAATATCTAAATAAATAGCTATAATAAGACCCTATAGCCTGATGGTCTCACCTTGGGCTATGGCTAGTTGTGATTTTAACCCAACCACCTCCTATTATAGATCTGTAATCCTTGATAATCATGTTGATATATCACACTATAAACTATCAATCAAAACTTGGTCCACTAAGGACCTCCTTATGATAGAGGGTCTAACCTCCCATGTACATATACCTATACATGTGTCATAGTTCCTATCCTCCCATGTACCTATGTCTACATCCATCATTGTACTAGAGGGCATGATCCCTCGTGTATTTGAACAATGGATTGAGTCTCCCCCTACTACCTCAATCATATTTATATCTCTTAAGGGTCCCTATACTCCATCTTTATTGCCATATCTGTCATGGATACCTAACTAAGTTAAAGCCTATTTCGAAACCTGCTACATAGAGGCTTGCATGGATAGCTATATAGGTTGTTGCACACTTGAGTCTAGACTATTTGATAATGGAAGGGATTATGGAATCACTAGCCATGTATGAAATTATGCCTCTATTAGGGCCTCCCTTCCATCCCTCATCTCTTTTATCCTCCTTTGATATTACCCTAGCTATTGGGGTTATGGTCTAGTCAGGGGAAGCTATCAAAAGCCTATCCACTATGCTACATAGGCATATGTAATTCCAATATACACAAACCTACCTATATGATCTACTATTATAGGCTGTATCATGTCAAAATTTGTGATTCTACCAATCTAGAATCTTGCATGTAACATGTGCAAAAAACTAAAGTCCATCAAGCACATCCTACTAAAAGTTAAACTATTGATACATGTGATCTAACATATATCTATCTATGATAAAGATATGGTAGATTCAAATATTAAAAGTCATTAGCATGTACTAAAAATGAAGTTTCCCTTTATCCATTTGAACTGTATCCCCAGGTATGGTCACCAAATAAAATATTCATTTGTCATCTCATCAATGGCACACCTATAGAAGCATAAATCTCTATGGTGTCCTTGTACCCTTGAACCTATCTAAACCCATATTTATGCCACTGTATCCTCTAGTATCCACTATAAGAACTTTCCAACATGTCTCTCTATAGTGAAATAATGCCAAGCCTAGACCTGGAGGAGAGTGTTATGACTAATACTACACCCTCTTTGGTATGTAATCATGTGTAGATCTCTATATAGCTATGCTAATATGATCATGACACATGTAAAGTGTCTAGTTTTATCTAACATGTCCTACATTATGCCTATCATCCTAATCTAAAAATATCATCCACTTTTGTCAAGCATTAGGAGGTCTCTGATAAGAGCCATTAAAATTAATACCTCTTAAACAATTATGCCCTATGGTGGGAGTGGTGGTAAGAACAACCACTAGAGTCCAAGACATGTCCTCTAATGCATTAATATCTATATAATACTCAATGACAACTAGGATTGTAACTTTGATAAGATCCTCTAACATAACAATTTAGCCCATCAACATCCAATAGATCTATTGACCCCAAAGTGACACCCATAAAATTTAATGAACATCCTCAAGAGTCATAGTCACCTTTCCAGTTGATAGATGGAAGGTATATGTCTTTGAATGATAATTCTATGCTAAAGATGACAAATAGGCATGATTTTCTTGAATCAATGGAATACAATCCATATGTCAAATCTATCACCTCTATTATCCCCACAACCTCATATGTCATAATCCTAGTTCAGTGTAAGACTTGCAATCATCACTCCCATGTTGTCATAACTCTTACATGCTCCTATATAACATAGCCAAATATAATAAAGTTAGTCACTTATTTATTGTACTCCTTCCAGTTGATCAATCTACCATTTTCTTCTAGTTTTAAACTTAGAACAATCTTCGTAAATCCTAATTTTTACTTCTTCCTAGACCATTTATCATTTCTAGCAACCTCACCATTATCTGTAATGAACTCACCATTATATAATTGTATTAACCATTATATAAGTCAAATTTTCCATTTTCCCCTCAGGTACATGATTTTACTACTACACAAGTTGATCCCACCATTTAGCAAGATGACCTCACTATTTCTAGCAACTTCACTATTCTCATGCCATAATTACTTGTTTGGCATTTTATCCATTTGACTAGTGATACCATCATTTAACCCATGTTTTTACTATTGTTTCTAAATAATTTTCACTATTTTTGTGATTTTTTTCTTTTTTGTGATCTCACCAATTTCCTAACAAGATCATCATTCTCATGGTGTTCCCATTATTTATGTTATCGACCTCACAATTTTTATCTCTTAAAAATTGACAAGGTCATTCTCTCACTTAATTATACGAAATAATAAATGGTACTAGTGACATAATAAAAAATAAAAAAAGGTGCCTATTCTTGGGTGAATATTTTGTCAATTAGCTAACTGATGAGCAAAATAGGTCTCTTCAACCACATCATAGGGAAATTGGTCAGCCAAATGTGCAGGTTTACTACATCAAAAGGGGACAACTCTCTCCTCTCATCAAGGGGAGGTTCCCTGTAAGTATGAAGGGGCTATATATATGCTAATCTACTATAAATAAGCTAAAAATAACACTCAGGGGTAGGATAACACCATCCATCTCTCTTTTTTTAGAGATGATGTTCACCAATCAAAGGATAAATCCTGATGAAATGATAGAAGGCACTCATCTTCTTTTAGAAGTGTTATTTAGTAGACAACAAGAAACTTTTAGGTAGTGACAAGTAACTGTAACAGGGCACAATAACATAGCAGGATGAAATGTAGCACAAAGTCTCCACCTCAACTACCAAAGAGTGAAATACGAATGATAATGAGGGCACAAAGTCATACCAAGATCCCTTACACAGAAACAAAAAATAGACAAACTAAAGACAATTATGGCAGCACAAAGTCTCTCCACAGCTAGCTGCAGGACACCTTCCTGATTACTTTCACTAATTCTACTTATTTAATTAAATGGACAAAAAATGTATTAAGTAAATAGACATAATAACAATTTCCACAACGACCAAGCTATTCCAGCACAAAGTCTGAAAATTCATTTGTTTTCTTATTCAAATAATGAAATATGATCAACAATCTGAGCTCAAAGTCTCAGTAATGCCTTTCAATTTGGGTAGAGTTTTGTTTTTTGATAATAGAGAGATCCCTTAAAATAATAAGGGAGAGTCCAATATATAGTGCTCCAAGAAAGACTTGGGTGCTTTGTTTCACAAAAATTATGGCCTATGATGCATTCAATGCCTTCAATGCATTTTGAATTATGTCCATGGGCTAGCTTGAATCAAGCATCGGTCTTAAATATGGGCCGCCTGATGTGTTTCTTGATGTGTGCATAGCTATTTTTTCTTTACTCAATGTAAGAGAACAAGCCGCACCATTGAATGTTCACACTCTAATGTTCACTTAGTTGGCTGCTTCACCTTCTAGAAACATATCCCATGCATGGATATTTTTTGATCTTTCTCCATCATTTCCCCTTTCCTTGTTGTATTTTGAGCTCTCGGGCACTTTATTCCTGATGAAGGGACAGGTGGCACTTTTTGCTATGAAGCAGGTGAGGACACTTGGTAGCATCCATTTACCTTATAGAATCTTAAGATATCCTTTGAGAGTCTTGTAGAAGATGACACATGGTGGCTTCTATTGAGCTTTTATAAATACTATAGAAACATGTGGGACTCATTTGGATTCACACATATGATGCCACTTGGCATGCTCTGCTTACCTTAGTAATTCACCCGGGACCCACCATAGTCCTTACTCAATAATGAGACAAAAGGAAGAAATGGTGAACATTGACACTTGGTGCTTTCCACTGAGTTTTACAAGGGACACGTGGTGACTTCCACTATATTTTGTCCTTATCTATGTGATCTAAGCTCTCAAGCTATCTCTTTGGTCGGTCACTAAATTTGTTCATAGGGTCTGCATTGTATTTAAAATTTGATAGATATTTCATTATCTTAAATTTGATGTCTAAGGGGACGTCAATGGTTCAATCACTTCCCTAGTTCAATTGCTTTCTTTGTTTTGTTGAGTTGTGGAGCTAAAAGCTTCACTGATGAGCTAGATTGAGGTTTCTGAGTTTACCAGTAACTGACATCGACAGTATCACTGACATCAGTCAGGCATGGATCAGAACTGACCAATATCTGTCAGGAATCAGTTGACATCGGTCAAATACAGACTGATAGTGATTGGCTTCAGTCACTTGTGTGTGTGTGTGTGCATTTGCATGTGTTCTCAGAATTAGATTTGTTCTAATTTTAGAAGAATAGTTGGTTTGCATGTAAAGACTAATTTTAATCTTGAGTCTATTTTTCTAATTATTGTTTGCCTTGGATCCTATTTAAGAGACCCATGGGGCAGTATTGTAATTAAGAAGAAAGAAAAGAGGGAATAACAACTCAGTTATTGAGTTGATTGTAATTGATTGAGAGAGAGAGATAACTCTTGAGAGAGAAATACTACACACCCAAGAGGTGTGGGAAGAGTGAGATTTCTTCATTGTATTTTAGAAGAGTTTAATGCAATATTGGTTGTTTCTTGTATCTCCTATTATTTGTTGTTTTTGATTTCTAGTTACTTATTACTTTTGGTTCAATTCCATGTTTAGTTTCTTATACAAAAGTAATAAATTATACTAAGTTTCTAACAAGTGGTATCAGAGCTTGGTTCACTACTAGGATCACTAACAAGTGGTATCAGAGCGTGTTAGTGTTTATTGATTACAGAATTCACCCATAGGGGTTTCTGATTGAGTGGGAGTAAAGCAATAGTAAAATAAAGTAAACTAAGAATGGAGAAATTTAATGGTAAGAATTATCAATTATGGAGGATGTATATTGAAGATTATCTGTATCAGAAAGATCTATACTTACTGTTGGGTGGGGTTGCAAGCAATCCCATAGATATGGAAGATGAAGAATGGAATGTTCTTGATAGAAAGGCTCTTGGAGCTATAAGGCTGAGCCTGGCAGCTTCTGTGTTTTCAAACTTATCACAGGCAAAGACAACGGTAGAGTTAATGGATACTTTGGCAAATTTATATGAAAAACCCTCAGCTTCGAATAAGGTATATCTTATGAAGAAATTATTTAATTTGTAAATGCAGGAAGGTGGATATGTATCTAGTCATCTTAATGATTTCTGTGGAATTGTAAATTAGTTAAATTCAATCAAAATAGTTTTTAATGATGAAATTAAGGCTCTCTTATTCTTATACTCTTTACCTGAAAGCTGGGATAGCTTGGTAATGGTAGTTAGTAATACTGCGTCTAATTCAAATATCTTGAAAGTTGATGATGTTGTTAGTGTAATCTTGAATGAAGAAATTTACAAGAAAAGCACAGGGGAAACATCAGGTAATGATTTAAGTTTTGAAGTAGGGGAAGGCAAAGAGAGAAGGGCAAATAAGGGAAATCAAGGTCAAAGATGGGAAGAAGATCCAAATACAGAAATGGAAGAATAACCTGTTGAAATTGTGGAAAGAAAGGGCATGCAAAGAAAGATTGTTGGTTGAAGGATAACAAAGAAAATCAGCATGAAGGTGATAAAGAAGCAAAAGTTGCAGGTATTGTTGCACAAGATGCTCTTATATTTTATTTGGATAATAAAATAGAATCTTGGGTTTTAGATTCTGGTGCCTCTTTCCATGCAACCCCAAATAGAGAATTTTTCAATGATTAGGTCCATGGAGACTTTGGAAAAGTTTATTTAGGGGATGATGAGCCTTGTCAAATTGTTGGCAAAGGAAAAGTGCAGCTGAAATTGTAGAAAGGCAACAGATGGGTGTTGAAGGATGTCATGCATGTACCCATCTTGAAGAGGAATCTAATTTCTATAGGGAAGTTGGGTGATGAGGGTTGCACAGTAACTCTCACAGTAGAATCTTAGAAAGTTTCCAAGGGTGGACTTGTATTAGCAAGAGGTAAGATAGTAGGTACACTTTATCTATCTAGTTATATTACTGATTCTCCTTTTGTTTTATCTACTTCAGATGTAGATGCAAAGTTGTGGCACTATAGGCTTGGTCACATGAGTGAGAAGGGAATGGATATTCTTAATCCAAAAGGTAAGCTTTTAGATTTGAAAAACATAGATCTAGATTTTTGTGATCATTGTCTTTCTGAGAAATAGAAGAAAGTGAGGTTTCTCAAAACTGGGTCAACAAAGAAGAAGCACAAGTTGGAGCTTGTTCACACAGACGTGTGGGGACCACCTCATGTAGCTTCTATTTGAGGATCACGGTATTATGTTTATTTCATTGATGATGTTACAAGAAAGGTATGGGTTTATTACATAAAGAGAAAATTTGATGTTTTTGACACATTTAAGAAATAAAAAGCTTTGGTTGAGAATGAAACAGGTTTGAGATTGAAGTGCCTAAGATCTAACAATGGTGGTGAGTACTACAACAATAAATTCAATAGTTACTGTTCTATGAGTAGAATACGCAGGGAAATGATGGTTCCAAGGACACCTCAAAAAAATGGAGTTATTGAAAGGATGAATAGAACAATAATGGAGCATGCACAGAGTATAAGGTTGCATGCTAGTTTTCCCTTACAGTTTTGGGCAGAAGCTATAGATACTATGGTTTACTTGATTAATAGAGGACCTTCTACTACACTAGATGGTGGAATACCAGAAGAGACATGGATAGGTAAAAAGGTAGATCTTTTATTTCTCAGATTTTTTGGTTTTGAAGCTTTTGTGTACGTTGATAAAGAAAATAGAAAGAAGCTGGATGCTAAATCTATGTGGTACACTTTCATTGGTTATGGTTTTGGAGATTTTGGATTTCGATTGTGGAATTTAGAAACTAACATATTTATTAGAAGTTGGGATGTAGTTTTCAATGAGAAGGTGATGTATAGTGATCAACTCAAGAGGTTAAATAATTCTGAGCAGGGCAATCTTGATTTGGAAAAGGTTATGATCCAAAATGAGCTTGTGAGTAAAAATCATCACTCACAAGAAAACACAAAAATTGACGTCAGTCAGGTGGAAACTGATGTCAGTCAGGTAGAGACCAACGTCGGTCAGGAAATTGATGTTGGTGACTAGGAGTAATTGATGTCGGTCAGGTGCAGACCGACATCGGCCAGAGATGATCGAGATCGGTCACTGATAGAAAGAAATTTGGGCGGACAGCAAGCTGTCAATGAGTCTCAAACACCCATAAGGAGGTCTGAAAGGGTAAGCAAACCTCTAATTCATTATTCCCCTTCTTTATACTATTTGTTTCTCACTGATGGTGGAGAACTAGAAAGTTTTGATGAGGCAATGCAGGTAGAATCCAGGAGATAGTGGGAGCATGGCATGAATGAGGAAATTGATTCTTTGAAAAAGAACCCTACATGGGATTTGGTTGAGTTGCCAGCCGAAAAGAAAACACTGAAAAATAGATGGGTTTACAGGTTAAAGGAAGGAGAGAATGGATAAATGAGACATAAGGCCAGGTTGGTAGTAAATGGATTTACACAGAAACTAGGTATTGACTTTGGTGAAATTTTTCCTCTTGTAGTAAAGATGACTTCTATTCGGACTGTATTGTCTTTAGTTGCTATTGAGGATTTGCATCTTGAGTAGCTTGATGTTAAGACAACATTTCTTCATGGAGATTTGTATGAAGAGATATATATGGATCAGCTGAAAGGTTTTAAGGTCAAAGGTAAGGAGAAACTTGTGTGCAGGTTGAAGAAAAGCTTATATGGTCTTAAGCAAGATCCAAGACAATGGTATTTAAGGTTTGACAGGTTTATGACAGAGCATGGCTTTAGTAATTATCAATCTGACCATTGTGTTTATTTTAAAAGATTGGATAATGGTAGTTATAATATCATGTTGCTGTATGTAGATGATATGCTTGTTGTAGGTTCATAGATGCAGGAAATTACTGAGCTAAAGGTGAAATTAGCTCACACATTTGCCATGAAAGATTTAGGAGCAGCAAAAAAAATCCTTGGCATGAGTATTAAGAGAGACAAGAAAAATCATAGTTTGATTTTGTCTCAAGAGGATTATGTGAATAAGGTGTTGGAGAGGTTTTATATGCAAGATGGAAAACTGGTAAGCACACCTATGGCTGGACACTTCAAGATGAGCAAAGAACAGTGTCCTAAAAAACACGATGAGGTTGAGTACATGAGCAACATTCCATATGCTTCAACAGTTGGGAGCTTGATGTATGCAATGGTATGTACTAGCCCTGATATTGCCCAAGCAGTGGGAGTTATCAGCAGGTTTATGGCCAATCCAGGAAAGGAGCACTGGAAAGCAATTCAATAAATTCTCAGATATCTGAGAGGGACTAGCAGTAGGCATTTATGTTATGGAGGGTCAAAAAATTCTCTACATGGGTATGTAGATTCGGATATGGCAGGGGACTTGGATGGCAGGAGAAGCACCACATGATATGTGTTCACTATTAATGGAATAGCGGTTAGCTAGATTTCAAAGTTGCAGAAGGTTGTTGCCTTGTCTACTACAGAGGTAAAATACATTGCAGTCATAGAGGCTAGCAAGAAAATAATTTGGATGACTCAGTTCATGGAAGAGTTGGGAAAGGAGCAAGAGAGTTGCAGATTGTATAGTGATAGTCAAAGTGCAATTCATTTGGCAAAGAATTCAGCCTTTCATTCAAGAACCAAACATATACAACTTAGGTAACACTTCATTAGATAGGTATTGGAGGATGGATAGTTGAAGCTGAAAAAGATTCATATGAATAAGAACCCTACAGATATGTTAACAAATCTGATAACAAAGGAGAAGTTGAATCTTCATTCAACTTTTGTTGGTCTTCAAGATTGAACTTGAAAATGGAGAAAAAAGTTAGAGGATGTTGTTGTATAGGTACATGTGTAGCTGTTTATCTCCAAGTGGGAGATTATTGAGCTGTAAAGCTAAAAGCTTCACTAATGAGCTAGATTGAGGTTGCTGAGTTTACCAGTAACCAACATCAGTAGTATTGTTGACATTAGTCAGGCATGGATCAGAACCGATCGACATCGGTCAGGAATCGATCGATGTCGGTCATATGCAGACCGACAGTGACCAGCTTTGGTCACCTCTGTGTGTGTGTGTTTGCATGCATTTCCAAAATTAGATTTGTTCTAATTTTAGGAGAATAGTTGGTTTGCATGTAAAGACTAGTTTTATTCTTGAGTTTATTTTTATAATTATTGTTTGCCTTGGATCCTATTTAAGAGACCCATGGGGCAGTATTGTAATTAAGAAGAAAGAAAAGAGAGAATAACAACTCAGTTATTGAGTTGATTGTAATTGATTGAGAGAGAGATAGAACTCTTGAGAGAGAAATAATGTACACCCAAGAGGTGTGGGAAGAGTGAGATTTATTCATTGTATTCTATAAGAGTTTAATGCAAGATTGGTTGTTTCTTGTATCTCCTATTATTTGTTATTTTTGATTTCTAGTTACTTATTACTTCTGGTTCAATTCCGTGTTTAGTTGCTTATACAAAAGTAATCAATTATACTCTAAGTTTCTAATAGGTTCAATCACTTCCTTAGTTTAATTGCTTTCTTAGTTCAATCACTTTCTTAGTTCAATCACTTTCTTGGTTCAATCACTTTTTTGGTCTTTGATTGAACCATCCCTTTGTTTGACGCTTCTTTTGATCTTTGAACCAATGTTCTCTACCCTCTACAAGGGCACCTGCCCTTAGTTCACTACCCTCCACAAGGGCACTTGTTCTTTTATCTTTGGGGCATTCCTTTGAACCATCCATGTTGAACCTTTAAACCTTTGAACCAACTTTGGTTCAATGGTTCAATCACTTTTTTGCTCTTTGGTTGAACCATCCCTTTGAACTAGTCTCTGGAATCATCCACTTCCTTCCTTTTTTTGGTGCTTCCTTTGAACTGTTGAACCTTTGAACCTTTGAAATTTGAACTTTTTTGGTTCAAGGTTCAATTGGTTCATTGGTTCATCCTTTGTTCCATCACTTCTCTATTTTTTTAAGTCCCTTGATCTCTTTGAATCCATTAAACTCATTGAACCCATTAAACCCATTGAACCAATTTGGTTCAAGGTTCAATGGTTCAATGGTTTAACAGTTCATTCCTTTGTTCTTTGAAGTCTTCTTTTCTTCATTACCCTCCATAAGGGCACTTGGTCTCTTCACTTTGGGGCATTCCTTTGAATCGGCCAATCGAACTGACTGATTGAACCAACTACGGTTCAATGGTTCAAAAGGTTCAACTGTTCAATTGCTTTCTTATTGTGTTCCACTTGACTACTTGAACCAACTAATTGAACTAACTACTTATTAAACCTTTGAACCTTTGAACCCATTGAACCTTTGAATTGAACCATTTTGGTTCAAGGTTCAATGATTCAATGGTTCAAGCCTTCTTCTTTCTCACTAAGTCTTTTGAAGCTGTTTGAAGCCATTAAACTTGCTGAAGTGGTTAAAATCTGAAATTTTTCTGAAGCACTTAACTCTTTAATCTTTTCGACGTCATTGAACCTTGGCATTGAACCAACCTTAAAATTGCCTAAGTGTTGAGATCTTGTTTCTTTCCTGCAGAGTCCATAGATTTAACATTGTAGAGTCCGTAGATTTCTTCTAGAGAAGTCTGTTAGCTGAAAAAGCTTTAAAAATGGAGAATTTGAATGCCCAAAATAATTTTTGAGAAGGGAAGAGGGAATTTTTGGCCTATAAGACCAAAATAGTTCATATTTTATCTCAAAAATGAGTGACAAATTTTGGGAACAACAACTGGCTCTAGTTGGGGAACTTCTTTCAGTTGAAGACTTGGAACAACTGAGAGAAGTAGAAACCAGAATCTCCAGTGACTTAAAGTGTGACATTGGGATATAGAGTCATGCTATCCAAAAATAAAGGTGCCAAAAATAAAAATGAAAAGCACAAAATAGAACTAAAGACTATACAAATATACATATGTATAGATGATCTTATCTGATGCCTCAAGATTTGAAGTGCTTCAGATGCCACCCACTGTGAGATAGTGAAAATGCCATTCCATCCTAATAAACCAATAAGAAACCATTTTCTCCTCAGAATCAATGATGGGCAAATGGAAGTCTCCACTAGAAATCACATTTTCTGTGCACTCCTTTTGGTTCTCTCTTCTTGCCCCATGGCAAGGTGTGGTCTCTAATCTGAAAACCATAAATCTTTGCTCTCTTGTCGAAGAGTTCATTTTCCTAACTTTGGCATGAATTAGTATGGTCCAATACCATAGCTTGTTGCTCTTCTAGTTTAGTCTAGCACATGATTTGATTATCCCCATCAGATACTTGACAAACCATCAGCTCAACATCTCCTTTAGCGTGAAGGAGTTTGACACCTTTGTCTTAAGCAACCTTCAACCTGAGTAACAGAGATTCATACTTGGTAGCATTTATGGTGTTGCTAAACTAAAACTTATATGAAGAAGAAAATATATCTCTTTGAGGAGATATCAACATAGTCTCAACTCCAACACCACTAGAAGAGCAGCTACCATCAAATCCTAGTATCCACACATCATCAGAAACTGCTCCTTTCTCAAAATTTTTTTCATTTGGAGAGGAGAGTTATTTTGAGATTGCACTATGATCTCTCATGCCTTCTATTGTTTTATCTGAACCAATTCCTAGATTGCCACCTATAGGACTTTCATCTTCTATAATAGGAATGTCTTTAGTAGACAAAAAATAGTTACCCTTGCTTGAAGACTCAAATAGAATTTGAGCTTCAGGGATCAATGCTTGGGTGACAAGATATTTTGTCTTCTTTTTAAGAAGTATCATCTGCATGATGCCTTTGATAGGGATCCTTGCTTTAGATAGGTCCATGCTCAATTTTCCTCCAACATCCTTGCAGAAATTTCACCCAAGAAGGATGCCGTATGAGGCTAGGACATCGACCACCAGGACTATCATCTTGATTCTCTTTTTTGGAAAGGTGGAAAATGCAAATTGGGCATCCTTGATTTGTCCCATAAGTGGCACTTATTTGTTCTCCATAGAGAAACATCTCCCAAATGTCTTGGTCAGTGTGAGACTAAGGGATTCAACTACTTTGGTAGGCATGCCATTGTTTGATGCACCTGAGTCTATGATGCAATTGTTCAGCTAATGTCCATTTATTAGTAGGGAGATATATAATGGTTTAGTCCTTCCAAAATTAGTAGGAGGAGAAATGACAAGGTTGTTTGGGATGGACATATTCCTTGGGGGATCATGAGTTACCTTTTTTAACATCTTGTCCTGCAAGGACAACTTTATTCTTTACACACTGAACTAACCTATCCAACTACTCAGGATTAGATTATAAGAATTAAAATTTAGACATTTGAATTTTGTTCTTCTTGACATGGTTGATTATGTCAAATTACTGAAATGGACTAGGAATAGAGGAAGGCAATTCATCTTTCTAGTTTTTAGGAGGTGTGATACTAGTCTGTGGAATTGAAGTTGAAGATGAAGGAATGCTTGATGTATTACCTTTTTATAACTCACTAGGTCCTTTGAATGGAAAGGTAGAGAAGTTCTTCATTTGGCAATTGAAATTATAGGCTGAGAATTTCCCCTATTTTTACTTTATCAGCTTGCTGGGCTGACTAGTTATGGGACTAAGTGAATACAGCATATGATCCATCAATTGCTTCACCTTTATCTCTAGGTTCATCCTAGTAATTCAAGAAACCAATGTTGGAGTCACCAACTGATTCTTCTTACTCTACTGCAAAAATATCAATATCCTTTTCTTGCTCAAACTCAGGTTGGAAAGAGAAATCATGTTCTATTTCAAGATATTCAACTGCTGAGTTAGTTGGTGTTGCTTCAATGGCAAGTTTCCCCTATGGGGAAGGTAGATGATTTGGTTTCCCTTGACTTCTAATAGAATTGCATTGATATGACTGATTCTGAAATGTCCTCCTTGGCATATCTTGATAAGGAGGAATAGACATACCTTGGACCACTTGTCTTTTCAAGGTTAGCAGTTCATTTGCTAGCTTTTGCACCATTTGACTAGTGGTGCCTGTAGATGAATATTCAGAAGATGAAGAAGATTTACCTTTGTTAAGATCTCTCCTTATCTTTCCTACCAAGATAAGGTCATCTTCCACCTTAGTGGCCAAATCTTGAGCTGTAGCAAGGTCTATTTGGCTAGCACATCTCAATAGAAAATTCACTTTAGGCAATTGAGAGTTGATGAAGAAACATTTGAGATTCTCAGTTTTAGGTTGAGAAATTATAGAAATTTTGCTCCTCACCTTATTAAACTTGGCTATGAAATCCCTTATTGGTTCATGAGGCTCCTTCTTCATTTGTGTGAGTTGAGCTAGCAGAGCATGTGCATCTTTTACAGGCTTAAAACTGGCTTCAAATTTGGCTTTGAGAGTGTTCCAATCAGTCACAGTCTGGGCCTTCAAATGATAGAACCAGTCTGCAACCACACCTTGTAAAGTTTCCATGAACAACTTAACTGCTACATCCTCATACTCCACACTTATTATGCCACAAGCTATGCTGAAGGCTACAATATGTTCATTAGGATAGACCTTCCCATAACCATAAAACATGGGGAAATTTTTCCTTGAGCTACGTGGAAGTTCATGTAGATGTGGAGTTAAAATGAGTGGGCCAAAAGAGTTACCCCAAGGACCTTGAGCTACCATAGTATGACTATGGAAAGGTGGAATAACAAATCTCAGAGGGGTAAGTATTGACAAAGCTTTATTAATAGCAGAAATGGATACTTTGCCCAGTAATGGAGACTTGACTTTAGTAAGAGGAAAGCTCCTCGTTCATTAGAGGTGAGATGGTGAAGGAAATGGATCAAAATTACTTTACTATACAAAATTGAATATAGGGTCAACAATACCTTTATCCCTTTGGCTTCACGTATACCGTGGATCTACCAAATTGTAAAACAAAAATGGAAAAGAACTAGCCCTACTTTAGCTTGAAGCTTGAGGCTTCAAACTATGCATTCTATCCCAGTTGACATGGAGCTGGAGGGAGATGGTAAGGCTATAATGATAATGGGTAAGACACAGAATGGAGTTGACATAGTTTATAATGGATAAGGGCAGGGACTGCTTCAATCTGAAACTTGAGGCTTCATATTACACACAAATCACCAGCAGAGTTGCCAAAAACTATTGGGTGAATATTTTATCAATCAACTAACTGATGAGTAAAATAGGTCTCTTCAACCACAACATAGGGAAATTGGTTAGCCAGATGTGCAGGTTTACTACATCAAATGGGGACAAATCTTTCCTCTCATCAAGGGGAGGTTCCCTGTAAGTATGAAGGGGCTATATATATATGATAATCTACTATAAATAAGCTAAAAATAACACTCAGGGGTAGGATAACACCATCCATCTCTCTTTTTTTAGAGATGATGTTCACCAATCAAAGGATAAATCCTGATGAAATGATAGAAGACACTCCTCTTCTTTCAGAAGTGTTGTTCAGTAGACAATAAGAACCTTTTGGGTAGTGACAAGTAACTGTAATAGGGTGTAGTAACATAGCAGGATGAAATGTAGCACAAAGTCTCCACCTCAACTACCAAAGAGTGAAATATGAAAGATAATGAGGGTACAAAGTCATCCCAAGATCCCTTAGATAGAAATAGAAAACAAACAAACTAAAGACAATTATGGTAGCACAAAGTCTCTCCACAGTTGACTTCAGGACACCTTCCTGATTACTTTCACTAATTTTACTTATTTAATTAAATGGAAAAAAAATGTATTAAGGAAATAGACATAAGAATAATTTTCCCAATAGCCAAGCTATTCCAGCACAAAGTCTAAAAAGTCACTTGTTTTCTTATTCAAATAATGAAATATGATCTGAGCTCAAAGTCTCAGTAATGCCTTTCAATTGGGGAAGAGTTTTGTTTTTTGATAACAGAGAGATCCCTTAAAATAATAAGAGAGAGACCAATATATAGTGCTCCAAGAAAGACTTGGGCACTTTGTTTCACAAAAATGATGGCCTATGATACATTCAATGCCTTTAATGCATTTTAAATTCTCTCCATGGGCTATGTTGGAATCGGGCATCAGTCTAAAATATGGACTGTTTGATGTGTTTCCTGATGTGTGCATAGCTATTTTCAATTTACTCAATGCAAGAGAATAGGCCATGCCATTAAATGTTCATGCTCTTTGATGTCCACTTGGTTAGCTACTTCACCTTCTAGAAACATATCCCATGCATAGATATTTTTTTATCTTTCTGCATCTTTTCCCCTTTCCTTGCCATATTTTGAGCTCTCAGGCACTTTATTCTTGATGAAGGGACAAGTGGCACTTTCCACTATGAAGTAGGCGAGGACACTTGGTAGCATCCGTTTACCTTATAGAAGCTTAAGATATCCTTTACAAGTCCTATGGAATATGACACATGGTGGCTTCCACTGAGCTTTTAGAAATACTAT
Source organism: Torreya grandis (assembly GCA_037957365.1). Classification (NCBI taxonomy): domain Eukaryota; kingdom Viridiplantae; phylum Streptophyta; class Pinopsida; order Cupressales; family Taxaceae; genus Torreya; species Torreya grandis. Next base: position 1,294,098 of record JARHVA010003030.1, read on the forward strand.
AGAAACATGTAGGACTCATTTGGATTCACACAGATGATGCCACTTGGCATGCTTCGCTTACCTTAGCAATTCATTTGGGACCCACCACAGTCCTTACTCAATAATGAGATAAAAGGAATAAATGGTAGACGTTGACACTTGGCACTTTCCATCAAGTTTTACAAGGGACACATGGCAACTTCCACTATATTTTTTCCTTATCTATGTGATCTGAGCTCTTGGGCTATCTATTTGGTCAGTCACTAAATTTTTTCATAGGGTCTGCGTCATATTTGAAAATCGATGGATATTTCATTATCTTAAATTTGACATCCATGGGGACGTCAATGGTTTAATCACTTCCCTAGTTTAATCACTTTCAAAGTTTAATCACTTCCTTAGTTTAATCACTTTCTTAGTTCAATCACTTTCTCGGTTCAATCACTTTCTTGGTCTTTGATTGAACCATCCCTTTATTTGGCATTTCCTTTGATCTTTGAACCAATGTTCTCTACTATCTACAAGGGCACCTGCCCTTAGTTCATTGCCCTCCATAAGGGCACTTGTTCTTTTAGCTTTGGGGCACTCCTTTGAACCATCCATGTTGAACCTTTAAACCAACTTTGGTTCAATGGTTCAATCACTTTTTTGCTCTTTGTTTGAACCATCACTTTGAGCTAGTCTCTGGAATCATCCACTTCCTTCCTTTGTCTAGCACTTCCTTTGAACCTTTGAACCTTCAAACTTTGAAATTTTTTGGTTCAAGGTTCAATCGGTTCATTGGTTCATCCTTTGTTCCATCACTTCTCTATTTTTCTAAGTCCCTTGATCTCTTCAAATCCATTAAACTTGTTGAACCCGTTGAACCCATTAAACCAATTTGGTTCAAGGTTTAATGGTTCAACGGTTCAATGGTTCATTCCTTTGTTCTTTGAAGTCTTCTTTTCTTCACTGCCCTCCATAAGGGCACTTAGTCTCTTTGCTTTGGGGCATTCCCTTAAACCAGTCGATTGAACCAATCGATTGAACCAACTACAGTTTAATGGTTCAAAGGTTCAAGGGTTCAATTGCTTTCTTGTTGTGTTCCACTTGATCACTTGAACCAACTGATTGAACCAACTACTTTAAACCAACTACTTATTTAACCTTTAAACCTTTGAACTCATTTAACCTTTGAACCATTTTGGTTCAAGGTTCAATGGTTCAATGGTTCAAGCCTTCTTCTTTCTCACTAAGTCTTTTGAAGCCATTTGAAGTTGTTGAACTTGTTGAAGCGGTTAAACTTTGAACTTTTGTTGAAGTGCTTAACTCTTTAAGCTTGCCAACATCATTGAACCTTGGCATTGAACCAACCTTGAAATTGCCTAAGTGTTGAGAGCTTGTTTCTTTCCTATAGAGTCCATAGATTTAAGCCTCCAGAGTCCATAGATTTAATCCTACAGATTCTATAGATTTAAGCCTACAAAGTCCATATATTTAAGCCTGTAGAGTCCATAGATTTCTTCCAGCAAAGTTTGTTAGATGAAAAAGCGTAAAAAATTGAGAATTTGAATGCCCAAAATAATTTTTAAGAAGGGAAGAGGGAATTTTTGGCCTGCAGGACCAAAATGGTTCATATGTTATCCCAAAAATGAGTGACAGATTTTGGATATAACACCTATCGATGCCCTAATACTCATTGGTCATTATTACTCTCAGATGTTCTCTCCAAAGTGTTGATGGTAAGAGATATTAGCCATTTTATCAGTATCTCTCATGCACAAATGTCAGAGATCAAGTTTTAAATTTTGGAGGATGAAAATGATTAATTTTCACCCCTATGGGTGAATTTTTAGTAAAAGTTTTGAATTTACCCTAGACCTATTATTACCTCATTTCTTCATGGGAGGCTTATTTTAGCCTCATTTATACATTTTAAAGTTATTTTCTTTTAATTACTCCATTTTAAGCATATTTAACTGAATTACAAGTTCTTTTCTTTTGGTTGAGGGCCAATCTATTAAGATTAATAAAAATGTGTCCTCCCTTTGAGGGGGCATCATGGGCCTTCCAAATTTTATTTAGGGCATTTTCATATCCCTATTCTTTTTGTAATTCATGAATAATTGAATATAAAGTGAGAGCAAATTTATTTCTTCTAATTATGATCATTTTAAGTGACATTTTTATTCTTTGAAAAGTTGTTGCTTGGACTAGATGTCTCGCCCTACCTTTTCAAACATGGGGAAAATGTAGACATCTAATCTTACCACTATTGTGTTGAAATTGCAAGTCTAAATGAATTTATGTAATAATGCATAAACTAGACCAAAATCACCAAAACGCTCTAATTCATTTTCATAGACCATGTGAAAGTACCAAACAACATCAATAAATCCTTAGTTGGGGTATTACTCTGTATATAATCATTATCTTATTCTAATTTATCTCATTTCAAATTGTAACTTAGAAAATAGACATTGTCAATCAATGAATTCCTATGATTCATCTACACCCATCATGTACATGTGCCAATTTATGTCAAGACATCCCTAATTAGGGCATTACACTGTACATAGTTATCACTTTATTCTAAGTTAGTTCCATCAAAATATGACTAAGAAAATTGATGTTTTCAACCATTTTAATTAAATAAAAAACTAATTTCCAAGAATAGCAAAAATACTAAGCAACATCATTAAGCAAAGTAAACTAAATTAAGAGCTTAAGTGAAAAATTCATGGAAACTTAATGAATATCGAATATTGGAATTTCATAATTTAACAAATATCTAAGAATATGATGTCATCAACTTCAAAGTCAAAAGTGGGAAATATCAACATAAATGAGGTAAGTATTAAGATTAAGGATAACCATGCCTTATTAATACCCCATTCGCCCAAAACATAAATGCATTCAACCTCCCAAACCTAGCCCAAGATTACTCATGCATGGGTTAAAGTTAGTTGAAAAACTATAAATAAAAGAGCTAAACATAACCATTAAGATTTTTTATGTGCAAACAATTTATGCCAAAATATCATCAAAAAGCTTCAAACCTTCTTCTATTTTTACCCAATCAAGAGCCAAGACCAATTGGTGTAAAGAGAGATGTTGGATGAGCTTTCCATACCATATTGACAAAGATTTAGAGCACCAAATCTCATGTATAATTAACTCATTCTAATTTATAAGGGATGCAAAACCTACATTTTTGGAAGATCTTTCTTTCTCTAATTTTTACAATAAAAGGGTTTTAAAAATCAATAAACACTTTATCTCTTTTCAAAATTCTGTTTTTCAATTCCACAAAACTAAAACACAAGGGAAATGAAATTATCAACCAATTAAGTAATACTCTTACAAAAATTTCAATCCTTTAGTTCCTAAAACAATCTAATGTCTATAAGGATATCATATACACGTCATTACATGAGACATAAGTTCCAAGTGATATTAATCTTGATTATTTTATAGATATCATGAAATATCTTAATAACTATAACAAGCTCATCACCTTTGATCCAATAGATTTTCCATCCAAAAATATTTCTAACCAAAATTTGCTTTTATTCATACAATTAACAATATAAAGTAAATGTATCAAAAAAGTGCCTATTGATAATGGATCAAACCTAAACATTTGTATCATACAATTCTTAACCACCATGGATGTTAACCCAAATCTTATTAAAAAATTAGTTATATAAATAAAAAAGTTTGACAATTCACAAAGCCCTTTAGTTGGTTAAATTACATTGAATATTAATGTGGGTCCCTATACTTTACCCACTTTGTGATAGATTATGACAAATTATTCAAACTATAACATTCTATTTGGACAGTCTTGGATACATAAAATATATGTGGTTCCCTCTACATTGCACACATTCTTCAAATTCTATCATCAAGAAATCCTTTACACATGACCAATAGATCCTAATCTCTTCAAATAATATGTAATGGTCCAACAAATAGATTATCCTAAACCATAATATTCTGAATATGGGTCCAAAATTGACATATTATTAAAATAACCTAATTAGATTATGCTATCTAAGGTACCAAAAAGGTAATTTACACATGTACATGAACCCTTGACTTCATAATTACATTGGTTAATAGAGTACGAGCTTATATCTCTACCTCATCCTATCAAGGTTGATATGAGTCAAACTATAACAAAAGGATATAATCTGAATGATTGTTATGATTATCATCAAGGAGTAAGACATTCTATGAATCATTGCTTTACTTGGAAACACAAGATCTAAGATATTTTCAAAGACCAAAAGATCATATTCAAGGATCCTACAATAAAAAGTAGGTTCATAACAAAAAAATCCATTCCAAAAAGATTTAAAGATTACATTATACATGGGTGTTGCTTATTTTTGGCATAACCATATTGACCCTATATAAACCAAAACCACTTGCCATATTTTTCAGCATCTTAGTTTTAACCTACAAGAATTGCAAATAAGGTCACTTGGAAAGAATCCTTAGTAAACATAACATTACTAATTGTTTATGGTCCTAAAGTGATTCAAACATGGGTTTGGGTTATGCCTATCACATTTCCATATGCATTTACACTAGGAACTCTTTGTCTATACTAAATGGAAGCAAAAATTGACCCAAATGGACAAGTTATTTCCTTTCCTCATGAAGTCATTTTAATACATATTTGAAATTACAACATTGCTTCTTATACTAGACATACAAAATGTGAGGAAGAACATGCCATGTGTATGCAATGAAAAATGTAATAGATCTAAAACTTAATCTAGTTTCGAGAAGATAGATCGTACTTACACTTATGATTGGGGATACATTAGATAATCAGGGTCATGACCAATATGGATATATTAGACCTAGCCAAGGGATATCTTACCACAATAATATCATTGGGGAGGGTTCTAAAGCCTCTAGTCAAGCAAAAATATGTAGTAACCCTAACTAGGTCCTATGTTTTCATATTCACTAATATAATAAAAATTAAATTAAAATCTAATCTAGTGCTCACCAAAGCTTGTTATATAACATGGGTGTTAGTAAACATAAAGTTAAACCTACATAAGAGAGTCTTATTTAAGCTATGTATAGGTAAAACCCTGATCTATGGAGAGAGTAATATATTCAAAATCCATTACTTATGCTACTTTTATCTACTAAAGAGAGGATCAAAGTTAGAGATACTTACCTAGAAGATGAACCCATCAAGACTCAATATGTCCCTTGGCTAAAGGTGCTTCACAAGAGGTTGTTATGATTTGTAAGGATCACTAAGAAAGGCCAAAGCATCCAAGACTTATCCACAAGAAAATATTATTCTCCAAGTAAAAACCCTAAGCTAAGACTCCTTAAGTAGAATGGTGGAAGAGCAGATTGTAAAGAAGCATAAATGAATAATTAACTCTAGATGTCTCTCTAATGAAATGGATGTGTTTATATAGGTAGATATAACCCTAAACCCTTTCAAAAAAATTGTTTGACAAGGTCGACCTGATAGACTTAATATTGTATTTGACAAAAAAACTAACTAGATAATAAACTATGTCAGCCATGGCCAACTTACTTTTTAGTAAGCTCTGTTAATAACAATACAAGGTCAATATGGCCAACATAGTCATGTAAACTACTAAAAAGGGGTTTAGGTTAGGGAAATGAATATTAAATGTGGTAAATTACTGGAAGAGGGTACAAAATGAGAAGCAAAGCTTAGGGGAATGTTTTTAGGTGCTGGTTGGATTAGTAATAAGTGGAAATAAGAGACAAAAATCCTAAAAAGCACCAATTCTCTACTCACCCTTTTTTTGGTACATCCCTTAGGGCATGCACTCAGAGAGACTCATATTCGATGGGTTCCTACAAGATATAAATAATAAATAATTGATAAATATTGAAAATATTATGTGTATACATATGCCCCACTCAAATCTCATCACATGTCACTCAGGGGCAATAGGGAATGGTACTTCGAGAAAGAACATGGTAACACACAACACTAAAGCTAAAAAAAGTTTTAGTATATGAAATCATAAAATAATTTGAATTTAAACTACTGAAAGGAAAATAACTAAAAAAGTAAATGTATGCATACATTGACTTACCTTTATCTCTAGATGGTTATCTACTATGTTTTTAGTTCTGATCATGGAGGGCATAGAGATTACTTTTGACAAACCTAAAGATACAAAAACTAAAGAGAAAAAATAAAAAAATGAAGAAAATTCAATATAACTAATGCTATGTGGATGGGATGTACTTAAAATTTTAGAAATCTAGGGTGATAATTACTATGTTAGACCAAATGACCAAGTCAAAACTTAAAGTAAATCAGGTAACTAAAATCCAAAGCTACTAAAGACTAAAAAACTCAAACAAGTAAACCTTAAGTAAGAAAGGAAAATTCAATAATTCAAACCAAGGATATATGTCAAAAAGGATGGTAATCAAACATCAATTAAAAGCAATAACAATCCTTACTTCAACAAAGATGGAAAATAAAAATGGTAAAACAACATTGATGAGTGAGAAGTAATAATCCTGACTCAATCATCAATGGAAAAAGGTGCATAAAAGGGAAAACATTGATGAGTGAGAAGTAACGAGCTAACCTGACTTAATAATGGAAAAAGCACATGAAAGTAGAAATGAACATATGTGCCCACAAAAGGGGTGGTAAAATAATGAAAAATGGTATAAATAAATCAAGGCAAGTCTAGAAATGTAAATCCATGGTATAAAGAAAGTAATCCATAGTCACTCAAAATATATTATTTTTTTCTAGAGATATATAAAACTAAAACAAAGTAGTGCTAGCATGTTTTATAGGATGTGAAGAAGAAAGAAATATAGAAGAAGGAAAACATATTTAGAATCAGAATTTTCTTGTCAAGGGGGGAATTAGAATGGGTGGAGGGGAGAATGAAGGAAAAACCAAGGTAGAGGAACTTTTTATTGAAGTCAAGACACTCAAATTAGGTTTGTCAAAACAAGAGGAAATTTGACCTTATGGAATCTTAAGAACTTCTCTTAGCCACACAAGTCTTAAGTCAAAAAATGAAGTATGTAGTTGCATGCATGAAAATAAAAATGGACCTACCTTCTCACAATGTTTTTTCCATTCCTTAGGACCTCTTACAAAGTCATTGATCTACTGCAAATATTAGCTAGTTGCATGAAGAAGTAGGTATTACCATAGAGTTATTCAAATTCCCCTATTCTGGTCTACTGGCCTACTACACCCCAATGGACCTCAACTCTATTGTGAGGCCAACTATGGAGTTTGATATTCAAGTGGAGATAGGATATGTGCTTGTAATCATATATTTTGGTTTGATTTTAACTTTTGAGATTTGTATATTGCCTTTTGTTTTAAATGATTTAGTTTTTAAATTTCCTGATGGATTTTTCTATTCCTCCTCCATATATATTTAGAGAACCAAACATGGATGCTAAAGATGACTTTCATTTGAATACTTTTGAAAAAATTTCTAAGAGAGAGAACCCAAAGAACATGATGTCTAAGAGTCTTGTAAAGTCAAGTGAAATAAAAGTGATATCTTGAATTTGACCTTGTTTTATCCAATGTGGAGTGAAAGGAAAGGAATTAAAGAGGAATGAAACATGAAACAATTTAAATTACTTCAAATTACAAAAAATGCGATAAAGGGTGAAAAAGGAATACAATGATATAAAAGTGTGATTCCTTATCATAAGAATGAGGGAAATATAGGAAACATGTTAGCATAGGCTATTATGAAAAAAAATCCTACAAAAAAATCAAAAGCTGAAGTTGAGAACAAATATTAGAAACTTGTATCCATTGAAAAACACAATCTATAAAAGGAATGAAAAAGATGGCGATTTTATGAGGAAGACTAGGTCCTATCCATGGTCTTACATTACAACTCATAAAAGAGAAACCCAAGGGGGTGAAAAAAGCATATGGAAAGAAAATAAGAAAAATATGATATTTTTGAGGAAGGCTAGGTCCTATCCATGGTCTTACATATCAACTCATAAAGAGAAACCCAAAGGGGTACCAAAATCATGTGGAAAGAATATATGAAAAAGTGGCATTTATTAGGAAGGTCCGGTCCTATCCATGGTCTTAAACTACAACTCATAAAAGAGAAATCCAAGGGGTGTCAAAAAGTGTGTAAAAAGTATGAAATCAAGGAGATGGAAATCACGAGGAATACAAATTCATATCCATAGTTTTACAATACAACTCATGATTAAAAAAAGGAAATTAAAAGACTAAAAGGAAGGACTAAGGTTTGTGAAAGCAGAAAACTGATGTAGACTGTAAAACTTGTGTAAGTATCCTTTAAAAAGTACTAGATGGATAGAATATAGAAATTATGAAAAGAAGGGAAATATTAGACATTAACATTTATATCAAGGATGAGCATTTGAGAGATAAGTTTATGTGTCTTAGAAGGTTTATTAAAGTTTAATGAGTTTGGTATCATGCCATGTAGAATAAGAGTGGTCATCACAAGATGCCCCAAAGGGTAGTTAGATGTAGGGTTGGGCATCACAAGATGCCCCAAAGTTTGAAATGATGGGTGGTTATCATAAGATGCCTCAAAGGATATAGTAAAATATGGATGGGCATCACAAGAAGCCCCACAAGCTAAAAATAAGAAGAAAAGAACACCCCATATACTATCTAAATGGATTCAAGTTGTCCAATAATATTTTGATAGAGGATATGATGCTTGAGGAAAGAAAAAGGATGATAATTAAGAAGAATGAGATACAAAAAACTTAGTCATCCAGATAGAGAAGTAAGTTAGATAAAAGAGTAAAGGCATAAATAAGAGTATAAAGTTGATCAGGTTGACTTAGTACTATTGAAAAGGGGATGAGAAGAGTACAAATTCAACTAGGTCAACTAATTACTACTAGGAAAAAGGTAGATAAGAATATAGGGTTGACCAAGTTGACTTAATATTATAACCTGATTGGCAAAAAGGAGTACTAGGTTGACCAAGTCAACTTAGTACTATAGATAGGAAAAAAGTTAGTCTAATAAGGATATAGAGTTGACTAGGTTAACCTAATACTTAAATTGATTATAATAAAGGAGTACTAGGTTAACCAAGTTAACTTAATACTATAGACATGGAAAAACATAGTCTAATAAGGATATAGAGTTAACTAGGTAGACTTAGAACTATAACTTGGATGGCAGAAAGGAGTACTGGGTTGACCAGGTTAACTTACTACTAAAAATAGGGAAAGTTTTTCAATGTAATTGGAAGAAATAAATATAAGTAAACATACAAGTAATTGGATCAATGAGAATGATCCAATAAGGGCACATAATACAAAACCTTTCACCAACATTAGCCAAAATTTTTTTTTGTAATACAACATATAATGATTAGAGAGTAAGTAGTCAACTAAAAATTAAATGCTAAGTAGTCATCTTGAGTGTTGTTAGATTATTATAAAATGTTATTTTAATTGTGATAGGGAAGTTGACTGAAAGTAAGAAACTAGAAATCAATCTATGGATAGTTTTAAGATGTTTAGGTTGAAAGGGATCTATGTTGGCAATGGTAATGTCTTGGTATTGGGACCTACCCCTTCAATTCACAATCTCATAGTAATAAAGGTGTCAGGCACTTTTACACTATATACTATTAACCATGTGTTTATACTTAACCAAAAAACTAAGTCAGTTTCCTCCTTGATGAAATCCAAGTAGGCAAGCCTTCAAAAGACAAATGTTAAATGCATTTTGAGTATTGTGTGATTTTTTAGTGTGTGAAAAAAGATTAAAATAGTGAAACTAATTATCAATTTGAAAAACCACCTAATTAGACTATGTGAGATACTATAAGCATGCAGATAGCTGAAAATTAAAGTGTGAATTAATTACTAGCATATAATTTTTAATTCTCAAATTAAGAATGATATAGAGTTGGTTCAGATGAAACTATATGAAAATAGTATAGGATAGAGTTTACTAGGTCACTTCTATTTCATAGAAGAAAAAGTATTTAAGAACTAAGTCAACCAAGTTGACTTAGTCTTTTAGATAGAATATAGGCTATAGAACTAAGTCGACCAGGTCAACTTAGTTTTCTAAAGGATTGTAGCCTTGAAAGATGTAAATTTGCACAAAACATAACTGTAATGAAGTACTAAATTGATATGGAGAAAGAACGGAACCTTGGTGGGTTGGAAGATGATTAGGATTACAAATTTTATGTTTTAGTGCCTTGAATGTTACTTGCAAGTTCTACTAAGTTGAATAGTTCAACCTAGTTCTATGAAACCCTATTTTCTAAATCCTGATAAGATGACTAAGTCAACCTGTATAGCTTAATTTGTTATTTTATATGTTAATTGGAAGACTAAGTCAACCTATACAACTTAGTTTGTTATTTTTGATACTGACTAGAAGATAAAGTTAGCCTAGTTGACTTAGTTTATTATTTGTAACTAAAGAAGAATACAATGTGTAGACATCCAGTTCTTAACACCATTAATGTTGAAATTATCAATCTTACTTGAATTGCACTTAAATGCATATTTTAGGTCAAAATCACTAAAATGCATTAAATGGTTTAAAATTTTCATTTATAAATTTTGATTTAGGCCAAAGTATCCCTAAATGGGGCAATTCATTTTATGTGATTCTTAACTTTGATCAATTCATTTTGAGTTAAAATGACGATTTTGCCTTTTTATGCTCTAGATCACTCTTTTCTTTTAATTCATTAGTACACATCATGTACATTTGTTATTTTGTGTTGGCAACATCCTAAATGAGATTATGATTCCAAAACATCTAACATCACCTACCAATTCTTCTCAAGTCAAATTATGACCTAATAATATGACTTTTTGATCATTTTGATTAATTAAGGGCCAGTTTCTAAAGAATTGCACTAAAATTGATGAATCATGTTTAAAGATAATTAATTCAAATAAAGAGCTTAAGTGGATTTTCCATGGAGGTTATTGACTATTCTTTATTGGAAATAGACTCTCAATATTTGCATCACGTACATGACATCATCTATCGGGTGGCATCTAAAAGCCATAATTACAACAAATATCATTAATGCCTCTCTTTAATGCCTCCCATGTCTCATTAATGACCCTTTTTCCCATTAAAAATATTAGATTAATTCATGGACACACATCTCAATCTTGAGATGGGTGGTTATGGTTAATCCTGACCAATCTCAAAAATATATAAATAAAAGGCCTCACACTACCATTTTAAGCTAAAATTGTGTAAACTTATAATGTTAAAATCCCTTCAAAAATCCTTTATGTTTTTATTATTATTTTATTTTCATTTGGATTAGCTTCATTGATAAGCAAATTAGATAGTTTATATCATGAGCCTAGGTTTCACATAGAGTTATTAAGGCAATGGAGGAGCAAAGAAGCCATTGTTGACAAAAACTAGAGCTCTAGATCAAAGGAGAGAGCACGCTTGGAGCCACTTTTGAGTAATGGAGTCATTTGGAAAGGTAATGGTTGATTGCTTTCTTTCATTTGTATCTTTTTATCATTAGCAACCCCCACACAAATAGTTTGGCTTAGATTATCAATTTTTATGCATTCTTTTATGAGTTTTCACGACTAATTTTTAAATTTATCCTCTTCGTAATCCACTCTACACTATGTCAACCTATTCAATCTAGTAACTTGTATCTGATGAAAGCCTACACAAAAAGAATAGATTTATTTTGATATGATTGTGAGTTAAACTTATGTACAGAAGTTAGAACTATATCGGCCTGGTAAACCTAGTATTGCAAATATAGAAAAATAATATAATGATATAAATGAAAAGCATTAAATAAAACTTGCAAGGGTTAGATTCACATCGAGTTCCCCAGAATGTATGTAATGGAAAATTTAGCATATGTACAAATCAATCTTAACTTAGAGAAGATAGATCCTACTTATACTTTTGATTGGGGATACATTAGATAATCAGGGTCATGATCAATATGGATCCGCTAGAACTAGTCAAGGGATATCATATCACAATAATATCACTAAGGAGAGTTACAAAGCCTCTAGTAAAATAAAACTAAATAGTAACCCTAACTAATTAATATGTTTTCATATTCACTAAACTAATAACAAGTAAACTAAAATGTAATCTAATGTTTGCCAAAGCTTACAACACAACATGGGGGTTAGTAAACATAAAAGTAAACATGCATAAGAGATTCTTATTTAAGCTATGCATATGTAAAACCTCAATGCATGGAGAGAGTAATATATTCAAAATCCATTACTTATACTACTTTTATCTACTAAAGAGAGGAGCAAAGTTAGAGATACTTACTTGGAAGATGAACCCATAGAGACTCAATATCTCCTTTGGCCAAAGGTGCTTCAAGATGTTATTGTGGTTTGTAATGATTACTAATAAAAATGACTATTTTGAATAATTTGGACTTATACCCACTAAAGTGGAGTGGAGAAAATTTTCTTCAAAAATAAATTGTTTATGTTTCAAATACATTAGACTATTTAAAACCATTTGGACATAGATCATTTTGAATGAATTGGACTATTTTGAATAATTTAGACTTACACCCACTACAATGGAGTGGAGAAAATTTTCTTCAAAAATAATTTTCTTATGTTCCAAATAAATTCAACTATTTCAAACCATTTGGACATATATCATTTTGAATGAATTGGATTATTTTGAATAATTTGGACTTATACCCACTAAAGTGGAGTGGAGAAACTTTTCTCCAAAAAAATAAATTTCCTATATTCCAAATAAATTAGAGTATTTAAAACCATCTGGGCATAAATCATTTAAAATAAATTGGGATATTTTAAATAAAATATACTTATACCCACTAAAGTGGAGTGAAGAGAATTTTCTCCAAAAATAAATTTTTTATATTCAAAATAAAATGAACTATTTCGAAGCATTTGGGAATAGATCATTTTGAATAAACAGGGCTATTTTGAATAATTTAGACTTATACCTATAAAATGGAGTGAAGAAGATTTTTTTCAATTTTTTTTAATTTCTAAATAAATTACTAGAATTTTTCAAACCATTTGAGCATAGATCATTATGATTAAATTAGACTATTTTAAATAATTTAAAATTATACCCACTAAGGTGGAGTGGAGAATATTTTCTCCATAAACATGTTTTATATATTCCAAATAAATTAAATTATTTCAAACCATTTGTAAGGAGACCATTTTGAATATATTGGACTATTTCAAACTCATGGTACCCTTCTGAACCTTCATACCGATCATTGATCCTTTGAAGTAACTTTCATTGTTAGGACACATGGCACTGTTTGACTAGCCAAATTATGGATGAAAACATATTAAGAAATCTAGTTCATCTTCATAATAAAATATCTTGACAATTATTTTTTGTTCATTGGGAAGATCTTCATGAGTAAGTGTTAATATACTAATTCAATAATTTCAAGGTATCTCCAACTATAAATCAAATTGCACTTATTACTAGATCAATGTAATTGTAAATTAGAATCAATTGTTTTGAAATTAATTGAACTATATTTGAAATAATTTATAATTTATTTGTATGAAATTGATGATAATATTTATTACTATAATTATAGTTTATAATAAATAAATACACTTGAAAGAATCAGGTGAAGTTACATCTTTTTAAACATTGGTTCACAACTGTTGGCATGGATTTTTTGATTTCTCCCAAGAATATGATGATTTACATAATTTTTATTCTCCAATCCTTTTCAACTTTTTTACTTTCATTTTCAGTATATCTACTTAACGTAACATAACTCATTTTCAATATTTGATTTGTAACATAATTCTGAGAATTAAAATCAATGAACAACATGTTGGTAATTGAAAAATTGTCTCCGAAGGTCCCTTTAAAAATAACTTCATCTAATTTTTTTATATTTATATTTAATGGATTAGAATATATTTTTCCCCAAACAAACATGAAATTTAAACTTGTGTAACCCATGGCTTGAATGATTATCCTCAAATGATTGTCCTCTATTATTGACCAAATACCAACGTGAGAAAAAGACTACAGTGCCACCTTCAAAATTTATTTGGAATTATCTCAAATGTAATATGACATATTTTCTATTTTATAATATTAATTTTTTCCTGTATCAAGCATTTGCATATCTTATTTTGTGCACAACAAATAATATTAAGTCATCCAACCCCAAAATCAATAGTTTTTTAAAAGTCAGGTTTAACTCCTTTGAAATGTCTGCAATTTGTTAAAAAAGAAATGAATCATTTATTAAAATTATTATATTATAGTAAATTTAACATGAAAATTTTCTAAGAAAATGATTTACATGTTACTGGACTGGTCGTTGATGTGATTTTCATTTGCATTTCTTATTGTAGCATGAAAACATAATGCATTCATTCGATTCTTTTTTTTTTTTTTTTGTATTTCTTTAAATCTTATAAAGATTAATATAAACACATATTAAAATTAATACATGCTCAAGCACATTGCAACTATAATACTCATTATACATAGATGTACCATATCTATTGCCTATTTTTTAACATACATATGCATATAAAAGTTCATATTGAATACTTATAACTTGACCATGACTTTATCATATTCTAAATTAATGTTGTTTTGCCATAAATAATTTATCATAAATGTTGATAGGAATTTAACATTGATCAACCAACATCTATATTCTTACAGTAATGAAAGTATTATCTATTTTTATGCATATCAATATATATTTATATGTTTATGCAGCCCATCACATCAAATAAAATAGGATCTACTCTTCTAAGTCATAGTTCACTATCACTAAATTCAAATGAATATACACCTTAATAGTTGAACCCCCTACATATGATTCCAATAAGACACATCAAATTAAAAACTATTTAAATAAATAGCAATATGATTGTTTCTAGCATAACATACTTTATTGTTTTTTATTAATAAAGATCACATGGATTCTTTGCTTTAGAATTTATTGTATTGAAGACATAATATAACACATATTGTGTTATTTTAAACTGGGTAAATTATACATGTAAACAACATTGTAATGGGTAAATTAAACATGTAAAAAATATTTTAATGGGTAAATACAACCACATTCAAGTCTTAAAAATAATAAAATGAATCCACTCTTCCAAATCTCAAGCTAATACAAGTCTATATTCTATTGTCTTCTACAATCACCTATCCATGAAGAAAAATTTGATTGTAATGTGTTTAAACAAATAAAGATATTTAATATATTTTAAACTTATATGAAATTATATAATTATAGATTTATTGAAAGGGGTTTTCATCTTTTTTTTCTTTTTATAGTTTGTATGGGTGCACTCTTTCCTTAAAATTTTGGTTCTTTATTCCTTGTAAGGTATTATATAATGTAGTAACTAAAAATTCTCATCATCAATTGATTTGATATTTGTATTTTAAAAATGTGTCTTGTTGTAGAGTTTTTCCTTGTGTTATTTTCATGGAGACACCAACCTATAGAGCTGTATCATGTGTGGTTGCGTTGGAGACACAAAGTTCTAGACCTACGTTGTGAACTATTTTAATTGAGACATGAACAGATGAAGAAATATTCTATCAGTATTATGAATTTTTGATAAATAAAAATTTATATAATTTCAATAATATGAATGATCTTATGTTACCTTCTTTAACTTTTGATGTGTCATGTTCACTGATATGATCTTCTGTTATTATTGTTTTTTCACTTGCATGCAATGTTATTAGTGCTACACACTGAAAGATTACTAAGCTGTTAGGTTTAAAAAATAAAGCATACACATCAAAAAAATGTTAAGATGTTATATTTGGAAAATGAAGCATGATTATAAAATAAATTAAAAATGTTATGCACCTGGTACTGATTAAAGTGGTTGTTCTTATATTGATTGCTTTGAATTTGTCAAACAATTTTGAAATTAAACATTAAAAATTGTTTGTTCTTCAGTTTCTATAATGCAAGATAAATTTCTTCCTAATTTTGTACAAGCACACACCAATCCAGCTCTTTTATATAACCCTAACATGTCACATGCATCTAAATCAATGAAAGTAGAGATAAGTTTATTCCAAAAGATGTTATCTATTTCTTTTTTGAATGGCCTTCCTATTTTATACAAACTAATCATTTGAAATGTTGGTATATCTCTGTAGATGTCAAAACCTTCATCTAGTCTACTTTGTTGTGAATGGAGATTAAAACATTACACCTAAAAATGAGTGGGATCCTAATAAAAAATGATACCTATAATATATGTCCAATCGAATCCATAACTATCTGGACCCCATAGTATGACACCCATATCTTGCATGTAATGGAAATCATGAACACACAAATTCTTGAGAGAGGTCTAAATGGTACAATAATGTTCTAGTTTGTGGATGATGAATACACTGAAGACCTCAACAATAACTTTTTCAGTCAATGCATGAATAAATAGGCAAAGATGTTCTTCCTTTAAAACTTAAGTGAGATTCAAAAGATCAATAATTATCAAATCGGCATTTAGACTAAGAATAAATGTTTCACTAAAATCTTCTAAAATGGATGGCCAAAGACATGGAGGCCTGTAATGGTAGCTAAATATTTTTATATCTATTCCAAGAAGATAATCTCCATCATTATGTAGATAAATTTTCAATATGATTAATGAATCTTGAGATAATGCTTCCTAGCCTTTTGTATTTTTTGAAATACCTTTATTCAAGACACACAAATTGTCAAACTTTTTCAAAAAAAATTTATAATGCTCCATTACCTCTGTAGGTGTGATTGTTTAGTCTAGTGGTAGTGTCATATCATGGTTGCTGAAATAATCTACAATTTTTGATAATATGTTACTTTCTAGCTTCATGTTTTTGAACCAATTATTCATGTTGTTGTACCCAGAGGTTTTCAAGAAGAAAATAGACCCTTTTTCCAATAAATTTGCTAGTTTTAATTTTTGTTTATTTGAAATCCCTTAAATATTTCTAAGTACTATTATACCAATTAGATTTAAATCTTGTTTATTTAAACTAGGTAAAGTCCCACTTTCAAACAAATCAAATGCCTTCTCAAAAAAATCCCAAATGCGTTATTCCATGAAAAGAAGGCATTGTATCTCATGTAGTTGTTATGATGAATAGTCATTTGTGTGAACACGTGTCTATCTTGTTCATGTATTTATTTCATATTTTTCTTCTTTGTTTCAATATTCTTCCAACCTCTTAGTTTGATAAGGTCACATGCAGATTGAACTCTTTATACAAATGAAGCCTTATAAATTATTTTGTTGGCTTCATTATATTGGTTATATATTTTATGCATAATATAAAATGGAGTACAAGTTTTCAAAAATATTTCCCTTCTAACAGAACATTTATTTGTTAGTGATTATGAATTGTATTCCTCGTCCAAAAGAATTCTCTATTGTGCTATAATCATGTGTTGGCCATCTACAATTTTGAACCTTAAATTTTTTTTCCCATCATATCTTCTAGGAATTTCTTTGATTCAATAATACATTTAAGGTTGCTTGGATCAAAAGGAACTAAAAAATAATCCTTCATTGAAATATAATTATGTTTTACAAATGAATGAATTATATCATTCACTCCTCTTTAATTTATATTTCTTATTTTGATATTAGCATCTCCAATTCATAGAACCCTACAATAATGTTCTAGGCATAATTGCTAGAGGAAATATACCATGTAGAGGATTCACTGTGTGTCTCATCAGAAGTTTGTGTCAACAAAAGTGTTCCAACCTTTTGTTCAATCTTATTTTTTTCCACTAGTGTGACTACTTGTATGGCCTCTTTCAAATTTGCATAAAAATATGTTTCCCATTCTTGTCTTATTTTCTTTAATGTATTTTTTGTCATGACTGTAAAGTATCCTAAATACATGTTTACATGGTAGTAAGTAAAATTTTTTGTTGCCCCTTGGTTCATGTTTTTCTTTCAACATATGTTGTATTCTAATGACTAAATTATCTCTGTCTATCAATCTAGACATTTTAAGGTTGTCATAGCTATTCAAATGAAATCCAAATGTTTCACAAGAAGGAGAAAATTTAATTTTTATCAACTCCATTTTACTGGGTCTAAATTTATTGAAATTAATTATATCTCAATAGATAATTACCTCTTCTCCATTCCATACTTCCAATTGGAATTGAAGGGCATCTAAAATTTCATCCTTATCATAGGCAAGGATTATTCCAATCAGAGAAGATTATTTTTCTTGCTAAACAAGTATATATCTACATACATATTTAGTGGACTAAGTAATTCAAAATACTAATCAATAAGAGGAATTTTATCACCACATAAATTGGAAGATGTTGATGTGTATTTAATTTTAGTTTTTGTATTTTAAATGGTACTCTAACCAAATTCTCTTAGAGTGAGTCCTTCTTTTGCCTTTTATCCAAATTCTCTTTGAGTGAGGCCTTCTTATACCTTTTAAGTGTGTGAATTCCTTTTTCACCTGAAGTCATTTTGAAAATCAATTGAAATGATTTAAATATAGATATTTTTTAAAATTAAAGTTGCATATTGTGTCTATTTATGAAGTTTTTTTGTGTTTTATCAGTGATTAAATGTATATCAACAAATGTTAATTGTAAACTACAATACAAAATACATATTAAATATTTTTAATATATAGATTAAATCAAACTTAAAATAATAAGGTATGACCAAACCAAAAATAAATTATGTGCACCAACTAATATAATCTGATGGACAAAGGAATCTAGAAACATTTGTTTTAAAGGATAAAGATGAGGAGAACTATGTTTCTAATATGTGTCAAAATGCCCATCAATATGTACCTTCAAGGTATCTCCTAGGAGATACCTTTCAATCATGCACAAGAGTGAATTTTTATTACAAAACATCTCATAGGAGATATCTTAAAGTTAACCATGATGGTATTACAAGTGTACTTTAAGGCCCTTGAAGGAATCTCCTTCTGGACACATTGAAAGCACTTTCCTTTACCTTGAATGTATCTCCCAGTATAACTTTTTTTCACCTTGAAATAACTACTCATTAATAACTTTATAAATTGAAGGGCCTTCTAATACAAATATGGGATGAAATTATGATCTATGAAGTAACCTCCAAGATTATCATGATGCTTAGAAGAAGTGTTGTGGTGACATATTTCTCCCTCTAAACTGACTCTATAATTCTTTTTAGAAATGGACCCCACTTTCCTCGACTAATGGCATGCCTTTACTTTAAATAATAAATCTCTTCTTTCTTAAGGAACACTATGATGACACATGTCATCAATAGAAAGGACCGAGACTTACCCAAAAAATGAAGGGGGAATGTGAGAAAGAGGAGGCCGATACACAACTGGGCAAAATTTATTAAGAATGTTGATGATAAAAAGGCTAACTAACCCAAAACTTCAAAATATGGATTATGATCCAAAGATATCTTATGGTTGAACTTTCCCAATGTTATAAAGGTATATAAGGGATTCAATGAGATACCTTTCAAATAGGCACAAGATTGGATTTATTATTCAAGGTATCTTCTAGGAGCAAGCATTGGCCTATATCTCTAAGTTTTCCTATATCAAACTTTCCAAGACTGCTTGACTGTGTTTGTCTGTGTGTTTGCAATAGCTACTTGTAACAAACATTTATTTTAAAAACACTTGTCCATGGAGAATACATCTTCAAAGGTAAATCTTGAGACCATAGGGACTTTCTTTTTTGCTCTAACCTTCCCCCTATTTTGGAAGCTTGTTGGAGTGAAAATTTCAAAAGGAGATAATTTCAAGTCACCCATTAAGATACCTTAATTTTACCCTTAAGGAGATAATTTCAACTCATCCATTAAGTTATTACAAGGAACTTGAAGGATACTCATAGTAAAATACCTCAAGGTGGAACTTACCCATCATTATTGTGCTATAGAAAGGATTTAATGAGTAAATAGGTGTTTCAATGAAAGAACGTAGTTAACAATACATTGATTATTTTGTATAAGGTCTTCTCTATCTTATCAAGTGGTAAAGGTGTCTTAATTCCAAGATTTAATATGAAAACATCAAAATTGTAGACCTTATAAGATTTAATGAGTACCCTTTAGGGTTTTTGAAAGTACCCTTCGAGTTTTTTTAAAGTACCCTAATGGATTTTTTG
This sequence comes from Torreya grandis, assembly GCA_037957365.1. Lineage (NCBI taxonomy): Eukaryota > Viridiplantae > Streptophyta > Pinopsida > Cupressales > Taxaceae > Torreya > Torreya grandis. The sequence continues at coordinate 1,314,245 of JARHVA010003030.1, forward strand.
GAAAGACCCTTTGACCTTTTATCACTTTGACGTTTTAAAATAACCCTTTGGAATTTTATTGTTAGACATTTTTTCTAATTGAAAAAGCTTGAAACAATTCCCTGTAGTAATCTTTCTAATGCAACTTTGTTGAAATAATGACCCTAAGGGCACATACCCTTCAGGATTTGTGCAACTTACCCTTTAGGAGTTTTGGTAAGGATAATTGACCTAAAGAATTTCCTTTCAACCTTTTCAAAATGTGGCACTTTGCCTTCCATGATTACCCTTCAACATTTTTATAATGGCCCTTTACCCTCTAGACTTTTGTCCTAGGCACTTTCCCTGATGAGAAATGCCCTTTGGACCTTTTGAAATTACCATTCAAGCTTTTTTAAAGTACCTTTAATAAATTTTTAAAGTTTCCTTAGCCTTTTTTTGTAAATACCCTTTTGGATTTTTGTCACCACCACTTTGGCCTATGAAATAATTCACCCAAGAAAATTTCCCTAAGACATTGATTTCTTTAAACATTTGTTATGCTAAGTCATTTTATCATGTTGAAAAATTTAATACATATCACTTGGTTTAAGCCTTTATATATTCTCGAGCCCTAACTTTAATATTTATTATTTGCTGGAAATATTGTCATTGATGTCAAAGGTTTAGTATTATTGGTGATAAAGTCCCCATTGCATTTAATGCTGTTTATCTTGGCTAATGTGAGTTAATATTTATTTAATATTAACGAATATATTTTTGGTTGCATATGAGACAAAAGAAGGGCCCATGGAGAAGTCGAAGAGCCATGGGGTAAAGATAAAAGAAGGATGGGACACATTTTCCCATGAAGAGTCATTTTGGGGAATACCAAGAGTCACCAAGTGAAGACAAAAGAGTAAGGGCGAATTTCTCATGAAGGGACACTTTAAGGAATATGAAAAGTCACCAAAGATAAGGACAAAAGTGGGAAGGAAATTTTTGGTCATGAAGGGTCACCGCATGATTTTTCAAATGCTTGGATATGAAGGGTCATTCAAGATTGATGCCATTTTTCATGAGGATTGAAGGGTCACAAAGGGGGAAGGCCAAAGGTCATTTGGAAAGCTATAAATTAAGTCTTGAGTAGCCATTTGTAATATGAGTGTGAGAGGTTGATTTGATATTGTAATATCTAGCTTAGGAGAGCAATTGTGAGAGATGAATATGATTTGTATTTGTTATATCTAGCTTAGAAGAGCAAAGGTGAGAGAGAGAGGAAGAAGATGTTGTATTGATCTATCATTTGTTAAGATAGCAACATTGAGAGATAGGTGTGTGGTATACATAAAAGGGTTGGTGCTCCTGTGGGTTGGTGCTCGGCAAAGGGGTTGGTGCTCCCATGGGTTGGTGCTCACGAATAGTAGCTGGATTGGTGCTCGGCAAAGGGGTATGAAGCTCTTATGGGTTGGTGCTCACAAATTGTAGCTGAGGTTTGTACTTGGAAAAGGGGTATGGTGCTCCTATGGGTTTGATCTCATGAATATATTTGAGATTGATTCTCTGTGGTTTTTCCCACATTGGGTTTCCACGTTATATCTGGTGTCTCTCTCTCGTGTGATGTTTATTGTTTGAGTTTTATTGCATATCTTCAATGCTTGATTAAGTGGAATTTGGTTAAAGGAAAGATTTATAAGATATATGATATACTAATTCACCCCCCCTCTTAGTATATCTTGTGCTTAACAATTGGTATTAGAGCTGGTTCCTTTTGAAAAAGTTTTATAGCTTGAAGGTAGATCGGGAAAGCATGATGGCTAGGTCACAAGAAGGATTTTCTACAAATAAGGCACCTTTGTTTGATGGGATGAATTATGCTTTTTGGAGCATGATAATGAAGGTTTATTTGATGGCCCTTGGATTCGACATATGGAAATTAGTGGTGGAGGAATACGAAGAGCCATAGACATCTACAATTACTCCAGCAGAAAAGAATGCAAGTGAATGTAATGCTAAAGCTTTAAATGCTATTTTATGTGGTTTATGTGAATCTAAATTTGTTAAAGTTATGCAATGTAAATCTACTCATGAAACTTGGGTAAAACTTGAGAATATTTACAAAGGTGATGGAAAGGTTCAGCAAGCTAAGTTGCTGACTTTTAGAAGGCAGTTTGAAAGTTTCAAGATGGAAGAAGAAGAAGATATAACAAGTTATCTCTTACAAGTTGATCAGATAGTAAATCAGATTCAAGGTCTTAGAGAAACATTGGAAGAGTCAATGATGGTGCAAAAGGTTTTGAGATCTCTACTAATGAGATATGATGCAAAGGTTTCAGCAATTGAGGAGATGAAGATTTTAGCCAAGCTAAAGATGGATGAGCTTCATGGTATTCTCACGGCATATGAGATGCGGATAGAACAAGATAAACCCTCAAAGAGAGAAGCAGCTTTCAAGACATCAAAGATGGAGAAAGCTAAGATTCAAGAATAAAGTGATAGTTCCAGTGATGATGAAGATGACAATGAAGCACTTTTCATATGCAAGCCAAAAAGAGGAATAGGTAAATATCAAGGAAAATTACCTTTTAAATGTTTTAATTATGGAAAGATTGGACATTTTTCAGCTAGATGCCCAGATAAGGTTAATGATGAAGAAGAAGAAAAGCCTACATACAAGAAGAATTTCAAAGGCAAATCTAAGAAGGGATTCGAGAAGAAGAGCCTGTATTCTAAAGATCCTAGTTCAGGTGAAGATAGTGGAGTCAGCGATTCAGAAGAAGAAGAGATTCTATTCATGGCCATACATCATGATGATCAAGAAGAAGAAGAGGAGGAAGCTGAAGTAGATATGGAAGGAGAACTCAATTGTGCCCTAGAAGAGTTAGAAGTTATTCAGAAGAAGAATCGAAGATTAAAGCACCAGATCGAGAAAAATGAACAAGAGTCAAAAGAAATGATTGAAGATCTACAAGCACACTTTGAAGAAGCCAAGAAGAATGAAGAAGATCTCACAACATAGTTGGAAATAGCAAGAAAAATTTGTGAAAGGTATGTCATTGAAATTGCCTCTTTAAAAGAAGATATTCAGAAAGCAGTCAATGATAAAGTAGTTAGTGATTCAAAATTTGAGGATAGCACTAACATGCTAAATAAGATATTGGAAAGTCAAAAAGCATATTCAAATAAGACAGGGATCAGATTTGAAAATAAAAAGAGCTATGTTGAAGCTCTTACAAAAAAGGAACCAAAAAGGGGAGAAGAGAAAAATATAGAGGACATTCCAAATAGAGAAGGCTGGAAGGAACAAAGCTACAAAAGGCAATCAGGTCAGAGATATACAGACATGTCTTATTTTTATGGCTATTATTTTTATTGTAATGGATATGGTCACAAGAAATTAGAATGTAGAAAAAGAGCTAACAATTTCATAAATAAGGAGAAGGAAAGTCAAGTAGAGTCAAGTAGAAGCCACAACTCTTTTGCTCCTCTATCAAGCTTTGATGAAGAGACCATAGTATGCTACAAGTGCAACAACTTTAGACACATAGCTCAGTATTACAAAAGTGTATTTGAGTCAGTCAAGAAGGATTAGAGTTTCAAAGCTCCATTCATCAAGAAGAAGAATCAGAGTGTCAAAGATCCATTCACCAGGAAGAAGGTTCAGACATGTTCATGGAAGAAGAAACAATTTGAAGATTTAATGATGGTTTAAATAGCACTGCATGTAAGAGGAAAGATCAGCCATGGTTAATTGATAGTGTATGTTCCAGGCATATGATAGGAGAGAAAAGTAAATTCATATCTCTAAAGAAGATCAATGGTGGTACAATGAGGTTTGGAGATAAAACCACTGCCAGGATAGCCAGAAAAGGTACTTTGAGTTTGGATTATGGTAAAACTAAGACTAAGAATGTTTTATATGTAAAAGGTCTTAAGCATAATCTATTGAGTGTTAGTCAAATTTGTGATCAAGGATACACATTAAGGTTTCATAAAGAAGGTTGTGAGATTAGAAGAAAAGATTCAAATGAGTTGATTGTAGATGCTCAAAGGATAGGGAACAATGTGTATGTATTGTCAGATATCTTCTCAAAGGCACGATCAAAGGATACATTCAAAGATCAGTGAGAGGAGTTGGGAGTAATTTCTATTGCTTCCTACCATTGATGTTCAGCATCAAGTGAGGGGGAGCTAAGTGTTAGCTCTAGGTAGGCCCTTTGCCGTTGATGTTAAAGGGGGAGAATAATAGGTATAGGTACAGGTGCAAAAAATAGGTACAGAGAATAGGTACATGTTGCTACAGTAAGGGTGAGTTACTGTATATTTTTAGATGATAGGATGTACAAGTGATAGGATGTGGCAATTTTAGGATTGAGGTTGCCATTAATGACAAAGGGGGAGATTTTTGGAAATATTGTCACTGATGTCAAAGGTTTAGTATTATTGGTGATAAAGGCCCCATTGCATTTAATGTTGTTTATCTTGGCTAATGTGAGTTAATATTTATTTAATATTAACAAATATATTTTTGGTTGCATATGAGACAAAAGAAGGGCCCATGGAGAAGTCGAAGAGCCACAAGGTAAAAACAAAAGAAGGATGGGATGCATTTTCCCATGAAGAGTCATTTTGGGGAATACCAAGAGTCACCAAGTGAAGACAAAAGAGTAAGGGTGAATTTCTCATGAAGGGACACTTTAAGGAATATGAAAAGTCACCAAAGATAAGGACAAAAGTGGGAAGGACATTTTTGGTCATGAAGGGTCACCACATGACTTTTCAAATGCTTGGATATGAAGGGTCATCCAAGATTGGCACCATTTTTCATGAGGATTAAAGGGTCACAAAGGGGGAAGGCCAAAGGTCATTTGGAAAGCTATAAATTAAGGCTTGAGTAGCCATTTGTAATATGAGTGTGAGAGGTTGATTTGATATTGTAATATCTAGCTTAGAAGAGCAATTGTGAGAGATGAATATGATTTGTATTTGTTATATCAAGCTTAGAAGAGCAAAGGTGAGAGAGAGAGGAAGGAGATGTTGTATTGATCTATCATTTGTTGAGATAGCAACATTGAGAGATAGGTGTGTGGTATACACAAAGGGGTTGGTGCTCCTATGGGTTGGTGCTCATGAATTGTTTTTGAGTTGGTGCTTGGCAAAGGGGTTGGTGCTCTTGTGGGTTGGTGCTCATGAATTGTTACTGGGTTGGTGCTCGGCAAAGGGGTTAGTGCTCCCATGGGTTGGTGCTCAGCAAAGGGGTTTGAAGCTCATGTGGTTTGGTGCTCATGAATTGTAGATGAGGTTTTTACTTGGCAAAGGGGTATGGTGATCCTGTGGGTTTGTTCTCACGAATATATTTGAGATTGATTCTCTGTGGTTTTTCCCACATTGGGTTTCCACGTTATATCTGGTGTCTCTCTCTTGTGTGATGTTTATTTTTTGAGTTTTATTGCATATCTTGAATGCTTGATTAAGTGGAATTTGGTTAAAGGAAAGATTTATAAGATATATGATATACTGATTCATCCCCCCTCTCATTATATCTCATGCTTAACATTATTGTCTATAAGAACCAATCTTTCTCACTTCCAAGTGACATTTTCCAATTTGGAGATCATCCATGCCTATTTTAGTTGTACATTATTCCTGACTCTCATTTGGATTGATGGACATGTTTTTAGATGATCATGGTTTTACCCCTTCTAATGTTTCTATGAATTGTTGCTTCTATTTCTATATTATAGGTTCAGTGGAATTTTATTTGGAAATGGACATGATTAGGGTCTTTTTTTGGTTGTACATTATTACTAACTCTCATTTGGATTAATGGACATGTTTTAGATGATCATGGTTTTAGCCCTTCCAATGTTGCTATGAATTATTTTTTGTGTTGCCTAAAGTCCATTTTGTATATTTCTCCTTCAAGGAAAAAGTGAAATTTTACTTTACATGGAAGGCACCATTGTGTTATATTTTGAATGCTTCTGTAATACCTTCAATGTATCTCTAAGGAGATACCTTTTAAACATGCACAAGAGTGGATTAACCCTTCAAAGTATCTCCTAAGAGATACATTTCAAATAGGGATAAGAGTGGATTTATCCTTCAATGAATAAGTACAATTTTATTTTACATGGAAGGGACTATTGGGTGATATTTTAAAGGCCCTTGTAATACCATAAAGGTATCTCCTAGGAGATACCTTTGAAATAGGTATAAGAGTGGATTTATCTTTCAAGGAACAAGTGCAATTTTACTTTACATGGAAGGCACTACTGGGTGATATTTTGAAGGCCCTTGTAATACTTTCAATGCCAAACATGCACAAGAGTGGATTTACACTTGAAGGTATCTCCTAGTAGCTACCTTTTAAATAGGGACAAGAGTGGATTTCTCCTTGAAGGAACATGCATAATTTTCCTTTACATGGAAAGGACTACTGGTACTTGTATAAGCAAGTGGTCAATAAGTGGAATCTCCTATTTTGGCACTACCAGGTGAAAATTTTAAGGCCCTTGTAATACCTTCAAGGTATCTCCTAGGAGATACCTTTCAAACATGCAAAATATTTGATTTACCCTTTAAGGTATCTCCTAAGAGATACCTTTCAAATAGACACAAGAGTGGATTTTTCCATCAAGAAACAAGTGTAATTTTCCTTTACACAAAAGGCATTACTAGGTGATATTTTGAAGGACCCTATAATACCTTCAATGTATCTCCTAGGAGATACCTTTTAAACATGCATAAGAGTGGATTTCCCCTTCAAGGTATCTCTTAGGAGATACATTTCAAATAGGGACAATAGTGAATTTATCCTTCAAGGAATAAGTGAAATTTTCCTTTAGATGGAAGGTAAAAGATTTATAGGTGTGGGACTGAATTATGGTATATAAAACAACCGATTTTAGAAGTTGGCTCTTCATTTAATTTTGAAGAATGAAAAACAAATAACATGTAAAGTAAATTTAACATAAGGTGATGCACTGAGAGATTTACAACATTAATCTATAATTACATAAAATTGATTAGATCCTTAAGAATTATAGACCATGAAGGAGAATAAAGCATGAGCTATAGTCTAGTAAGCAAGCAAAGACCCAAACTATAGAAGTAGAAGAAAAAAAGAATAGACAAAGATAATTATCAACTTAAAATAACATAAAACATCACATCCTCTTCATTGTAGATGGAGAACAAAATATAAAAGGCCATGAAAGGTACATACAAAGTATCCAATCACATCCATATATTAAAATGGTTGAAAAAGAAAGAATACCAAATATGATAACTAGTAAAAAATAATAATCAACCCCATCTAAAAGGGAAGAGCCTAGAATATATAGTCGAGGTGACACCCTAGGGAAATGACACCTAGATATATTACCACTCATGCCCATGATGGTGCCATTGCAATTGAAAGAGGGTCTTGAGCTCATGAGTGTAATTAGCCTTTAGATCCCAAATATGGTACAACACTATTATTTTGTTATGACCACTATGCTTAGGAGAAGTGAGGTGGTGACACATGTATACTTTTGAAACTATCCTACATATGTTACATTTAATAGCCTTGGTCTTTTTTGGAGTCATTAGATTACACTTTAAGTTGGGAATAAAGTGTTTCAAAAGTTTTGGTCAAAATGAGTGACCCACACTCTCATCCAATGATGTTCCTTTAAGTTCTGGAAAATTGACACCACTCTTAAACAAGTGCAAAGATGACACACATCAAGTTGGTGCTTCTTCAGAGGGGTTGAGGAATTATTTGGTGAGATCGAGCATGGGGGCACCATGTGTCAGAAGCAGATGAAGCTTGGTAATTACATGAAAATTTTAAAAGGGACACTAAAGAAGGAAGGGACTGAAAGGGGAATTATCAAAAGGTGCCAATGAATTATTAACTATCAAGTGAGCCCAAAGCCAAAGACAAGCTGCTCTAAAATTGATAAACATGGATTTTTTTATCCTTAATTCCTAGAAATTCATAGGGGTGTCTTATTATAGATGGGAGAACACAAAACTCTAGTACTCAGACCAATCAAAATTAAAATTGCAAAAAAGAGAGGAAGGTGTAGATACCTACAATTTTTGAAGGGCCATTTACAAGGGTACCCATTATTCTTCCTTAAACTAAGATCCTCAAAGGCTTTATCTAGATCTATTATCTCCTTGAAATAGATTTTTTCCAAGCCTTTGACCATTGCCAACATCTATAACTCTAGCTGGGAGAGTGGGTACAAAATTTTCTCCACCTTGGATACATAAGGCACTTAACCAAGATCTGTGAAGATAGTCTAGTCATTCTGATTTTGCTCAAGTAGTGCCTTGATATATTCCTCAAGAAGGACACTATTATCTACCAAGAAAGTGGAGGGAAGTCCCAACTAGACTAGCTTCTTGATGCATCCCTATCTATCTCAGACCACATGCTCTAAGGCATTAAGGAATTCCTTGCACTTATTAGCTACCTTTCTATAGCCAAGAAACTCATTGACCTTAGTCACCTCCTACATCCAATTGATCACCCCTATTTCTTATATAATCTCATGAGAAGTGTTTTAGATCTTTTAGACAAGGCTCTTTGAGTTCAAAAATTTTGGGAAGATGAAGGTGACCACTTGATCAATAGATATTCTCACCTAAGAGGCCAACTTTTATGCATCTATAATGAAATTCAGTGTTGTCTTTAGGTTTTCTACCATGACCTTGATCCTTTCCTAATAGTATTTGTATAGTTGTTACACCATAAAGATGATTTTTGATGCTTGTGGATGGGTAGTAAGGTTGTTCATCATCTTCTAAATTTCTTAGTCATTGATCGAGGATTCTTATTTCACTTTTTTCTATAATTACTGATATGATTGATAAAATTTAGAGAGATCCTTATGGACTTGATTTAGTTCAGTATCCTTCTCTTGTAGCTCATTTTTAATAGCCACTAATAGGTTAAGTTCCACTTGGAATATCTCATTAGATATGTGACTCTATACATCATACCTTACTTTATTGAGATCCTTGTCTTTGGCCTTAACCTCAACATTAAGGTATTTGACTATAGCTTTCACTTTTGTAAGTTTTATCTTGGTCTTTTCTAGATCTTAGGTCACCTTGAGGTAGTCCGTGGTAATGGAATTTTATGTCTCTTCCATCAGCTCAAATTTATTAATGGGCTTGGCCTAGATGAGGTTGAGGCTGATAAATTGAATAATGTAGTCCCCTAGTTACATCTATCTTTAGGGCTTGAATACTTGGGGGGGTTAGATGAGAAACCATAAGGGATTGTTGTGTAAGGTCATAAAATGACTACATGTGAGTTTTAGTGTATGCTTTGGCATGATTCCCTCTCTTTATTTCCATTCAGGCCTCTTAGGCCATTATTCTTGCATTTACATATTTTTGGTACTAATCCATCCATTGAATTCTCTCCCCTATGAAGGGCATTCCCTATGGTAGCACGAATGGAATAGTTACTTATTATTGTGAAGAAATAGGTATCATTCCTCTAGAAGAAGTTGGATGTAGGGTGAGGGTGGAATGGGAGAATATAGGATACTATGGATTAGGGGGAATGGTGAGTGCATCATGATGGAGGATGATGCCAAAGTTTAAGTTGGTGGGGTGAGGAAAGGCATGTAGGAACAAATCAATAATACAAAGGAAAGTGATGCAATTTTAATGGAGGATTGGGTGGAAGAAGATGAGAGAGGGGCTAAGGTGGTGTTTGCCTAAGTAGTAGAGACTTATACAAATTGAGGTGAGATGGTGGATGGAACTATGGAGATGATGAGAGAGGCAGAGGTGGAAAGGTGGGGACCTGAGAAGTGGATTTTATCCTATGCAAGCTTGGGTGGAGGGTTAGATTTGGGTGCCTCAAGTTGCCTGTACTAGGATGAACGAATCATGAGGTGTCTAGAATGAGATTATTATTTTAGAGCTATAGAGCATGAATGAGTATAGGGGATATGGCCATGAAGAAATATTTTGAACCTCTAAGACCTCAATCTCTTTTTATAGTGGCATAACTCCTACTACAAAGTGAGGAGTATCTTCTTCCTCTTCTTCTTCTCCTCCTATCATTATTTTAGGAGAGGACTCTTCCTCTACTAAGCCCTCCTTTTGATGATTCTCATCCAAAATATTATCAAATATTCTATCTCTATCTTCCTCATCGATCTTGACATAAGGCAGGTTGATCTCATACCTGTATTTTGTAAAAGTGACCTTTTTCTCTTAGCTCCATCATAATTATGTGAGCTACTTATTCGTTGACTTTAACAATTTCTTGGTTAGGTTGTGATCCTATACTTTATCATAGAAGGAATCCCATGGTTTGAAAATTTCTAATGAGATATGAGCTAGGTCCACATAATTTTGGGGAATGTCTTCCACATGCAGCTTTCTTTACTCTAGGTAAGGTCAGGATTGATGCCTAGGGGTGCTGGTGCTATTCAAGTTTGTTATATATCTATTTGGATCATAGTTCCATCTATTATCTATTATGTCTAGGCCAAGCTCTTCCATCTTGGTTGTGAGTAGGCATTTTTGGTGCCTTTTGCACACTGTAATGCCTCCTCTTATGAAAGGGACATCATATAAGCCTTTATTCTTCTTCCCTACCCCATAGATATAATCTACCATGCCAAGTTGGTGAGAATAATATAAGGCTATATTCTATTCTATTAGCATGCATTGGAGCTAGAAGGGTTTTCCCTAGAAATTGTGCACTTGAAGGAATGAGAAGTGGGCTCCCTAAAACCAATCAATCAAGACCTTGATCTCAGTGAGCCACACTAATTGTACTTTAGTCATTTTAAATGTAAGGGGATTTGTGTTAAGGTTGATGAGAACTAGAACCATAAAAATCTTTGAAAAGTCATAATAGTCCCTAGTAACAGGTAGGTTGTGGGTCCATATAGTGACTGGGTTCACCACATTGGGGAAGATATATGTTTCAAAGTAGTTAAGCTTGAGGTATTTAGAGAAGAATTGGGGATGCTGGAATAAAATGAGATGTAGAAGGAAGTATGAGTATTGGAAGGTACCCACTATTAAATTTTTTTAGCTCATCTCGTATGGATGTGGTGATGGATTTCACAAAATCCAACCTAAAAACTTGTCCCTTATGCACTGAGGTTATGAGGAAGAGTGCCCCCAACTAGAGGTCTTCAAATTTGTCATCATGGCCTATTCTGAAGATGAAGGCTAACATGGATAGAGTATCTCTTAGGTGTTGCATGGGAAACCTCTTGAGGGAAATGGTCATAGGAGGCATCTCCATGATTTCTCTTTTGAGGAGAAATCCAAGGAAGTCTCCCTTTTCTTAGAACTAGGAATCCAAAATTTTCTAAAGGTTGTCTACACTATAGATCTTGGCCTCTTAATCATTGGGGAGCCAAAACATCTCCCTGATGTTATTTGTGCCAATTTTTACCCTTAAATGGGTGTTTCCATTAATTATCCTAGAGTGGGCATCATATATTTCCACGTAGAGGGTAATAATCTCTAGGTAGAGATGAACATAGGGAACCACAAAATGTGCTAGTGTGCATTCTGATAACCTATAGCTAAATAAGTCATAGTCATTCATGTTGGCCCTTTAGATAATTTGGGTGTAAGCACCCTCTCTTATAATCTTGGGGTTCTTGGCCAACTTAAGGTCAAATATATTGTCCATGAAGTCGGTGACTAATGTTTGGTCCTTTTAGTCCCCCTTAGATGCTTTTTTGGTGTTGGGCAACTTTTATTTTACTAGAGTAGGGGTAGAAACATTGGCTTTGATTATTGTTTTTTTTGAGAGAAAGGTCACCCCCATTACTCAACCCATAGGTTCTTTATCTGATGGGATGTTGGTCACTTCTTGAAGAAGATGTAGAAGCTTCCATTGGTGATGATTTTTATCTGAAACCACTGTATATTTTTGTTGAAGGTCTGGATTAATGGTTCTCTACTTTACTACTTGTAACTATAGACTCAACCCTTTCTTATTCTCTCAATTATATTAATTTTCTTGACACTATGAATGTGTCTAATGGTTGGCTTGGATGAGGCAAGTATATTAATACATCAACACCACTAGGTAGGGCCATGATGACAACTTTTAGAATTAGGCACCCCCATAAATTATAAGGGTAATTCACATGATCAAAGTGTCACTCATGAGATATTTTTGGTCATTCTTATGGGGATTCATGCAAAAATAGGTCATTTGTCATTAATGGTAGGTAAAGCAGGTAGATAACTGTCTTTTAGAGAATGTTTTTTGGATATTTGGGAAGACTAGGGAGGGATGCATGGTGACTAAAAGAGTCACTTATGCCAATGAAACTTTTTTGGAAAGGAAAAAACAAATGGAATGAAAATTAATCAAGGGGAAATAGTAAAAATAAAGAGGAAACACATGATAGAAAGTTAAACTAACTAATTATATACAAGGGGGAAGATGGGTAAGTCAGTAGAAATACTTCAAGTCAATCTTGTTGATGGGGATATCCAATGCATTACCCTCTTGATATTTTAACTAATAATAATTCCCATGCCTATCATTGATGATAAAAAATGGTCCTCTCAAAAGATAATTAAACTTTTCATGTTGTCCTAGATTTGCAACCCACTGATCATATTTGAGAACTAAATATCTAGGTTTAAATCCTAAGTCTGATGACTTCCTATCAAAAACCATCACTTAACTACTTATTTTTAGATGAGCTTCACATTGATTTCCTATTCCATCACCTATTTTATTTTGATTAATTCAATAATCCAAACCTTTATTTCTCTATTTTTTTCAATTTCAATAACCTTCAAGAGTTATGCAGGGATTTATGATGATACTGGCATAATTATTTCCTTCCCATATACAAGCTCATATGGGAAAATATTTAGAACCTATTTAGGGGTGATTAAATCCTCCCATATGGATATCTTCATGTGTAAGTGCCACTCTTTCTACTTATCATTATATATTCTTTTGATCAGTCTAATCAAATTTTTGTTCGTAGACTCTGCCAACCCATTCCTTTGTAGGTAATAATTAGATGAAGCCTTCAAGATTTTGTATCTGCATTGATCTTTACCCTCAAATGGATTTGTCTCATAATTATGCCAATGATGATGAATATGTATAAGTCTCCATCAATAATTCTTCTTCAAAACCACTCTCTATCTTATTAAAGGCACTATATTAATAATCCCTACTCACAAATTATCACAATTCTTGGCTTGGATCTCTCTACTCTTTATGCTCTCTACAATTACTTAAGGCTATCAAAATCTCAATACATAAAATTATTTAGCCAAATGAGGAGAGGGGTATTTATACTTTGATTCCCCTAGGTGAGCTCATAATAATTGTCTTACAATGGGTATTTATACTCTAAATAATGGGAGAGGTAAGTCGATAAATATCTTTCGAAGAATGCTTTTAAAATTTAGGAGGGTTAGGGTGAGGGCATGTGTCAACTAGAGGTGAAATTGTGCCAAAGACACTTATTATAGAGAAAAAAGTGAAGATTATACCTTTTAAACATGAACAAGAGTGTATTTCCCTTCAAGATATCTCTTAGGAGATATATTTCAAATAGTGATAAGAGTGGATTTTTCCTTCAAGGAACAAGTGTAATTTTCCTTTACATGGAAGGCACTATTGGGTGATATTTTGAATGCCCTTATAATACCTTTAAGGTATCTCCTAAGATATACCTCTCAAACATGCATAATATTATATTTCCCCTTTCAAGGTATCTCTTAGGAGATATCTTTCAAATAGTTACAAGAGTGGATTTCTCCTTCAAAGAACAAGTGGAATTTTTCTTTACATGGAAGGCACTACTAGGTGATATTTTTAATGCCTATATAATAAATTCAAGGTATATATTATGATATACCTTTCAAACATGTACAAGAGTGTACTCCCCCTTCAATGTATCTCTGAGGAGATACCCTTCAAACATGCACAAGAGTGGATTTCTCCTTCAAGGAATAAGTGGAATTTTCCTTTGCATGAAAGGCATGACTGAGTGATATTTTTAAATCCTTTATAATACCATAAAGGTATCTATTAGGAGATACATTTCAAAAATTCACAAGATTGGATCTACCCTTTGAGGTATCTCCTAGGAGATACATTTCAAATAATGACAAAAATGGATTTTCCCTTCAAGGAACAAGTGCCATTTTCCTTTACATGGAAGGCACTACTGGGTGATATTTTGAAGCCCCTTATAATACCTTCAATTTGTCACCTATGAAATACCTTTCAAACATGTACAAGAGTGGTTTTCCCCTTTAATATATCTCATAAGAGATACCTTTCAAATAGGCACAAGAGTGGATTTCTCCTTCAAGAAACAAGTGGAATTTTCCTTTACACAAAAGACACTATTGGGTGATATTTTTAAGGCCTTTATAATACCTTCAAGGTATCTCTTAGTATATACCTTTCAAACATTCACAAGAGTGGATTTACCCTTCAAGGTATCTCCTAGAAGATACCTTTCAAACATACACAAGAGTGGATTTCTCCTTCAAGAAACAAGTGGAATTTTCCTTTACATGGAATGCACTACTGGGTGATATTTTGAAGGCCTTTGTAATACCTTCAAGGTATCTCCTAAGAGATAAATTCCAAACATGCATAGGAGTGGATTTCCCCTTCAAGGTATCTCTTAGGAGATACATTTCAAATAGGCACAATAGTGGATTTCTCCATCAAGGAACAAGTGGAATTTTCCTTTACATAGAAGGCACTACTAGGTGATATTTTGAAGGCCTTTATGTAGAAATGAGAAAAGATGCATAGGATCGCTTTGGATAAAGAACCCACATCAAAAACATTCAAAACTATTCCATAGAGAATCCATCATTTCATAATCAACCAAATTCTCTATATTCTAAAGAAGAATAATATAACAAGCTGAAGCTTTTTATCTCCACCATAATAGGCTAAGCAATAGCAGTGCCTATTAAATAGGCATAATAGTTTGTTTCACATAATAAATAGTTTATTGTGTGAAACAAATTTTAATTATTATGGAATGTTTGCACACATAAAATAAGTGTATAAATATTCAAAACATAATAATTAGTTAATCAACTCCCAATAAATATTAACACATGATCAAGTGTGAACGCTTATTCCAACACCTTCCCTTAAGTGAAAAATAGGGAGTAAGAAAAGAGAAAGCATAGATACTGATGGGTTTGGACAACTAGGCTTGATCATGTACCCATGTATAAATAATAGTAATAAAAAATGTCTCTATGGTAACCAATCTATCTTACTGGACTACATGGATGATGAATCATTGTAACTTCCAAGTTAGATAGGAACTAGTACTTATATGAGGCTAACTCTATAAAACACATTAATCTCAAAACATTGGGAAAAAGAGTCATCAAGGATGAAAATTTATCACCACATGGTCCCCAAAAACTAGTAATAATAGCTAAAGTCTAGAGAGCAAAAAACATATGTTGCAAGGTGCTCCAATAAAGTGAATGGCTCAATACTCGAACATAAAGCTAAAAAGGTACATTAGATGGAATGAAGGCTATCAAATATAAATACACTCAATCAAGTATCTCCAAAATAAAATGTGGTGTACCCCAAA
The DNA here is from genome assembly GCA_037957365.1 of Torreya grandis. Taxonomy (NCBI): domain Eukaryota; kingdom Viridiplantae; phylum Streptophyta; class Pinopsida; order Cupressales; family Taxaceae; genus Torreya; species Torreya grandis. The sequence continues at coordinate 1,329,814 of JARHVA010003030.1, forward strand.
TAAGCACAAAACCTGAAGTAATATGTACACCCCCACCCATAATGTTAAAGTGGGTGTAGTAACCCAAAAAAAACCATCTAAATGAGTGGGCCAATCCCACTATGAAAAGACCAAAATTCTAACGCTAGACTAAACAGACTAGCTATGTTTTAGAAGGAGAATAAGCTCTACCAAAAATTGAATGAGACTATCAACAATCAGATATAGATATAAAATATCTCAAGAATGATGTCCTTAGTGATGATGAGATAGTCATGAAACTAGACAAGAAAGTGGTCAATCATGGATCACACACATGAAGAAAAAAATATAAATGAATCTCAGTGTGACTACAAACAAAAATTCCCATTTGAAAACAATATCACCAAGTGATGTAAGAAACTCCACAATGTAATCAATCTATGGAATACATCATCTATGCAATGAGAGATTTATGCTCAAAAAGAACAAGTCTACCTAAACAAGGACTTCAAACAACAAGGAGCATCAACAAGTATGAGGAAAAATGTGTGATCAAAGAGGTTTGATAGTGGAGGAATGATGTATGTAGTGTCCTCACTAAGAATGCTTATTACACCACCAAAAATTATAAAAAAATCCACCCCAAATGAACATAAATGGTGGATGTAGATTCCTACATATATGTGGGTGCAAAGTCCATAGTAGAAGAATGCAAAGTAACATCCAAATAAGTGTCAAGTAGATAATGTCTAACCACTATAATTTTAGGTTTTTTAGGCTTGAGAGAAGGTACATAAGATCTCATATGTAGCTCATAATCTTCATAAAGAGTCGAGTGAACAAAATATGGAACTCTATCAATAGATTCCAATGAAGATGAAACACCTACATCATAACCAAGGCCATGCAAAATAATCTACATAATAGGATGATTAGGGTAAGCAATTCCTTGTAAATGCTTCCCAATGCCTACAAGTCTAGTAGTTTGACCCATGTAATGAAGCATACAAGATCTAAAGCTAGTGGTATGCTTCTCAAAATAAGTAGGCATATATGCAAGTAAAACTAGAGTGGGATGTGCAAAGTGTGAAACAATAGTAGGCACATAAGTATCATTTACAATAAGAAAAGTAGTAGGAATAATGAGATGTTCAGAATCTAGTAAATCACACTATAAAAGTGCATCAAGTAGATGCGTACCAGATTTAGTAACACAACATGAAGGCATACCAAATAGTTTCTTTTATGAATAAAATATGAGGGCATCCTTTCCATGAATCAGTGAGTGTAGAAGATATTTCTACATCAAAATTTTTATGTTTGCTTTCTGAAGTGCTAGGAAAGAGGCTATAGGATCAATGGGTTGCTTAGGACTTGGTAGGGTACTGTCAAGAGTCATACCGAAATAAAAAAATAGGATAAATAACCATTTTATTAGAATGTGCATTAATAGTTGGAAGAGATGAAGGTACCTCATCCAAATAACCACCAGTAATAAGTGTCTCATCCTCAAAAAATATGTCCTTACTTGTAATGAAAATGGGACAAGAACTAAGAGGAGAAGACAAAGATGCCAAAGAGTCCTCATCTAAATCACCATCAAGAGTAACATCCTCATATATGGGAGAAGATTGTAGAAAAAAAATGTCACCAATAGAAGAAACCTCACTCAGAGAGGAAGGAGAAGAAGGAGGTACATGTGGAGTTGAAGTGACCTCATTAAACAATATAGAGATAATGTCCCATACTTCCTTGAGTGATGTGGCATGTACAATGTGAAACTACAAACTAAAACATAGAGATGAATTAATACAAGTGTTTCATTTTTCATATAGGCAATCCACACAATATCATCCTCATCTATTCAAAAGGAAATTCACCAATGACAACTCTCCATAATCCCTTCATCTGCAAGTGTAGAATCATGTTGGTTTTACAGGTGGTGTAATTTGAGGAACTAAGGGTTTCAAACATGTAAGAATCCATATCCAAAGACATAAAAAACCAATAGTGGATAAAATGGTCAAAGAGGGACATTAATTACCAGTAAAAATGCATCCATAAATGAAATACAATGTGTGATGGTAAGAACAAGCAAAAAATGAAAGTTATTTGCTTATGAGGGGATCTAACCTCCTATCAGATCGGACCTCACCCTACGGTCTATGCCAAATTAAATAGATACGGTATGTGAAAAACAATAAATATTCCCTCAACAAATGTTCAAAAAATATAAAAATATGTCACCACAAATTGTAGGAATGGCAGCACAACATATGTGAAGAGACCCTCTAGAATATGACACTTTATAAAAGAGTGTGTCTTATAATGTAAATAGGTTAAATGCATGGGAAATTTAAAAACATGAAATTTTGAAAAATATGGTGCTCAATTTCAAGCTACCAATCAAAAGTTATTAAGTAATCAATTTCCCATAAATTAAGCCTATTTAATAAAAATTTGCACTAAAAGGTTTAAAAAAATACCATGGCTAAGGGAAACCTAGACTTCCAACCACTCATTGGAATTGGTATAGAACCAAGAATTCAATGGTTTTATTTATGAGGGGGAATTGACCTCCTACCAACCCAAACCTCACCCTCTATCTTTAATAGGTGAGAGAAGAAGGTAATATAAAAACCAATTAAACTAGCTCCTTAAGAAATATTATTTTTAAATTAAAAAACAATAAAAAATAATGTCATGCCCCCACCATGTGAATACACATCACCTCCCCTTAGAAAAAAAACATATGGTCCTGGTCATAATTATCTCCACCTCAAATTTGCATTGTCTCCCACTCTAATAAAACGTACCCCACCTTACTTGAAATCTTTCAAAAAACCAAAGACAAGTGCTTTGGATACAACTTGGGTGGTTTGAAAAGTGCATTATGACTATGCAGGAGAATATGACAATGAGCTGGAGTCATGTTAAAGGTGAATAGAATGTTGTTATTATATGAGTAGGGGTAGTCCCCAATGTGGTACAAAAGAAGAATATGTGCACTTCCAAGATAGAAATCATGGAAACACCTATCATAGGGATGAGAAAAGATCTCATTAGAGGGAAAACACTACAAAATTAGCATTGAGGTAGCAATGGTAACTATTGATCAGGTAGTAAGACCATTTAAAAATATTATGTCATTCACCTCTACATCTCCCTCTACCATCCCACACTTAGCCTGTGTCCATGTCCCTCAGCTTGAGACTGAGTAAAATGTGGTAGTGGTTGAGAATGATATTGTTCACCAAATCAAAAATAAGTGTCAATGAATTATAGATAGAGGTGTCGATGATTTATTTTTAAGTGAAATTTTTTCGTCCACTATAGGGCATTACAAAAGTGCCTCCTCAAAAAAAGGTACATGATGCTACTGGTAGCACCATTAGGAAAAATGCAATATGTTGACATAAAGAAGCTAAGTTGTAGAAGGGACACAGTGGGTGAGAGGTAGCCACTTGGGAAAGCTAGGAAAGATGTGGTTGGATGGAAAAACATGGCTGTGGTAGGCTAGTTATGTAGGTAGTTAGCACAAAGATATGAATAATCCCCATTGGGATAAATTAGATTGCCAAAAGAAAGATGCAACTTATTTGTTTCTTTATCCAATGTGGGTGCATCACCATTTCCTTCATGGGAATTTAGTAGATCTCCATGCACTAGGTAAAAAAATGCCTTGTTTTGCCTCCTCCTCCAACAAAACATCCTCAATTCTATCAATAGTCTATGGGTAGCTTGATTATACATGGTAGGATGGATAAATATATACATCAAGTAGGTAGATGTGGGTTGAGGATAAGAGTATATAAAGCCAATGCCAATAAAACATCAAAAGCAATGTGAATTTCCAATGTTGAATCAAATTAAAATTAACCCAAAACAAATGTTGGTAAATTTGGAGAATGTAATGGACAGGCATACAACCAATGCAACAACAATATGGCTAGAATTTATTAAAAAATTTAGGGAAGAGGATCTTCAATTGGAACACCTTACTCTAAGACCATGTAGAAATGAGTATAGATACAAATGATCAATTTAGGAGAAAGACCCACATCAATAACTTGTAAAACTATTCCATGGAGAAGCCATTATTGCACAATCAACCAAAGTCTCTATTATTCTCAAAAAGAATAATATAACAAGCCAATGCTTTCTCTCTCCACTATAATAAGCTAAGAAATAGGAGTGCCTATTAAATAGGCATAATAGTTTGTTTCACACAATAAATAATTTATTTTGTGAAACCAATTTTAATTGTTATATAATGTTTACATGCATAATATAGGTGTGCAAAACTTCAACACATAACAATAAATTAAGCAACTTCTAATAAAGCTTAACACATGAGAAAGTGTGAATACTCAATCAAACACTTTGTAATACCTTAAAGGTATCTCCTAAGAGATACCTTTCAAACATGCACAAGAGTGTATTTCCCCTTAAAGGTATCTCTTAGGAGATACCTTTCAAATATGTACAAGAGTCAATTTTTCCTTCAAAGAACAAGTGAAATTTCCTTTACACAAAAGGCACTACTAGGTGATAGATTGAAGGCCCTTGTAATATCTTCAATGTATCTTGTAGGAGATACCTTTCAAACATGTACAATATTGGATTTTAAGGTATCTCCTAAGAGATACATTTCAAATAAGGACAAGAGTGTATTTTTCCTTCAAGGAACAATTGCAGTTTTCCTTTACATGGAAGACAATACTAGATGATATTTTGAAGGCCCTTATAATACCTTCAAGGTATCACCTAGGATATACCTTTCAAACATACACAAGAGTGGATTTCCACTTCAAGGTATCCCCTAAGATATACCTTTCAAATAGGCACAAGAGAGGATTTTTCCTTCAAAGAACAAGTGGAATTTTTATTTATATAAAAGGCACTACTGGGTGATATTTTAAAGGCCCCTATAATAATTTCAAGGTATCTCCTAGGAGATACCTTTCAAACATTCACAAAAGTGGATTTAACGTTGAAGGTATCTCCAAATAGATACCTTTCAAATAGGCACAAGATTAGACTCCCCATTCAAGGTATCAAAACTAAAAGGCACCACATGAGAGCTCGCTATGAATTGAGGGTTTCTAGGTGGTGAGAAATAGATGAGTCATCATGAAAATCTATATTATGAGAATCTAAAAAGCAATCAAAAGGTGTCATGTATCTCTATTTTGATCCAACTACATAGCTTAGTCATATTCAGGCCACATGAGTACTTAGCTATATCTAAGGTGGTGGCCACATGTCAAAAAGTGGAAATATTTAGCTTTAAATCTAAAAATGATAGAAATTTAAATTTAAATTAAACCAAATTTAATTTTGGAGCAATTAATTACTAAAATCAATAGTTTGAAGTTTGATAAGCTTGCCCATTAATATGACACAAACCAGGATCACCATCAACATTACATTAATCAAGCTTACCAAAAAGGTCTTCTATGTATTCATCCCATATTAAGAGAATATACGATTGATCAATCAAAATTTAAAAGCCATGGTTGAAGCAGGAATGTCTAAAACCACCAAGTCAGAATAGGTCCCATTTTTATATTCATATGTGACAAACATAGTCTTCTAAAATACTAGTTTCAATACCATTGTATTGGCAATGGATGGCAAACACTACAATGACTTATTCTACCATGTGGAGAGGTTTCCTCCCTAGACTTATACCTTCCAAGGGCTAACTCCAACTCAGCCATTGCTTCCATCAATAGAACCCTGAATTGGTTCTTCAAATAAGACATGGATTAAGTAGATGTAATTGGCTACAAATACATACAAACAATACCATATATATAAGGTTATTTATTTATATATATAAGGTGTTAAATATATATAAGGTTTTTTTAATAAATTAGGTGATTTTTACATATAAGGTCTTATATATATATATATATAAAAAGTTTGAATTAAATATAATTTTGCTCTGAAGTCTGAAGGTTTAGCTCCAAAGACTAGAAGATATGCCCTAAAGACCGATAGCTACGCTCCTAAGATGAAAAATCATGAATGGGAAGAATCCACCTCCATCATTGAGAATCAAAATAATGCCATTAGACCAATAATGCCAAAATCCATAATTTGATGTGATGGTATTTTCAAAAGATCTCCAAAAGAATTGATGTGATAATCTTTTGTGATGATGTTTCCAAATAGTCTTTTAATATAAGATTGATGTAACTATGTTTTAAATAGATAATATTTTAAAAAGATTTGGTATGATGCATAATTAACTACGATTATTTCCCTTACTATTGCCAATAATGACCTTTATGACACATCATTACTACTTGAACAGATAAAGCACCTTCTCATTATATCTTGCATGGCATGCTCTGAAGAGATACCCATAACTGTCACCATCATTATTATCATAATCACATCATATAGCCTACTTTTCTATTCATTTTTTCATCTCGCTACCAGTGATTACTGTGTCATATCTCTAACCTCTTGATTCCCTTACTCCCTTTGCAAATTTGAGCTCTGTGTTTTTATAATATAGTCATATTTGCAATTAAATAGTGCTTGATCCAAATATGGGTGGGATAAAGAAAAAAAGTGAACCAAAATCCTCTAATGCATAATTACAAGATGAAGTAGCTAGAGACATATTTGAAATAATAGGTTGGTTGAATTTATTAAAAATGTTTCTCAAATTCCATGAATAAATTGTGCAAGAATTCTATGAGAATTTTGATTGAGATCATGTTATTATCAAAGGGAAGAACATTCCAGTAAATCCCTCTATAATCAGTGCTCTATCTAGGATTCTTGAGGATAGAGTAGTTGACATTAAAAAGATCAATTTTTATGACCTAATTTATATGTTTGTTGGAAGGAAATGAGCCACACACTAGACTGGCCAAATCCCCCCAAGAAGTGGCTAAGGGAATTCTAAGAGAAAGTCTTCCTTAACCTTGGCAAAATGTTGTTTTAGATAATAAATATATCACTTGTGATGATCAGTTTACAGTAGTGGGTAGAGATGCTATGAGACTCATTCTCTTGAGGAAAAGAGTTGTTTGAGAAGAATATAAGATATATCTTCCCTCTTTTCTTCACAATGCTTTGATTAATATTTCTTGGAAGATAAGATGAGGTACTAGGTCTGCCTGTCATCATGGGATAGTTACACTCATTTATTGCCATTATTTTCTTAGTAAACTAAGGGGTGAAAAGTCTTGGTTCTCATTCCTCTAAAAGTTTTCTCTAGTTTTTGCCAAAGAGATACCATGCCCTACCTTCCTCCTAATACAATATATATTGAAGAACCTATAGTTGAAATTATAGAATGACCATCTCTACCATCGTTGGTTCAGAATATACTATGCTAGAGATCAAAATAATAAATGAGACTTTCTTCAGACACCCCTCGTCCTCCTCCATGTAAACTTTGGTGCATTTTATAACTTATCTTTTAGGAAGAATAAGAATAAGAATAATATGTGTAGACCATAGAAGAAGTTTTATTTGTAAAGGGAACCCTAGCAAAAGAAGTTAGACCTCAAGAAGCAAAACATCTTGTGCCCTCTATTGCTAATAAGGGTAATGCACCCTTAATTGAAGTAGATCCATCTTCTCCACATTATGTCAATGAATAAAAAGAATTGAATTATGCCGTGGATTTATCACACCATGATGAAACAATCATAATACAACAAATAGTGTTAGATGTTATATGTTCAACTTTGAAAGGTAAGGACTTGATTATTTCTAATTTGAAAAAAAGGTGGGAAAAATATGTTACTAGAGTTAGTGAACAAGAAATAATTCTTCAAAGAACACAAGTTAAAAAAAATAGGGTCCACAATGTAATGTTTTCATAGACCCTAGAATTGAGTAATTTGAAAAATTATCTTGCTATCAAGGACACTTAGATTACTAAATTACAAAATTATCTTACTATCAAGGACACTCAGATTACTGATTTTCAAAATACCAATGTTGATAAGCATAATCTAATTAATAATATGAGAGAAACTATCTATGATAGAAATATAATGATTTCCCAAAATAGTAATAGAATAATAGAGCTCACCATTCAAAAATTTAAGTTACAAACCTCTATTTAGGCCATGCAAAGAGAAACATGAGATATTACAGTTTAGATAGAGGGTCCAACAAGAGTTATTCCCTCTTTCCCTATTCCATTACATGAAATAATCTCTCCATGACATATCTCCTAGAATAAAATTAAAAAATTAAAGGAGAATATGTCAAAATTAATGAGGAATCTCAAAAGCAATTAGAATAATCCCAAATGCAATTAAAAAAATCATAGGCTTCTATCCAACATATTTATGTTATTTTTTAGAAACTATTAGCATATGGGAAACATTCATCAGTTTATGTTCTTTTATTACATGAACGGTTTTATAAATGGTAGATTCCATAATTTTCCCTTGGTTTTTCACATATCACCGAATATGAGCATGTATTTATGGACATTTTTCAAAAGAGCACTAAAGAAAGGTAGGTTGTTATTTATGGGTTTTATACTTTCAATTTATTGTTAGGATATCAATCTAGTTTTTTGATAAATTTATTTGTTGGAGAGACATGATTTCATTCCTTTATCTCCACTCTAAGGAACCAAATGGCATGGTAATAGGCTAATAATAGATTTTTGGAATTACAAAGAACCATTAGGTTATGCACGAGACCACAATTTGCAGAAGAAAAGAAACATATTTATTCATTTCAACCACTGTATCATATGCATATGAAAAACAAGTATCATGAGCTATTGAGATATAATATTGCTTCTTTTATAAATTTTTTAAACCACCATTATGCCAATGGTTTTAATGCAAGTCTTTCCAATTGGAGATATTACCTATTGAGTTGAAGTGCAGGGAAGTCCTTAACCCCACCAATATTAAATAGAGTCTAAGAAGAGCCAAATTAGTTTATTAGATAATCACTCAGTGCTTAGAGGAAATAGGTTTAGATGTCTAGATTGGGATGAGTTTTAGGCCTCATATAATTTTGTGTCCTTTAACTCCATAACGGTGTTGGAATTCTCAAGAAAAAGTTGAATTTGAATCCTGGGTACATATAGTTGTCAAAGATCTCGGATTATTGCCAAGGGACCACCATGACTGGGGCCATCATTTTAAAGTTTATGATCTAATTTACAGGTTTGAATTAGGAAATTTGGATTAAGGATTAGTCATCCCACTTCTTTATGAGAAGACTTACAAATGGTAAAGTGTGGGAGAGAAATGATGAAAATTTCATATAGATCATCATAGTTATCTAAATTGTCCCTAAAGTGTTGCACTTGGTTATATATTAAATTGTATTTGATATTTAAAGTTTGATCTAAGTAGGATATGAATGCAATTTATTCATTATTTGTATGTAATTTATTATTGATTATGTACCTTGTTATTGTGTCTAACTTGGATGAATAACATAGTTTTGAGTACAACACATCCTATGGATGGGGTCATTTTGAGAAGGTAACATAGTTTTTACAACTCTTTTAGTTACAATTTTGAGGATTCAACAAGTGAGCTCTGATGATTGAATGCTTTGAAGACACTCCAAATATGATCTAGGTGTGTTCCAAAGACATACAAATGATGCTCTAAAGAAGTCTATAAATGCTCCTAAGATTTGTATAGGGTGATCGGAAGACCTGTATCAGATGCTCCAAAGATATATGGATGTGCTCTGAAGACTAAAATTATGTGTAATACATGTTGTTGAGAGAAATTAAGAGCATTTTACTAAAAAAATTGTTTTAAAAAAATGTTTAAAAATAAATAAAAAATTGATTGGATGCAAATGATAGGTAGCAACCAAAAAAAGGAGTAGTCATACAAATCTTCAGCCCCATACTGCTTCCCACCCCTCATAAACTTATCCCTAAACAATAGTTGCTCCTATATAATAGGTGAATATATTTTATAAGAATTTTTTTTAATATATAATGAGGCATGGGATCCCTCTACCCAAGAATATTGAAGCACAAGGGAGAAGTTCACCACCCCAAATAATAATGCTAGGTGTTATTCAATCATACATTCATTAAATTTTATGATGCAACATAAGGGAAATGTTTGCCACTCCAAAAAATGACTTTTCAACTTAGTTTAAAATGGACACAATTAAACTCAAATAATAATAACATGGAATAGGCCAAAAAATGAATTTTCAATTCAGTCTAAAATAAAAACAATTTACAGTATCCCAAATAGAGCCAACAGATGAATGATGCAATGAGATAGAGATGGTGGAACCATTGAAACCCTTTCACATCATGGAACTTTTTATTATGATTATTTACTTACAGTTAATAACAAAATGTTTTCTTTTTGCTCACATTCACCATTTGGGTCCCTATTTAATACAAGTAAGCACTGAACAATCCTAATCTCTGCCATTTCATTATTTACTTATAATTAATAAAAATGTCTACTTTCCCCTCACATTCACCATTTAGGTCCCTATTAAATACAATTAAGAGCTAAAAAATACTAATCTCTACCATTTCATTATTTGCTTATAGTTAATTAAAAAAAATGTCTGCTTTCCTCTCACAATCACCATTTGGGTCCTTATTGAATACAAGGAAGCCCTAAATAATCCTAATCTTTGCCATTTCACTATTTGTTTATAGTTAATAAAAAGATGTCTGATTTCCAATAATATTCACCATTTGGGTCCCTATTGAATACAAGTAAGTGCTAAATAATCCTAATCTCCATCATTTCATTATCTCAATCATTTCATTATCTTGGCCATTTCATTATTTTCCTACATTTAATAAAAAATGTCTGATTTTACCTCACATTCACCATTTAGGTCCCTTTTGAATACAAGTGCAAAATAATCTCAACCTTTGTTATTTCATTATCTTGACCATTTCATAACAAAAATCTAGGTTTATCTGAACCTTAGTGATTTCATAACTTCAAGTAGTAAACAATGATTAAAAGGTTCATATCAAGCTAAACAAATCACATATTTTAGATATAGTAAAACAATAAATTACATAGATTAAAGACCTGACAAGAAGTACTTACAATAATGATAGTGAAAAATGGGGCCAATGCTTCCACCACTAATGCCATAACTATAGAAATGACAGTGAAAAATGGGGTCAATGCTTCCACCACTAACACCATAACTAACCTAATAGTCAATAAAATAATATTTTTTGGCCTTCAGAAAGGAGATAGAAAAAATGAGAGAAACTAAAGGAAAGAGAAAAAGATAAACTTAACCCTAATTTCAAAGTATGTGGGAATTTTTAATTCTATACTAATTTAAAAGTTTATATAAAAATTTGTAACATATAAAATTATTTTAATTTTTTTAAAATATATTTAAACATGCTAAACATTTAAATAATGTACATTATTTAATAAAAATATTTAAATATTTAAACATAAATAAAAATAAATAATAAAATCAGATAGTTTTTAAATATCAAAATAATTACAAAATTTTATTATTTATTATAATTAAAGAAGTTTATTCATATTTGTTAATTAAATTACATGATTAAATTTTCTAATAGAGATTTGAATAAATTTTTAGCCCCCATAGAATACCTTTGAGATAATTTAATTTACCAATTCAAATACCTATGAGAAAAAGTCACATTTCTTGAATTAACAAACTAATAATTGGAGATGATTTTGACCCTAAAATGGTAATTAAAATAAGTGACACAAAATCGTACCTAGTAACTCAAAGACCTATAAGACTTGGGAAATGATTTTTTGAGGTTATCTAAATTATGGTTATGTGAGGGCATAAGCAGTCTACACCATACCAATCTATAAATATTAACTTTTCATTCATGACAATAAGTCATGTGATATCTTAATGCAGATTCAAGGTTAAACATTTCAGCCAACAACACATTGAGTACTTTAACTTTGAAACTCAATAGTGGGATCAAAAATATGTGTCCAAATCACATCCATGTAAAATAAATTACATTTAAATAGGAAGCTCAGTAAGCCAAGCAACATTACTCCTCTTGAAAAAAATATTTCAATATAAATATCACAAAAAATTCATTTATCAAGATTATATAAATTATATCACTGATGGAACATAAGATTTAATTATATCTCTTAGGAAGATTTTCAAGGGAATTTCGACCATTAAATAGTACATCCCAAGATGTATGTATCTTAAAATTTTCTCACTTGATTTAATGTCACTAATATTATTATTAGTCAACACTAATTCCACTTATCTAATTTTTCCCCTTTCATCCCACTAATTTATCAACCCTTTTTAATTATTTATCTAATATCTCCCTTCATTATTTTCCATGTACTAACCTTATCCATCCTCACCAATCAATTAATTAATATCCTAAATCCTCATTATATTATCCTAATCTCCACTTATCTATTATTATGGAAATTTAAATTCCCATGGCCCACCTACCCACTTACACTGGCTTATTCTTAGGCTCTCTACACCCCTAGTGCCTAATCACCCACCTAATCCCTATTTAATCCCCCACCTAATCCTAATTATTCCCTAAGAGGAATCTAAAATTTTCTAATTCTATAATCCTCTATATTCTCACCCTTCCTCTCTAAAAGCCTCTAAATCTAGAGGCTTCCAAGAATAATCCCCAACCCATATATTATAATTTACATACTAGAGTTGAATATTTTTATAGATGTCTTTAGATATTAAGATTTGTATTTGAGATAAAAACTTATAAATAAAGGTAAAGGAACCAAGGTGTGGATTTTTAACAATCCTAATTACAAATGATTAAAGTATTAGAGGAAAAAAAATTCTCTCATTGAGAAGAATTAACCTAAAAGGAATCCAAATTATGTGTTTGATTCAAAATATGTCTTGTATAACCCTCTTGCATTAGAGGTATCATTTCATCCCTTGCTACCACACTATGTGGCACTAAAATTTTAGACTTATGAGACATAACTGGGTGACCCTCAACATGATCAAGAAATGAAAGTCCTTGCATTAAACAAACTAGTAAAGTTTGGGGCCACTACATTAGCCTCATACAATACATGAAAATTTAAGATCAATCAATCTTAAAATGATATTAATTTGAATGAACCAAAATGTGATACCAATCAAATAGTGAACATGATGGTGCTACAATGAGCTATATCACAAAACATCTCATAAAAAATACTATATTCACAAAGCCTTTGGTGCTTCTTATTACCATGAGTTTTAGATCACATCCAAGGGATCATGAAAATTAGAAAATGTTCAATAATCCACTACAATACCACAGTACAATGAAAATGATATAAGTTCAAATGTGGAAATAGAATTAAAATTATCATCATGAAAGTTACTTTGGAACTAATGGTAATGATTTATAAATAATTATTAGGATCTTCAATGAATAATAAGTGGAGTTTCATCCACATTTTTTTAAATATGTAACATTATTAATTATTAAGAGAAACTGAAGTGGTGGTGGTATAATAGTAGGTATACACATTGGAATAGATGGTGTCTTTCAAACATATATGTCCACTTCCAATTTTTATCGTATTTCTAAACCCAAAAATATTCTTGGTTGCTTTTAAATTTTTTAGTGCCATTGTAACAAAATAAATTTATCCATTGTAATCACCAAGACAAAACCTGATCACCCAAAACTGTGCTCTTTATCCAATGAATATAGATGGCCCCTGATCTAAACCAAGGGAGTTACAATTTTGAAGTAGAGATAATGTGATAATGATTTAGAAATAATATAAGGCTCTTGCATAATATTAGTGGAGTTTCATCCATATTTTTTGAACATGTAACATAATCAAATTATCTAATAGGGATTTGACTCCTTAAATTTTAACCCCCCTAAGGAATACTTTTGAGATAATTTAATTCACCAATTTAAATACCTATAAGGATGAGCCAACTTTCTTGAAATTACAAACTAATATTTAGAGATGAATTTGACCCCAAGATGGTAATTAAAATAAGTGACACAAAATCATACCTAGTAACTCAAAAACCTCTTGGAAAAGGATTTTGTGTGCTTATCTAAATTATGATTATGTGAAGGCCCAACTAGTAGTCTACCTTAAAACACTTTATATATATATATATATATATAGAGAGAGAGAGAGAGAGAGACTTTTCATTTTTAGTTTGTATCTAAATGTAGATTTTTATAATCTAAGGAATTTCATTCTAATAAAATAACAACAAACTCATTGCAACAAATTACACTTGATGGGTCTCTTACCATGGGTTTTGGATCATATCCAAGGGATCATCAAAGTTAGAAAATGTTTAATAATATACTACAAGATCATAGTACAATGAAAATTATAGAAATTCAAATATAAAAATAGAAGTAAAATTATAATCATGGAACTTTGGAACTAATGGTAATGATTTGGAAATAATTATTACTAAGATCTTGCATAATAAGTGGAGTTTCATCCACTTTTTTTGAAGATGTAACATTACTAATTATTAGGAAAAACAAGTGGTGGTGGTATAATAGTAGGCATACACATTAGAATAGATGGTGTCTTTCAAATATATATGTTCACTTCAAATTTTTAGCCCCCCCAAGGAATACCTTTTAGATAATTTAATTCACCTATTCAAATACCTTTAAGGGTGAGTCACCTTTCTTGAACTTACAAAATAATATTTGGAGATGAATTCTACCCTAAAATAGTAATTAAAATAAGTAACAAAAAATCTTGGGAAAGGATTTTGTGTGCTTATCTAAATTAATAATGGTTATGTGAGGGCATAACTAGTAGTCTACCTTAGAACACTTACTATATATAGTATTTCTATATATAGAACTTCCATTTATATATTTATCTAAATGTAGATTTGTATTATTTAAGGAATTTCATTCCAATAAAATAGTAAAAGGATCATCACAACAAATTACACTTCATGGGTTTCCTACCATGGATTTTGGATCACATCTAGGGGATCATCAGAATTAGGAAATGTTCAAAAATTTAATACAAGACCATAGTCTAATGAAAATTCTAGAAGTTTAAATATGGAAATAGAAGTAAAATTATCATCATTGAACTTACTTTGGAACTGATGGTAATGATTTATAAATAATTATTAGGCTCTTCAATGCACAATAAATGGAGGTTCATCCACATCTTTTTGAAGATGTAAAATTATTAATTATTGGAAGAGATTAAAGTGGTGGTGGTATAATATTAGGCATACACATTGGAATATATGGTGTCTTTAGAATATATATGTCCACGTAAAATTCTTATCATATTTTGGCGTAGAGATTGTGCTAATGATTTATAAATAATATAAGGCTCTTGCATAATATTAGTGGAGTTTCATCCACATTTTTTGAAGATGTAACATAAGCAAATTATCTAATAGGGATTTGACTCCTTAGTTTTTAGCCCCCCCAAGAATACCTTTGAGATAGTTTAAATCACCAATTCAAATACCTGTGAGGACATGTTACCTTTATTAAACTTACAAACTAATATTTGGAGATGAATTCAACCCTAAAATTATAATTAAAATAAGTGACATAAAATCATACCTAGTAACTCAAAGACCTCTTGGGAAAGGATTTTGTGTTCTTATCTAAATTATGGTTATGTGAGGGCATAAGTAGTAGTCTACCTTAAAACATTTACTATATATATTATTTCTATATATAGACTTTTCATTTATAGATTGTATCTAAATGTAGATTTGTATAATTTAAGGAATTTTATTCCAATAAAATATTAATAGAATCATCGTAATAAATTACACTTGATCACATCTAGGAGATCGTTATAATTATAAAATGTTCAATAATCCACTACAAGACCATAGTACAATGAAAATTATAGAAGTTCAAATAATATGAAAATAGAAGTAAAATTATCATCATGGAACATTGGAAATGATGGTAATGATTTATAAATAATTATTAGGCTCTTCAATACATAATAAGTGAAGTTTCATCCACATTTTTTTGAAGATGTAACATTATTAATTATTAGGATAAATAAGAGGTGGTGGTATAATAGTAAGTATAGGCATTGGAATAGATGGTGTCTTTCAAACATATATGTCACTTCAAATTTTTATCATATTTCTAAACTCAAAATTATTCTTGATCGCTTCTAATTTTTTTAGTGTCATTATAATAAAAGTAATTTCTCCATTGTAATCACCAAGACAAAACCTGATCACCCATAACTGTGGCACTCCTTATCTAGTGAATACAGACACCCCTTGATCAAAACCAATAGACTCATTACGATTTTTACATAGTGATTATGATAAGAGGCTATCTCTTTACAAGAATAATACAAGACATCATAGACTAAATCATTGCATGGTGATTTGGAACTTGATAAGTTTGCACCCACAATTATTGTTAATATGAACTTATTTTGACTCAATGTCATAGGTTTGGAGTAACTAGTAGGTTTAATCATCGATTTACACTCTTTTGCTTCACATAACCCCTCTTACTCACCCCCCCCCCCCCCACACACACAAATTATATTAGTTATTAAATAAATATAATTGACATATTATACTAAATATAACATAATATTTTTATATATTAAACTAATTAATTATATATTAATACTATATATAAATTATATATTTTGTAAAATATATTTTAATATTAATCAATATTATTATATCATATAACATATATGTTAATATAGGTCATAAATCAATATTATATATTATATATTTTAGTATAATATATTTCAATATATCATTAATAGTATAGAAATAATATTATATTTTTAAGAAAGTTAAATAAATTTTTATGCCTTTAATGTAGTGTATAATTCCATGTAACATGAAAATGGGATTTAACATTACAAGGTCAAAAATGTGATCACCGATATGGATTTAAAACTCTACGGTGCTTGACCATGTGCATAGAAATTAATTCAAAGAGAAAATCTATTGAAAAATAATAATGTTTGATAGGAAATGGGCATTAGATTAAAATAATCATGTATCAACAAGGTTAAATCATGTATGCCTTCTCCATCACAAAAGGTGAATTTTTATTAATGGAAGTAAATGATCCATGTTTCATTATCAATTGGATATGTAGTGAAGTGATTTGAAAATAATAATTTATAGGGACAAATCACATCAATGCCATGTAACATTAAAAAAATGGGTAAATGTGATCATAGGTATGGATTTAAAACTCTGCAGTGCTTTACCACATGTGCAACAAATGAGGTAGATTATTTTGAAAAGAAAATCTATAAGAAATTATTATGTTTGGGAGAAACTAAATTAAAAGTTGAAATCACATATAGAGAAGTTGAAATCATGTCACAAGAATTAAATTTGATGTTACACATGACACTTAACACAGGAAAATTAGTAGTAATGTGAATTATTAATTTTTAGTAGCCCTTTTAACTTGGTTATAATTTTTTTTCAAATTGTTAGATTACATACAAATTATATAAAGGAATCAAGTCGATTCTACTTTAGAAAATGACCATCAAATTTTAGTTAACCATCAGGGCTTTTGAGCTACAATTTAAATTAGTGATACATAATTCTTCTATTGAACAAATTCAAATTAAGATAAAGTGCCAATGAATATCTATCCTAGTCAGTTTATTTCTCCACTCAAATCCTTTGGTTTATTTATCTAGTTTATAAGACTAGAATAATAATTTACTTACTAACTTCAATTTTGAAGTCTAACTGTGAGTTATGTTTCTTGGTGTTTCTTATTGTAAGTGCCACAAAGTGAGCTAGAGATGTGTTCATCAGTTTTCACAAACAAGATTAGTTGGAATTTTTGACTCATGTATACCACAACCTTGTTTGTGGTTTTTTTGTACTGCATAGTTACTAGTAAGATGAATGTATTCAATGCACCTATTTACAAAATTGAGAATACAAACAAATGATAACCAATCATTATAATAGACAAGGATTAGTGACAGTTAGCAAACATTTTTCATTCTATAACCTTAATAGGTACACCTCATGGATGTGATTGGATGCTTTGTATATGCCCTTGCAGTCTTCTATATTCTATTATCCATCTACAAGGATGTGATGTTCTATGCTATTTGGAGTGAAAAATTATCTATGTCTTCTATTTCTTTTCTTTTGGTTCTATAGTTTTGGTCTTTGCTCACATAATAGACTATAGTTCATGCTTTATGCTCTTTTATGGTCTATGATGAATCAGGATCTAATCTATTTTACATAATTATAGGTTAATGTTTCAATTCTCTCAATGCATCACCTTAGATTAGATTTACTTTCCATGTTATTTGTTTTCCTTTATTCTATCCCTTTTCACCCCTAAAATTAAATAAATATTAAACTTCTAAAATCCTAGAGGTTGCTTTATAGACTACATTCGGTCCCACATCTGTAAAGCTTCCCATAGAGAGTGTTTAACCTAAAGCGAGCTACATTTTTTTTAATATAATTTTAGAAAATCTTTATTTCATTTAATATGAATTCATTATTTCCAACTATATTTTTGTATTCAATTGTATTTATTTATTTGTTTTCAAATAACTTTTCTTGAAGTAAAATACCGATAATTTTTTTGAGCAATGTATATTGCATAGATTTTTTAAGAACATAAGACTATAAATTGGGTAAAATAATCTTACAATTTCTCAAAAACATGCCCTAAAAAATAATCAACAATCCCCCAACATGGGACCCCTATCTTACTATAGGTGAATTTGATTAAATGGTAACATGTGAAAATGACAGGTGGGAATGTTAATATAGAGAGAGATGCAATTCCTACATTATGATAATGTTAAAATTTTAGAGGTTAGTTTGAGAGATCAAAAAGAAAAAAAGAAAAAAAAATTCATTATTTAGTAATCTAGAAACCAATGTGCCACTTATAATGTAATTCAAACATTTTCCAATCCACTATTTCCACTATTCATTGATGAGAAAGAATTTTTGGGATTAATGGTAGATGGTTATGATGTCCCACCTTCTAACAACAATGAGGTTTCTTCATATTTTATGAAGAAAATTTAATGCAAGTGTAATATCCTAAATGAAATTCTTTATTAATTTTATTATTAAGAATTTTTAGGGCCAATAATAAAGTTTTCAATAGGATAGGTTGGGTGCATATCATGTGCCTAATCAACCTATGCGAATTTATATCAAATAACTAATTAATCCCAAGACAATTCCTTCTATAGTGAAGAATGTTGTAGAGATTGACATTTTACATGCACTTATTGACATCCTAATGTAACATATGAGCCAATTTTCCCATACTGATGCTTATGAGAGTGGACATGGAGATGGTCCAACTAAAACTACTACTCTAATGCACTAATGTAGATCCTATGATGCTCTATGCACTGGAACTTAAATTAGATGAGGAGAAAGACTAGATGTAAACCAATTATGGTGTTATGTCTAATTAGATTTCAGGTAAAGTAATTATGGTGCTTTATACTCTATGCAATGGAATAGATGGTGTCTTTGGAACATATATGTCCACTTCAAATTTTTAACCAAATTGTAAACCCAAAATTTCTCTTGGTCACTTTTAATTTTCTTAGTGCCATTGTAACAAAAATAATTTCTCTGTTGTAATCACTAAGACAAAACATGATCAACCACAGTTAAGCTCCTTATCCAATGAATATAGATGTACTATGATTAAAACCAAGGGATTTGTAGTTTTGACATAAAGATTACATATTAAGAGGCTCTCTCTTTACACATAGAATGCAAGCCATCATAAACTAAATGATTGCATGGTGATTCAGATTTTGATCGGTCTGCACCCATAATTATATTTAAAGATGAACTTAATATTTTTACATTGTCAAGGGTTTGAAATTAATAGGTTTAACTATAAATTATAATTTTACACTCTTTCACTTTACATAACCCCTCTCACCAATACATATATACATACATTATATGTCATGATATGTGTGTGTACATGTGAATGTATATATATTAGACTAAGTAATATTATATATAAATTATATATTTTATATTAAATATATTCTACTAAAATATATAATAATAATTTGATTTATAAACTATATTAACATATTATATATTATATATTATATAATAATAATATTGTAATATTATATTACATTATATAATATATATTTTTTATATATTTTTTAAATAATATTATATATATACATACATATACATACATATACATATACATATACATATATATATATATATAAATACATATATATACATATATATGTGTGTATATATATATATATATACACACATATATATATGTATATATAATGTGTGTGTATATATATATATATGTATGTATATGTATATGTATATATATATATATATGTATGTATGTATGTATGTATATATATGTATATGTATATATATATATATATCATTTTAACATATTAAATATATCACTCACCTTCAATTCGACTTGACTACTCTTGAGGTGCATTTGCATTTAGAAATAGGTGGGAGTCCGCAACAAATTTGAAATTCAAATTTACTTTGAAAAATAGGGTCTGTATAATTTTCACACATTTTAAAGAGGAACAAAACTTTCTGAACATGCCTGACTAGATATATTCCTATTCCTACATATTCTTGGTTTTTTTTAACATACACTATATAGCACTGACATATCAGAACAGAGCAGGTTGTAGAGTGTCTAAAGCATTGACCATATTTGTTACTATCATTTCTGTAGATCTTTATTTTCAGGTATTTAATCTTAATAGTGTTTAATATTATTTTTTACTTTATCTAAAATGTATAGAAATCATTATTTTTAGGTATTTAATCTTAATAGTGTTCAATATATATTTTTACTCTATCTAAAATGTGTGATTTATTTGTGTTGACTTAGCCTTTTTATTCATTTTTTAGCACCTTAATATGTTATAAAATCACTAAGATTTAGATAGTCTACCTAGATTATTGTAATATTTATTTACCTATTAGAACATGCCTAGTTGTGATGTCAGTGAGCCTTCTACTAAAGGAGCACGCACATGACTATTGTTCAATAAAATAGGGTTTTCAAATTGTAACACTAAAATTTTATAAAACAATATAATAACTATAATTATAAATACTTTGCCTATATATACTCAAATCAATTTTTAATAAAAAATAGTACAATTTTAAAGAATATGTGTTGAGCTCAAGGAGGCCCTGCGTTGGCCTAGGTAATAGTGAGCCCTATTGTAAATCCAATTTCAAAAGGAAAAAAGGTCAAAGGAGTCAAGTGGGTCTATAAGAAAAAAATGGGTAGACTCCACTAGTTGTAATTCAATATGGGTAGACTCCTTGTTTGATTTAAATTCTATAGAAAATAGTTGCATAATAATTACTTTTCACCTTTTTTGATCATCTTCATCATCTAGTGAAAAATAACCAATTGTGTAGATTTATCTCAATTGTGCATAAAGTGGTGAGCCATTACAATCCAAAAAATTCGTAGTCCCATCCATGATAATAGAAAACATAAGATAATATAATAGGTAGTCTCCCATAGCTTTATGCTATGAAATTTACCAAAATGATTGAATATACCCCCACCTGTAATTAGGATTTGAAATTCTAGAGATAGGTAAATGAAAATGTCCAATTGAGTAGCCAACTTATTATTTATGAATTTATGTGTACTCAAGAGTAAATAAATATAGTCGACTTCTATTTATTGAGTAAACCAACCACCTTAATATTTAGATGAGTACTAATACCTAAAAGTGTATGATAGTAAATAGTAGGTTGAGAATATTTAGATTCATCCTCAGGTCCTTCTAGACTGTTAATGTTTATCTATGTCAAGGATATAATGTGAATAATAAAATATATATATTTAGATTATAGGGATAACAAGAATATGGTAGTGACACCTTGGGGCTTCACTTAGTTTTGCTAGAGAGATTATGTGGTTACAACTTACCACCTTCTAGTCTACAAGTAGACCCTGTTATAGGGATAACAAAAATATGGTAGTGACATAATCTACATAAATTTATTATGATGTAAATTTATTTGTATTTTCCAATATAAGCCCAAATCCTTAAACAAATAAATGGATATACATAACGAGCATTAACATAAAGTGATTCATGTTAAATAAGTTCAAAAGGAGGGAGTAAGGTAGGGCAAAAAAGAAAGTTCCCTTACAACAACAAAGATCAATATATCTCCTTTGATTTTTGTTAGCAACCTAGATATCACCTAATTGAAATCAGACTACTCAAATCTGATTCATATATGGACATTGTAATGATCTAAGGTTGTGGGATACTTGTATCTAGACTAGATCTCTAGTTGTGAGGTAGGATCCTATAAATATGTGAATTTAGGATCAATTAATAAACCTATTAGATGTTGGGATGAAAAGAGTAAGGAGGAAATTGAAATTATTCTTCAAACATAATAACATCCTATAAACTTTGAAAATATGCAAGACCTTATTACTTCAATGTCTTGATTGTCAACATATTTTTTGAATCCATTAAGTAGATGTAGGTGAAGATTTCACAGAATTGAATATTCAATTGAGTTTGGCTCCTTGATGTCTCCTCTAAAGTTCACAACTTAATGTGTTTCATTACCAAATTATCTTGTATAAAAGAATCTATTAGTCATCTAGAATTGTGAGAATTATAAATCATAGAACACACACAAGAGAACACTATAGATAAACTATCAAATTTTTTGGCTCCTTTTATTAATTTTGGTAATAGCTATTTCTAGCTTAAAATGAGAGAGAAAATATTTGAGGTTTGTTAATGATGTCTCCAATGTGACCAAGGATGTTGATGAGGTGTCATGTGTGTTATAATGATAATGACAAAGTGTGCTTTAATGAGCCTCAATATTCCTAAATGGATCTTCAGTGTTTAACTAATGAAGGCATTTTATGGATGATATTTTTGGTATGGAAATGTTGCAAAGACCCTATGGGGTGTCAAGGGTGCTTATAATGAGTATGGATGTGAGTGGACTTCATCTGGTTGATCATTGTTTTTATCTAGACATTTTGGTCTACTGGTATAAAATATGAGTAGGTAGCTTGTTGATGTCACCATTACCATGTATGGATGAGTCTAAGGGAGTTGGTCATATTTTTGTGATCACATTAGTCCATAGTTTGAATTTTAATATTCAAATTTACAAAGGGAAAAATGAGTGCTCTGTATTTCATCCATAAATTTTAATCTAGGATAAATTTCTTGATGAAGTTAAAAACAAAGTTACAGAGGACTCTATGATGCTTTTAATGAAACTTGGTTAGATGATCTGAATGCTCATACATTCAAAGATATTTATCTCAAAATTTTACTTTGTGTTTGACCATATTTTTCAAATGAACTAAGAAGGATATTTGAGCTCATTTTGATGTTATTCAAATGTCTCATGATGAATTATCTATTGGAAGGTGATAAAGACTCTATGAGGATGATATATGTGGCATTTAAAGGTGGGATTAATACATATTTAGTATAAAAAAATATTAATAAGTTGACTATGTATTCACTCACAGTGTTCTTGTGTACAAGGTCTCTATTGGAGTTAATTGAGCATACATAAAGGTGAGAAAAGGTGACTATGATCATTTGATGTCAAAATAATACACTTGCATGTTAAGGATGAGCAAAGAGTTATAAGTTCATATAAAAGGATGGTCTGGATGCCTCATGTGTGAGCTAAGGATTGATGATGTCTGAGTGAGCTTGGTGGTTGATATGAGAGGTAGATCAATGTGTGGATTGTGTGTATGAACATTTGGTCATGTTGTTGATATAGTGATAGAGTTTTTATTAAGGATTGAAAAGTGATCCAAAAGGTGGATTTAGATGCATTGAGTGTGTAGAGTTGAGGAGTGGGATTAGTTGGGATATGTAATGTTTCCTAATCGATCTTTGTGTGTTGGTTCAAGTATGTAATATGTTTTGGCCAACAAGGTGTGTTGGGTGATAGAGTTGTTATTGAAGGTGAAGAGTGATAATCATAGTTCCATCATCAAGTTTTGAAGACATTAGTTCAAAGGTGGAGTTTTTTATAGGTGTTATTATGGTTGCTCAGCTAGACAGGTGTAGTAGCACCTTATGAGATTGTAGTTTCACTAAATAAGGGATGGCAGTTCTTTGATCATTTAAAACTAGTCTAAATTGGGTTTAGTTATTATAATATAGTAGTATAATTTCAAGGTCCAATGGTTTTTATTCCCTAAAAGGGTTTCCCATGTATAATTTACTTTATGTGCTTGATCTTGACTATATCTATTGTTCATTGCTATGAATGATGTGTATGATTTATTAATGATTTTGGTAATTGATTAAGAGTTTTAAAGACTTTAGAAATTTAAGTTGGATTATTTGGGCTCACTAATTCACCTCCCTTCTCAGTGATTATACCTCTAGTAATTGTTATTAGAGTAGGTTCTTTAGAGGAAACTTAACAACTTGAAGGAGATTCTAAATAGGTGCAAAGATGGATAAACAGTTGAAGAAAGAGAATCAACATTGGAAGGTTATGATCAAGGTACTTGAATATCAGATATGTGTTTTAAAGAAAGATGTCAAAAAGTATGAGAAAGTTATCAATAATGTCAACATTTAGCTAGAAGATGCCAAGACATGTTTGTATTCAAAAGAAAAAGACATCATTTTTGATAAATAAATTTGACACATGGAATATTTATATTCATGGAAAACTATTGGGTATGTCCCTCTAATTTTGGTTGGTTGTAGGAGTGCCATGCATCATTCTCACAGGTAATCAAAGTTGGCATCAATGTTCTTGCCAAATAAAAGGTGCCATGGTTATATAAAATCCCTTGCAAGGAAATTTAAAATAAACAGGGAAGGTATTCCAAGGCCCTTTGATGTATCACCTAGGATATACCTCAAAATAAAATTTCAATCATGTGAATGTTCAAGGTATCTCCTAGGAGATATCTTGAAAGAAATTTCCAATAGTGTGCATCAGGGTTCTTGCCAAATAAAAAGTTGTCATGGTTATTTCAAATCCTTTGCAAAGACTTTTTAAATAAACATGGAAGGTATTTCAAGGACCTTAGAGGTATATCCTAAGATATACCTTGAAATAAAATTCCAATCATGTGCATTTTCAAGGTATCTCCTAAGAGACACCTCAAAATAAAATTCCAATCATGTGCATCATGGTTCTTGTCAAATAAAAAGGTGTCATGGTTATATCAAATCCCTTATAATGACCTTTGAAACCAACATTTCAAGGTATCTATTATGAGATACCTTGAAATAAAATTATAATGGTGTGCATGTTTAAGGTATCTTCTAGGAGATACCTTGAAAGAAAATTCCAATTGTGTGCATCAGGGTTATTATCAAATAAAAGGTGTCATGGTTATATAAAATCCTTTGTAAAGACATTTGAAATCAATAAAAAATTAATTCCAAGGAAATTTTAGGTATCTCCTAGGATATAACTTGAAATAAAATTTCAATCATGTGCATGTTCAAGGTATCTCCAAGGAGATATCTCAAAATAAAATTCCAATAGTGTGCATCAGGGTTATTGCCAAATAAAAAATTATCATAGTTATATAAAATAATTTATAAGGACATTTGAAATCAACATGGAAGGTAATACAAGTCCCTTAATTATTTACCCTAGGAGATACCTTGAATTAAAATTCCAATCGTGTGCATGATCAAGGTATCTCTTAGGAGATACCTAGAAAGAAAATTCCAATCGTGTGCATTAGGGTTCTTGTCAAATAAAAATGTGTCATGGTTATATAAAATCCCTTGAAAGGAACTTTGTGATAAAAATGGAAGGTATTCCAAGGACCTTCAAGGTGTCTCCTAAGAGATACCTTGAAATAAAATTCCAATCATGTACATGTTCAAGGTATCTCCTAGGAGATATCTCGAAAGAAAATTCCAATTATGTGCATCAAGGTTCTTTCTAAATGAAAAGTTATCATGGTTATATAAAATCCTTTAAAATGACGTTTGAAATCAAAATGGAAGGTATTCAAATGCCCTTAGTTTTTTACCTTAGGAGATACCTTGAAATAAAATGCCAATTGTGGGCATGTTTAAGGTATCTCTTAGGAGATACCTTGAAAGAAAATTCCAATCATGTGCATCAAGGTTATTACCAAATAAAAAGGTGCCATATTTATATCAAATACTTTACAAGGACATTTTTAATCAACATGGAAGGTATTCTAAGGCCCTTTGAGGGAGATAACTTCAAATAAAATTCCAAATCATGTGCATATTCAAGGATTTCCTAAGAGATATATCGAAAGAAAATACCAATAGTGTGCATCAGGGTTATTTCCAAATAAAAAGTTCTCATGGTTATATGAAATCATTTGTAAGGACATTTTCAAGCAACATGGAAGGTATTCCAAGGCCCTTTGAGGTATATCCTAGGAGATACCTTAAAAGAAAATTCCAATCATGTGCATCAGGGTTCTTGACAAATTAAAAGGTGTCATGGTTATATAAAATCCTTTGCAAGGACATTTAAAAATAACATAGAAGGTATTCCAAGGCTCTTCGAGGTATTTCCTAGGAGATATTGTAGACAATAGGAGATATTAAAGTTAGGTCTTGGGAACATATAAAATCTTAAACCAAGTGACATAGATTAAAGTTTTCAACATGATAAAATTATTGTAGCACAAAAAAGTATGATGGAATCAATGTCTTGGGGAAATTATCTCAGGAAAATTATTTTTTAGGCCAAAGTGGTGATAGAAAGCCTAAAGGTTCTATGCAAAAAACGCTGAAGGGCACTTTCAAAAGGTACAAATGGAAAATTCAAAAGGTTTGAAGGGAAATTATCATTAGGGAAAGGGCCTAAGACAAAAGTACTAAATTTTAAGTCTAGAGGGAAAAGGGTCACTCCAAAAAAGTGAAAGGATAATAATAAAAGGAAAAAGTCCATTTTGAGAAGGCTGAAAGGCAATTTTATGGGCAATTATCCTAGCTAAAACTTTTGAAGGGTAAGTTGCACAAATATTAAAGGGTATGTGTCTTTGGGGTGATTAATTTGGAAAAATTGCATTGGAAATATTTTTTTGGGCTTTTTATGTAGGACAAAATATATGAAGACAAAAGTCTGAAGGGTCATTTAGAAAGGGAAAAGGGGGGTACTTTCAAAAATATTGAAGAGTACTTTCAACAAAATTACTATGGGGAAAATGTATCAAGTAATTTGTTGTGGGAAAGATGTTTCAAACAAAATTTTTGAAAGAATTCATGAATTTCATAAGTCTCTAAGGAATTCTCGATCAAAATCCTAAAAAATATAAGTTTGAAATATAAAACCCAATAGTTGGAAACATAACAAACGGACTTTGAAAGGATGAAGAGGTTTCTCAAACATAAAATTCACCAAGAATGGATCATTAGACTAAGTTTTTGTCATGTTAATAAACATGACTAAGCCTTAGCATAAATGTTGAACTAAGTCCATGGCATATTTATATTTGGTTTTGCGTAAAATCTAAATAAAGCCTCCCACTAAATTTCAATTTGTGCCTATGTAAAATTAGTTGAAGGTTATCTAATTTGCTTCATTTTATATTATCTACATTTTAGATGTGCTTATGATATATAATTATATGGGTGAAACATTAAAGTAAGTTTAGGCTCTTATTTTTTATTCAATGCACCCCTTCATATCCTGGACTGCTTCATCTAAGGCATCTAGTAGTGATTTCCATGCAAAGGAAAATTGTAATCCTTCTATGAATGATAAATCCAATCTTTTCCCTATTTAAAATGTATCTCCTAGTAGATACCTTGAAGGGGAAATCCACTCTTTTTCACACAAGTCATTTAGAACATTTATTCACAAAAAATGTCTGATGTAAAAACTTCAAACATAATTTTTTTGAAGACCCAAAGTCTCAAATAAGAATTTTGAAGACCAAAATACATTGGAAAAAATATTCAAACAAAAAACCCAAAGATAAAAATCTAATAATATGGCCATAATGTCCAAAAAACTAGCTTGGGCTTGTGAATTATCTGAGGTAGCTATTGCACACACAAAAAACTACACCAATGAAAGCACTAGTACATATCTATAAATATGAATTAACTTGAACTCAATTATCTTAATAAACATGTTTACCAATATTTCAATATTTTTGGCACATCTACATATTATCATATCGATCAAAACAATCAAGAATCTATTCAAAGCTACTACACACTAGAGATTATTGAAACACACAACTAGGGAATTAACAATTAATTTCATAGAAATTAGAAATAAATACTAAAACACTTCGTTGATGATCAAAATTAATGTCTCTCTTGTATTCAAAAATCTTTTTAAAAAATATAAGTTAGGTTACAACTATATATATAGACTTGGGAAAGGGGTCACCTCATCATCCAAGCTCATGCAAGGTGACTACACGAAGTAGTTAGTACATGTAGTTCTAACTGTAGTTTAAAATTGTATAAGAGACAATTTATAAATATCAATTAAATAAATTTACTTTTAAAAAATATGTAATGTGTGCATGCATATAAAATATAAAGTTAATTTTAAAATAAAAAAGATCAAAATATAAATATATCTGTCATTACAAAATCATAAATGCACAAAATCTTAGCCTCAAGGGTACATTATATGAACCATTACATGTAGTTTGGTTGGCATGGTAGTTGAGGTGGTAGAAATAGAATTTGTAGATGTCGAAGCCTAACCATATTGTTTCTTCTTAGCCTCATTATCTTGATATACTTTATGTGTTATGGCATGTTGTTGTTAAAAATATTCAAATCTAGCAGTTGTGGTCGATGAATCCTACTAACATGGGCAAGGAGTCTTGTATGTTCTCCCTTGGTCAACTGAAAGCTATTTTTTGAATATATTGACTTTAGTGACCTTTTTCCATGTGACCCATAAATCTACCTCTATCTGTTTCAACATTAAGTCTTGGAGACTTAATTTGAAGTTATATGTTGCTTTTTTTACAAGCTGATCACAATTGATCCTTTTGATCAATTTTCTTATGGATTATTTTACCTTGGATAACTTAAAATATTCAAGATATATAGAAGTTGTACCTCATGACCTTGATGCTTAGGGACCAAGGCCCTAACTAACTATAACCATTCCTTGGACTCCTCTTTCCTTATGATTACCAAATTTAGGGCATTATATGTCTCTAATGTCATCATTAAATCTAGATGACTATATAACTTGTTTCCTATGTCTTTTACAAGAATTTTAAATTTGGCATTATCCTATATTAAAGTATTATATAACTAATTGGTGTTATTCACATGGGGGGCCATTTCTTCCTTCATAAACTCCATTACTTCCAATAAAATGTAGCATTTGGAGGCTACCTCTTGGACTTCTATTTTTATACTCATAGGAATGTGTACTATTTTCACTTGCTCCTTCAATTGCTCACCTTGGTCCTCTAGCTCTTATTGAGCCATCTCTGTGCCCTCATGGATAGTAACAATGACATCTTTATGAGCCTAGGTGAGGTTTTCTAGATTTTTAATGTATGGGGACTCTCCTAGTTGTTTGTTCTACCTCTTAGTGAGGGAAAACACTTCATGCCTTTATTTAAGGATGATTTCAATACCTTTATTATCCTCCACCTTCATTTTTATCATCCTTTGTATACTTCCAAATGGTGGATCGAATAGAATGGAAATAAAGGGAAGCTCAGTGATCTTGAAGCTAGTCATTTAAGATGCTTTTCTTCTTAAATATATTTCCAATGGAGGGATGTCTAATTGTGATGCATTAACAGTTGTGACCAAAACCTAATTCAGTATTCTCTTGAGCTAGTTATTTCTTTTGGGCATTGTCAAGGACATCGGTTAGGGAAGGCCAAATGATTTTAGACGAATCCACTCCTCTAGATTAAGGGAGTGGATGGACTTAATTAATTATGTCTTATCCTTCATTCTCCTAATGGAACTTATCAAGGTGGTATCTTGAGATGAGTTTGTGGAAGGGATGGGAACAAAAATATATATGGATTGGACATGGAGTTGTGAGGTGGCTGATGTAGTCTACACCTTCCTAAACACCCTTTTCTCTAAGGCTCTTATAGTGGAAGTGCTAGTAAGGATATAGGGGTTTGGCATAGTCAGTGGGATGGAAGCAGTAATAGAAGTGGGGAGTGGATCAATTTTAGTAGTAGTAATAAGGGTGGAAGTAATTAATTTTACCTTGGGTGATCCAATCATACAAGAAATTGAAACATGGCCAAAATTGGGTATAGAAGATATAGGAAAACTTACAAAAGATTGAGTGTCTAGAAAAGTTGGTGCTATGGGTTTTGTTATGAGGCTCATGGCCTTAGCTGATTCTAACTCTTCTTCCTCATTAGAATCATCCTCAATGTCTTTGATTATCACCCTCTCTTCCTATTACAATGTAATAGGTAAGCCTTGTGATGTTTGCAGTGTAGGACTACCTATAGGAGTCCTTGGCTTCCTTTTATAAACTAATGGGGTCTTTAGTTATGTGTAGGGGCCTTGTGATGTTGATGCTATTAATTTTGATGTTTTTATCCTAATAGATGAAGCAATTTGTACATGGGGAACAGTAATAAATACTTGAATGGTGCTCACAACTAGTTGTTCTCGTGTTTGCTCTTCCTCATCAGAATCTAAACTAGTGGAATTCCCTACCTATACTCCTTTGATCATTCTTAGTTCAAGAAACCCAAGATCTCTCTTCATGACTTTCAACTTTAGTTTCAAAGGGATTCCTTGGGAGGAAAAAACTTCTTGGTCTTAAGATTGTTCCTCAGACTATCCTCTCTAGAATTTAGAATGCTCCCATTCTTTGTATAGAGCCTTCTTGTTGTCTAATTCTCTAGAATTGATTGTGAGGTCATCTTAAATCATTCTCAAATGATATTCCTTCAGTCTAAAGACCATATATCTCTCCAAAATATCCTCATCACACTTTGCATTATGAAATAAATAATCATATGGATAGGGAACATGGATGTAAGGGATGTTGAATCACTATATGTGTTTTTGAATCATCCCATGTGGATCCCAATCTTTGTGTGGAAGCATGAGAAAAGGATAAATCTTGCACTTTTGGCCCACCTCTATAAAATTCTTTCTCATGGTATAAACCATTCTACCAATTATTACAAAGTGGCCAAAATACAAGGCTTTCTTCTGCTTTGATAGGTCCTCCTCAATACTCCACCATAGCTTAAAGGTGATTTCTTGTTTAGCTAGCTTGTTTGGTACAAACTTTAAAAGACACAAAGGATTAACTTTGTTCCCCCAAATCATGATTACTATGAAATTTGGGTAAAGGAAATAATCCTCTTTTCCTACCATGTTATTTTCAAGATTTATCTTGATCATGTGCATGGGTGAGCCATGAATGGATTTCTAAACTTGTGGATAGATTTCTTCAGATATCCTAACGATATACTTGGTATAGGCATATATATGCATAAACTGATAATGGTCACATATTGTATTCTTCTCACAGTCTGTGGTTGGAGTCCAAAATTCTCTAAGGTCTTTATAACAAGTTCACATGACTACATACAATAAATAAGAAATTATATAAAAACCACCCAAAGGCATGGGAAGATTGTCCTTGTTGATTATCTGCTCTTTAAGGTGGAAGCTGATTATCTCACCTAGGGCATATGCAGCATCATGGGTGAGCATCATATGAAATAATGGCACCTAGTCTAAATTGAAAAAATAGATACTTGGCATATCATATATTTGATTGAGGAGTGTCATGCCAATGCATATGTCAATTATAAATTTGTCAATAAGAACTGCTCCCTTTAGTTTCTTCCCCTTCCATGTAATGGTTTGGTCTAGGAGAAACCACATAGAGAGTGCCATCTCAATTGAGCTTTCTATCTTGAATTATATTAGTGTATGTTTTTCAAAATAAGTGTTGGGTATGCACAAATATAAATACATTTAGAAGTTAGGTCTCAAGATGCATGTAATAATTTTTTTATTTTTAAAGTGATGAAGGAAAGCATCTTATGATATCCTTCTTGAGAAAAATAAATCTTGTAGAAGGTCGATGCATGGCATCACCTCTAATTTAGGGGGAAAAAATGTAACCTTTAGAATTTTAAATCTATTAGTTCCTTGATGAATTTTCTATCCATGAGTGTCATATCATCTCCTAATGAAAATACATCCACTGAATCGATGACATCCCATAATTTTGAATAGTTCTTTTGAATGTCCTTAAATATGGTGGTGTCAAACACTATGTCCATGAAATCTATATAATATTTAATTAAATAAGGGGATGGTGTATTTTCCCCTCTAAATGGCCTAGATGAGGATACCATTGTAATGTATATATTCTATTCTACTTGGAGTGTTCTTTTATGTGATATGTATGTTGTGCAATCAATTAAGCTCGAGCTTGGTCGATGTTTTACTCTCAATTCTCTTTGTAGATGGTATCTAGGGCTCTTTGATACATAGGATGGTAAGAGACTTCAGATGAAATTTTATTTGAAAGTAAAAAAAAATCCCCAAATAAGCCCATAGATAAAAGTCCTGAAGACAACAACAAATTTCTTTCAAGGAAAGTGGTTAAAACAAAAAGCTCGACAAAATAGTTTTTGAGACAAATGTCTTATAAATGTGATCATCATGGAATTTTTTTAAGATTAGGTGCCCATAAATGCTAAAGGTGACATAGATTCTTGAGGAGTGTCTTATAAGATATTTTTGATGATCCTTATGGGGGATCATGCAATATGGAACACCTAGACATTAATTGCAAGGGGAGTGGGGTAGATAAATGTCTATCAGTAGATAGTTTAAAGTTAATGAGGGATAAGGTGTAGAAAACTTGGCACATAATGATAGTAACTTTTTCCAATGAAACTTTTCTTTTGTGGAAATAGTAACAATGAAAGGGGAGACAAAAAACAAAGAAAGGGAGACATGCAAGCAAAAGGGAAACTAACTAGCTATGTATCCCCAACAATATACATTGAAGGGCATTATAGTACCTTCATGGATACCTTGAAGGTATATACTAAGAGATAAATTTATGAATAAAGGAACCATTGAATTTATTACAAGGCCCTCCAAAATATCTTGTAAGAGATATCTTGAAAGATAATTCTAATCGTGTGTATTTTCAAAGTATCTACTAGGATACCCATTGAAAGTACTACAAATGCATGTTTGAAATTCTCTCCTATGAGATACCTTATACCTTAAAAACATGAATTAGGGTACACTCAAAGGTACTAAAAATACCTTCAAGGTATCTCCTCAAAGATACCTTGAAATAAAATTCCAATCATGTGCATGTTGAAGGAATGTTAGTAGATTTTCCTAGAAATTCTCTAGAACATGCAAATTATAGGTATAGCTTGCACAAAAAGAAGAAAAAAGAATCATAATAACATGAGTGAGTTTACAAAATCTTAAATTTTATACACCGTGGTAAATATAAATATAAACTAACATGGTGTTAAGAATTCTAGATCATAAACACCATAATACAAGATAAAACAAGCTAAAACAAAATAGAGTAAATAATGTGCACTATGCATAAGTAAAGGAATCTTAGGAAAATAATAATAGAGTTAGTCTATTAATCTCTATCACACATCAAAAAAATATTAAATTAAATTAGAATACTATATATATATATATATATATATATATATATATATATATATATATATATATATATATATATATATATATATATATATATCTTTTACATAGCTCCATCTCTTCACATTATAGCTTTTCAGCATACAAAAAGAAAAGAGTCATGGCATTATTATATCTATTGCTTGGCTAACAAGGCCAAAGACATCCAAAAGATCATAGGGATGACAAAATGATACCTTGTGCACATGTGTCCATCAATTATATACGTGTAATTTTATGAGGCCCTACTCTACATCTAAAACTTACTCAAACTTAAACTACTATTTCATCCCAAGACAAAATATAAGGCCCTACTCTACATCCAACACTTTCTTAGCTAACTAGGTTGTGGCTACCTAGACAACACCTTTATATATAACTTTATATTCTTTAAAATTTCTTGGATCTCTTATGGTGGAACGAAATTAGGTTCATAGATGATATGTGAAATAGATGGTTCAACCTATGAGAGTTCATGCTTGAGTATTTTTTAACTATCAAGTGATTTTTGCACCATAGTAAGCAAAACATGTAGTGGAATCTAAATGACCATCAAACTGTGCATATCTACTTATTTTAAAATAATAAGGAAGTCCTATAATTTGATAGTTTAAGTTGGATATTTGACACAATATCATCTAGCCTATCTATAATCCTTTGGGCTTGAATTTTTGTAAATGTTTTGTACATTATCTCATTCTACTAGACCTGGAGTTTCTTCATCATGGTATCCCTAGATTCTAAAAACTATTAAAATGTGTCATTTAATGTTTCCCCAATATCCATTCAATACAAATTTAACTTTATCCACTGTTGAAGACTCTAGTTAGTAGAATCTAAGGATTTGTCAAGTTGTTGCCTCTAATCAATCATTCCTTACATAATCTACTTATCCTAATGCATAGAAGTATCTAAGACCTATACATATTCCTTTCAAAGTTTGAGAATTACATCCATCTTATTGTAGATATCCTACCCTTGGGTGCACAATTTATGTGCACTCACCCAATCCTTTGTTAGTTGAGTTAGCAATGCAATGAGTTTTTTGTCCTCAGACATTACTTGATCATGAAGGACTTGCACAGCTAGAGTAGGACAAGAGGAATTGATGAGCTGCCTAGCCTCAAAAATTTCATTTTGTGCTTAGAGATTCTCCTCACCTAGCTAAAAAAATATGTTACATGTTTTAAGACTTTTACACAATGTATTTTTGGAATGCATCTGATCCAATTTTCTTGGACAATGGTAGCTATGAAACATCCAAAGACATCTCCATGTAAGTGGAAGAAAAAATGGTGGATCTCATTTGGACAATGGTATCTATGGATCTCTCCATTACATATACATCATTTATTTCTATATTATATTTTGACTACTCCAAATATTTAGATTCAATAACTATGACAATTGTATCTTTGTGTCTCATTATGCCCCTCGACTTCACCTAATGGGCACTACTTGTTATGGCTAGATCTCTGAAAGATACTAAATGTTTGATTACAATGGTTGAAGGCCTTGATCAATGAGTAATAAATTTTTTGCACATCAGTGTCCATATCGAGATCCCTTCCTTTGGTAGATATATAAATTACATAGATGATGAACCAACTTCTGGATCTTTTTGGAAAATTTCTTTCATAAGTTTGCATTGAACTTCTTTGTGACCTATAGTATCCAAAATAATAGAGGGAGGGGTTTTCATAATGTTGACCAAATGGTCACTGCTTACCTTATTCTATACTTGGAAAATGCATAATTCTTTCTAGAAAAATAACTCCTTCTCCTCCTCCTCATCGTAGACCTTTTGACTAATGTATTAAATCATCCATTGAAGAACTTCCTATTCATCAACCTAGAACATTATAGGATCATACTCCCAAGCTATCCTTGGCACATGTGGGTTGTCTAACTAAGACTTGATTTTCTTTGATCTCTTTCTAGCTGGTGGTGGTGAGTCTCTCTATGCAAGTCCCTTCCATTTGCAATTTTCTTATTGTGTAAGAGCTATGAATTGATGGGATGAGGCCTATGGTTACACAGCTATTTATAGTTATTCTTGCTCTTACTGGAATTATTGTGCAACTAGGGTTATCTACCTCTATACTTTGGCTTGTGATTCAACCATTATGATAAAAAAAAGGCATTAGAGTCATAGTTAGTGTGGCCAAATCATAACCTTGATTTTAATGCCATTGTACAACTTGGTTACTGATGCATGCTATTCCAAATATTGCATAACATCCTATGGAATTTAAGGGTGTGACCTGATCAAAGATAGAGCATCAAGCACCATGTGCTTAACGACCTTAGTTTCTCATATTATTACCCTATATTAGTTTAAGTGATGCCTACAAGGGTAGTAACAAGCCAAAATTTTAAAGTAACATTAACTTGGCCTAGTGGGGACTTCCATTGGGTGAAGCATAACAATAAAACCAAAAATTGATATTGGAAATTTTATGAGCTACCTGAAAGTACCTCTTTAGATATTAGTGGCAAGCTTAGATGTAAGAAACTCAAGCCAATTAAATCTCTCATTCTTGTGTATCATACGATACACAATGTCAATTACTCCTTTTTTTCTTTCTTGACTTGCTTTATTGTCTACTAAACCTCTTTTTAATACACTCTACTAGAATGCACAATACAACATCATTAATATATTCAATTGGGATTCCTCTACCTACCCTATTGGGAAACTTCTCCTAAACATATGGATTAATTGGTGGTGTAGTGGACTTGTATGGTAATAAGGATTTTCCACAATTTAGGAGGCTTATGGCCCTCACCATGGTCTGTGCATTGATCCAAATGTTGATATCTTTGGATAAATGAATAAACCATTAGTTGTATCTAATTAACAAGGTATGCATGACTTCATCCAATTACCTAAATGTAGGTAACTTGATTAGCCTCTCTACATCAGAATCTTGAAGTGGATGTTGAAGTATAAGAGATCCTACTTGTGCACTTGGTTGTGTTGATAGGGAAAGAGAGTAACTTCATCCATTTCCACAAAGTCAAAGGAATTTGGGTAATTGAATTTGGTTTGTTGAATACCTATCCCAATCCCCATTTCCACCTTCTCTACATCTATGAGCAAGATTAATAACTTGCTCCTATCAATGACTAAACCCATAATCTATGTTATTTGATTACTTTGTTCTACCAAAATTTGGGTCTCATTTTTCCACATTGGAGTATATCGAGAGTAGGTAGTAGAATACTCTTGTTTGTCAAAGTCTGTAATGTTTTTACATTGTTCTTCCCCTTTTTTTAATGCTAATTAGCATCTAATTTGGTCTTGTCAACCTATTTAAATGTACTAATTTCATATGCATGAGCACTCTTCCTCATATTTAATATTTTGGCTTTGATGGTAACCTTTTTTTGTCTCGTAAATCTTTAAATCACCCCATAGCATGTGTTGGAATCCATTTCATTGATCCCAACTTGATCTGCCTAAAAAAAGATGTAATATTTTGAAACACCATGTCATTAATGGTCTTGCATGACCATTGGTGGTCCTTCTACCATACCTATCTTATCACCACCACTTTCCCAAACATTGATTTAATAACTATCAAAAAAAGGTCTTGATAGGTAAGGGTTATCATCAAATTTAACCTATGTAAGTCCCCATGGTCCAATAATTGTATGTATCCTATTGGGAGGGATTAAAGAACATGGTTTCAAACATGAAGCCAGTGCTTGGGTTCATCATAAACTCATAGTCACTGAGTGCACAGATGAGTGTTAGGGTGTGGAGCTAAAAAACTTCACCAAGGAGCATAGTTTATCAGGTTCGGGTCTACACAGACACCGGCGTCGGTCAGGAGTGACCGACGTTGGTCAGGAGCGACCGATGTCGGTCACAGGCAGTTACAGAGACGCTGACATTGGCAGAAGGTCAGCTGATGACGGTCACAGGCAAGCAGCAAGAACCGACTTTGGTTACCTGCGTGTCCAAAAAGCTATTTTCGTGGACAGAAGTGAGTGTTTGCATGATAAGTTTGAGTTGTAGACTCAAGCTCGCGTCTCTATTATTGGCATTACTATTTTTAGAGCCCTTGTTTAAGTGGTTTAACTGTTTGTTGGAAGTACATGCTCAAGTCTCCTAATTCTATATGAAGAATTAGATCTTCCTAGCTTATTGTATTGTAGTAGTTATTGTTGTAGAGAGTGAATTATTGTAATTCATTGTGTGTGAAGAACAGTACAGAATTGAATCAATCCAGGCTTGTTGGAGTTGATTGTTTTTGAGAGAGATAGCTCTTGAGGAATAGAGATCTATTGAGAGATCTATACATCTAGGAGAGGTGTGGAAGAAAGAAGCTTTCTTCAATTGTATTCCTTTTGTAAAGAGTTTGTTAATACAAGTTTTCAGGGTGTTTTATTGTATCTCTTGTTCTTGCTATTATCATTTTAATTACTTGTCAATCTGGTTTAATTCTACATTTATTGCTGTCACAATTGTAATCTATTGTTGGTTTGATCCCCCAATAAGTGGTATCAGAGCCTTGGTTACAGGTTCAGAGCTTGATAATTGGTATCAAAGTTCAGGTTCACTAATAGGTGGTTCAGATCTATGTAGTGTGTATTGATTACAGGTTCTCACAGGAGTTTCTGCAGGGATTTTTGTTTGAGTGGGAGAAGCAATGGCAGATGAAAGTAAATTGAGAATGGAAAACTTCAATGGCAAAAATTACCAACACTGGAGAATGTAGATAGAGGACTATCTGTATCAGAAAGATCTCTACTTACCGTTAGGAGGTATTGCAAAGAAGCCCAAAGACATGGAGGATGAAGAATGGGAAGTTCTTGATAGAAAGGCTCTAGGTTCTATAAGACTGAGTCTAGCATCCACTGTGATATCCAATTTATCACAGGCAAAGTCTATGGTAGAGTTGATAACTACATTAGCAAATTTGTATGAAAAACCCTCAGCTTCCAATAAGGTATATCTTATGAAGCATTTATTTAATTTGCATATGAATGAAGGTGGATCTGTTTCTACTCATCTGAATGATTTCAATGGTATTGTGAATCAATTAAGTTTAGTGAATATAGTGTTTGATGATGAGATAAAAGCTCTTTTAATATTATGTTCTTTGCCTGAAAGCTGGCATGGCTTAGTAATGGCAATAAGTAATACTGCATCTGCATCAAATATTTTGAAAGTAGAGGATGTTGTTAGTGTAATCTTGAATGAGAAAATACGTAGGAAAAGCACAAAAGAGGCATCCAGGAATGCTTTAAGTTTTGAGAGCAGGGGAAAGCAGAAAGAGAAGAGCAAGAAAGGCAGAGCAAGATCCAAGTCAAAGGGGAAACGCAGATCTAAATCCAGAAATGGCAGAAGGCCACAATGCTGGAATTATGGAAAGATGGGGCACATAAGCAGAGATTGTTGGTCAAAGCCTAAGGAGGACAACCAGCACGAAGGAAAGGAAGAAGCCAAGAATGCAGGTATTGCACAGGATGCTTTAATTTTCTCTCTGCATAATAATAATATAGAATCTTAGGTATTAGATTCTGGTGCATCTTTTCATGCTACTCCTAATAGGGAATATTTCAGTGACTATATCCATGGAGATTTTGGAATAGTGTATCTAAGGGATGATGAGCCCTGTAAAATAATTGGCAAAGGTAAAGTGCAGCTGAAGATGCAGAATAGAAACACATGGGTGTTGAGAGATGTGATGCATGTTCCTAGCTTGAAGAGAAATTTGATCTCTGCAGGAAAGTTAGGGGATGAGGGTTGTACAGTAACTCTCACAGCAGAATCTTGGAAGGTGACCAAGGGTGCACTTGTTATGGCCAGAGGTAAGAGAGAAGGTACTCTCTATTTGTGTAATTGTGTTACTAACAAATCTCCTTCTGTATTATCTACTTCAGATGTGGACGCTAAATTGT
The DNA here is from genome assembly GCA_037957365.1 of Torreya grandis. NCBI lineage: Eukaryota > Viridiplantae > Streptophyta > Pinopsida > Cupressales > Taxaceae > Torreya > Torreya grandis. The sequence continues at coordinate 1,369,353 of JARHVA010003030.1, forward strand.
GGCACTCAAGGCTTGGCCACATGAGTGAGAAGGGGATGTCAATTCTTAAGTCTAAAGGTATGCTTTTAGATTTAAAAGGCATAGATCTAGAGTTTTGTGAGCACTGTGTATTTGGAAAATAGAAAAGGGTTAGTTTTCTCAAAACTGGGTCTACTAAGAAGAGGCACAAGTTGGAGCTTGTTCACACAGACATGTGGGGACTGGCTCAGGTTGCTTCCATTGGAGGATCACAGTACTATGTATCTTTCATAGATGATGCCACAAGGAAGGTATGGATCTATTGTATTAGAAAGAAATCTGATGTATTTGATACTTTTAAAGTTTGGAAAGCTATGGTTGAGAATGAAACAGGTAAAAGATTAAAGTGCCTGATATCAGACAATGGTGGTGAGTTCTGCAGTCATAAGTTCAGAGATTATTGTTACATGCATGGAATCCGTAGGCAAAGGATGGTTCCAAGGACACCTCAGCAGAATGGTATTGCTGAAAGGATAAATAGGACAATAATGGAGTGTGTAAGATATATGAGATTGCATGCCAGTTTGCCCTTACAGTTTTGGGCACAAGATATTGACACTGCAGTGTACCTAATTAACAGAGGACCCTCTACAGCTCTGGATGGTGGTATTCTAGAAGAGGCATGGACAGGTAAAAAGGTTGATCTCTCATATCTCAAAGTTTTTGGTTGTGAAGCCTTTGTGCATATAGATAAGAAAAATAGAAAGAAGCTTGATGCTAAGTCTATGAGATGCACGTTTATTGGCTATGGCTCAGATGATTTTGGTTACAGATTGTGGAATCTAGAAACTAACAAGGTAATCAGGAGTCGTGATGTTGTTTTTAATGAAAGAGTGATGTATTGTGATCAGCTAAGGAAGTTGAATCAATCTGAGTAGAGCAATGGTGAATTGGATGAGGTGAAAGTCCAAGATGAGCTTGCAGGAAAAAGAAATAATCACTTACAGGAAAACACAGAGACCGACATCGGCAGGTTAGGAACCGGCATCGGCAGGACAGAAACCAGTGTCGGCCATTCAGAGACTGACATCGGCCGTACAGGTACTGAGGTCAGTCAGGCAGAACCATCGTCAGCCAATAACAGGTCTTCAGGTGACCGAGGTCGGTCACTGTCAGAGAATTTGGGTGGACAGCGTGTTGTGGACGAGTCTTAGACACCCATCAGGAGGTCAGAAAGGGTGAGTAAGCCTCCAATTAGATATTTTCCTTCTTTATTTTATTTATTGCTAACTAATGGTGGAGAACCAGAGAGTTTTGAAGAAGCAATACATGTGGAGTCCAAGAGTGAGTGGGAGCATGGCATGGTTGAGGAGTTGGAGTCCTTAAGACAAAACCAAACATGGGATTTGGTTGAATTGCCAGCTGGTAAGAGAACACTTAAGAACAGATGGACCTACAAGTTGAAGGAAGGTGAGAATGGACAGATGAGATACAAGGCTAGATTAGTGGTAAAAAGATTTGCACAAAAGCCAGGTATTGACTTTGGTGAGATTTTTTCTCCTGTTGTTAAAATGACTTCAATAAGGGTTGTATTGTCTTTGGTTGCTTTTGAGGATTTGCATCTTGAGTAGCTAGATGTTAAGATAGCGTTTCTTCATGGAGATTTGGATGAGGAAATTTATATGGAACAGCCAGAAGGATTCGAGGTCAAGGGTAAGGAGAAGTTTGTGTGCAGGTTGAAGAAAAGCTTATATGGCCTCAAGCAAGCTCCTAGGCAATGGTACTTAAAATTTGACAGGTTTATGACTGAGCATGGCTACAGTAGGTGTCAATCAGACCATTGTGTGTATTTCAAGAGATTTGATAACGGTAGATATATTATTCTATTGTTGTATGTAGATGACATGTTGGTTGCAGGGTCTCACATGCAGGATATCTCAGAGCTTAAGGTAAAATTAGCTCAAACGTTTGCTATGAAGGATTTGGGAGTAGCAAAGAAAATCCTTGGCATGAGCATTAAGAGAGACAGGAAAAATCACAGGTTGATATTGTCTCAAGAAGATTATGTGGACAAGGTGTTAAAACGGTTCAATATGCAGGATGCTAAACCGGTAAGCACACCTTTGGCTGGACATTTTAAGTTGAGTAAAGAACAATGTCCTAATTCATATGAAGAGGTAGATTACATGAGTAAGGTTCCATATTCTTCTGCAGTAGGGAGTTTGATGTATGCAATGGTGTGTACTAGACCGGATATTGCCCAAGTAGTGGGAGTTGTAAGTAAGTATATGGCCAATCCAGGTAAGGAACATTGGAAAGCAGTTCAGTGGATCCTTAGATATCTGAGAGGAACTAGCAGTAGGCACTTGTGCTATGGAGGTTCAGATACTTCTCTACATGGCTATGTAGATTCAAATATGGCAGGTGATTTGGATGGCAGGAGGAGCACTACAGGTTATGTTTTTACTGTAGGTGGAACGGCGATTAGCTGGATATCGAAGTTGCAGAAGGTTGTTGCCTTGTCAACTACAGAAGCAAAGTTATTACAGCCACAGAAGCTAGCAAGGAAATGATATGGATGACACAGTTCATGGATGAGCTTGGTAGGGAGCATGAGAGTTGCAGATTGTATAGTGACAGTTAGAGTGCAATTCATTTGGATAAGAATTCAGCCTTTCATTCAAGAATAAAGCACATACAGCTAAGGTATCACTTCATACGACAGGTATTGGAAGATGGTGAGTTGAAGCTGGAGAAGATCCATACAGATAGGAATCCTGTTGATATGTTAACCAAGCCGATTACAAAGGAGAAGTTGAATCTTCATTCAACTTCTATTGGTCTTCATGATTGAGTTGAAGATGGAGGAGCTAGAAGATGTTGCTGTACAGGTACTGGTGCAGCTGTTTATCTCCAAGTGGGAGATTGTTAGGGTGTGGAGCTAAAAAACTTCACCAAGGAGCATAGTTTATCAGGTTCGAGTCTACACAGACACCGGCATCAGTCAGGAGCGACCGACGTCGGTCACAGGCAGTTGCAGAGACGCCGACGTTGGCAGAGAGTCAGTCGACGGCGGTCACAGACAAGCAGCAGGAACCGACGTCGATTACCTGCTTGTCTAGAAAGCTATTTCTGTGGAGAGAAGCGAGTGTTTACATGATAAGTTTGAGTTGTAGACTCAAGCTCGCATCTCTATTATTGGCATTACTATTTTTAGAGCCCTTGTTTAAGTGGTTTAACTATTTGTTGGAAGTACATGCTCAAGTCTCCTAATTCTATATGAAGAATTAGATCTTCCTAGCTTATTGTATTGTAGTAGTTATTGTTGTAGAGAGTGAATTATTGTAATTCATTATGTGTGAAGAACAGTACAGAATTGAATCAATCCAGGCTTGTTGGAGTTGATTGTTCTTGAGAGAGATAGCTCTTGAGGAATAGAGATCTATTGAGAGATATATACATCTAGGAGAGGTGTGGAAGAAAGAAGCTTTCTTCAATTGTATTCCTTTTGTAAAGAGTTTGTTAATACAAGTTTTCAGGGTGTTTTCTTGTATCTCTTGTTCTTGCTATTATCATTCTAATTACTTATCAATCTGGTTTAATTCCATATTTATTGCTGTCACAATTTTAATATATTGTTGGTTTGATCCCCCAACAATGAGTGTGGCCACAAACTTGAAGTTTTGATCCCTTCCACTAAAGACATGTGTCTTCATGATGTTCCTCAAGAAAGAAGAGAGTTATTATTTAAATAAAAGGTACACCATTGGTCGAGGGAAGTGGGGCCAATTTTTAACAAGAATTCTAGAGGCATTTTAGAGGGAGGCACATGTCACCATAGTGATTCTTACACATCCCTAATATTTTATACATTAAGTTCAATATGTCAGTCTCTAGGTAGAAAGGGTGGAGACATTTAGCATAATCATAGAGAGTTGCTCACTTGATGAACTTGGAATATTTTTTAAGTGTTGAAATGTTGTAGGTTCGTGAGAGCATGCCACATGTCCTTAACTATTGAAAATTGAATCTTAAGATTAATGTCATGGGTACACCTAAAAGTATTATAAGGCCCTTCAAGGTAACACCTAATACTACCTTGAAACCTTTAAGGGTAACCATATGCATGTTTGAAAGGTATCTCCTAAGTTATACTTTCAAACTTTTGGGTCCATAATAGAGGTTCAAATCACATACAGGATCCCAAAATATAATAAGCTAATCATTTTCCATAATTTTTATCAAAACCCCCATTGTTCAATATCATTTTATATTGTAATAAAATACATGGTTGAGTATTGACTTGATTAGTTATATTTTTTATACATAGTTATTCTGCTCCATTGCATGTTTGAAATGTATCTCCTAGGAGATACCTTCAAAGTAGGATGAAGCAAGAATTGAAGTATGTAGTATATGATATTTGTTGGGTGAATATTTTGTCGGCCAGCTAACTGGTGACCAAAATAGTTCCTATCACCACAACATAGGGAGATGGGTCATTTTGGTGTGCAGGTTTACTACATCAATAGGGGACAAATCTCTCCTCTCATCAAGGGGAGGTTCCCTATGTTGTGGTGATAGGAACAATTTTGGTCACCAGTTAGCTGGCTAACAAAATATTCACCCCAAAAGTTTTTGGCAACTCTACTGGGGACACAGTAATTTTGTGCAATTTGGAACCTCAAGTTTTAGATTGAAACATCACCTATGTCTTACCCATTATCATTATAATCTTATCCATGCACTCTGTTGGGGATGAACATGCAGTCTGAAGCCTCAAGTTTCAGATTGAAGAAGGTCCTTCCCTTATCCATTATATTACAGACTCTGGTGACTCCGTTACATGTCCTACCCATTATTCATTATAGCCTTACCATCTTCCTCCACCTCCATTATATTATCTGGTCTACAGAACCAGAGCTACTGGGAAAGAGTGCATAGTTTGAAGCCTCAAGCCTCAAGATAAAGTAGGGCCAGTCCTTTTCCATTTTTGATTCACAATCTAGCCACTCCACCTAGATTTGTTATCCCTATTTTACATAATTAAATCATGGCAGTTTGAGGCCCTTGGGGTAACTCTTTTGACCCACTCAACTTGACTCCACCTCTGCATGAACTCCCACATAGTTCAAGAAAGAGTTTCCCCAAATTATTTGGTGATGGGATAGTTCACCCTGATGAACACATTACAGCCTTTAGCATAGTTTGTGGTGTTATAGGGGTGGAATTTGAAGACGTGGTAGTTAGGATTTTTATGGAGACACTACGAGGTGCTACTGCAGACTAGTTCTACCATCTGCAAGCTGGATCAGTGATTGACTAGGATACACTCAAAGCCAAGTTTGAAGCCAAGTTCAAGCCTACAAAGGATGTGCATGCTTTATTGGCCCAACTCACTCAGATGAAGAAGGAACCTCATGAGCCTATAAGGGATTTTATTGCCACGTTTAACAAGCTGAGGCATAGGATTCCCATGGTCACCCAACCAACACCTTAGAATATCAAATGCTTCTTCATCAACTCACAGCTGCCTGAAGTGAGTTTTCTGTTAAGACGGGCTAGACACATAGACCTTGAGGCTGCTTAAGACTTATCTACTGAGCTAGAAGATGACCTTATCTTGGCAGGAAAGATAAGGAGAGATCTTAACAGAGATAAACCCTCTTCATCTTCTGAATACTCACCCACAACCACCATTGACCCAATGGTACAAAAGCTAGCAAATGAATTGCTAGCCTTGGAAAGGCAAATGACACAAGGTATGTCTTTTGCTCCTCTATATAAATATATAACAAGAAGGACATTCCCCAATTAGCCATATCAAGGCAATGCTGCCAAAAGTCAAGGGAAACCAAATCGCCTTCCTCCCCCACAGAGGAACCTTGTCCTTGAAGCACCTCCAACCAACTCAATAGTTAGATATCTAGAAATAGAACATGTTACCTATTTCCAACTTGAGTTCAAGCAAGAAAATGACATTGATATCTTCAAGGAGGATCTAGAAGAATCAATTGGTGACTCCCACATTATTTTCTTGAATTACCAAGATGAACCGAGAAGTGAAGATGAAGCAGTCAAAGAATCATACACAATATTCACCCAGACTGAGAATTAGTCAGCCCAGTAAGCTGATAAAAAAAGAATAGAGGAATGAACTCGGCCTATAATTCCAATTGCTAAGCGGGGAACCACTCTGCCTTTCCAGTTAAAGGACCCAGTGATTGCCAAGAAGGTTAGTATGTCAAACATCTCTGCACCTTCTACTTCAACTTTGCAGATCAATCCTCCCCCTCCCAAAAGCCAAAAGGATGAACTCTCATCCTCTCTTCCAAGTCCATCTCAATCATTTGACATGATTGATCATGTCAAGAAATCTAAAATTCAAAATACTAAGTTTGAATCCCTGCAAGCCAATCCTAAGTAATTAAACATTGGTGGAGAGCTAGGTGTGGACCTGTTTGAGGCAAAGATTGTGGTTACCCAAATGTCAGCCACTGTTGCTCAAATGTTGTTTGAGCCTTCAAGAAAGGGTAATTAATTCTTTACCATAGAGGATGCTCATGTCCTAGCTGATGAAAGTCCTATAGCTAGCAATCCAAGATTTCATCCAAACAAGGCATCAGAAAAATTGGTAGGGTGCAATACAAATCAAGAAGGATCTTCCATCTCCCATGAAGAGAAATCTGATAGAAGATCAGCTTCTAATGATGCTTGGATCCTAGAATCTGATGGTAGCAATTCTTCCATGGTTGGATGTGGATCTATGTTGCTCAGATTGAAAACTACTCAAGGTGAAGAGGTCAACTCCTTCACACCAAAGGAGATGTTGAGCTGATGGTTTGTCAGGAGTTTGATGATGACAATCAAAGCATGTGCTAGAATGAATTGATAGAACAACAAGTTATGATGGTGGACCATACTATTGTATTCTAAAGTTAGCAAAAGGAACTCTTTGTTAAGAGAGCAAGGAGTTATGGTTTTCAATTTGAAGACCACATCTTGCCATGGGGCAAGGAGAAGAAAGAGCTAAGAGGAAGACATAGAACATTGGTTTCCTAGTGGAGAGTTCCATTCACCTGTCACCGTTTCTAGGGACAAAATGGTTTCCTACTAGTTTATCAGGATGGCACACCATTTTCACTATCTCGCAGTGGGCAGGATCTGAAGCACTTCAAATCTTAAGGCATCAGATAAGATCATATGTACATATGTATATTTGTATAGTCTTTAGTTCTATTTTGTGCTTTTTATTTTCATTTTTGGAGCCTTTCTTTTTGGATAGCGTGACTCCATAGCCCAATGGCACACTTCAAGGCACTAGAGATTTTGGTTTCTACTCCCCTCAGCTGTTCCAAGTTTTCAACTAAAGGAAGTTCCCCAATTGGAGATAGCTATTGTCCCCCAAAAATACCACTCATTTTTGGGACAACATTTGAACTATTTTGGTCCTATAGACCAAAATCCTCTCTTCCCCTTTCAAAAATTATTCTGAGCATTTAGGTTCTTCATTTTTCAAAGCTTTCTCAAAAATCTATGGACTCTATAGGCTTGAATCTATGGACTCTATAGGTTTGAATCTACGGACTCTACAGGCTTGAATCTATGGACTTTGTAGTCTTGAATCTACAGACTCTACATCGTAGGCACATTTCTACGGACTCTTTCAAGGGACTCAAATCGATAGACTTTGCAGATATGTTTCTATAAACTAACATGCTTGAAGTTAGCAGGTTCAATAGGTTCAATGAGCGGTTGGTTCAATGCATTTTGTTTGAGTGATCAAAGGACTTGGAGAAAAACAAAGGAATGAACCATTGAACCATTGAACCTTGAACCAAATTGGTTCAACAAGTTCAATCAATTCAAAGAGATCAAAAGACTTTGATAAAAAGATGGCTTCAAATGCAAGATTGAAACATTAAACCATTGAACCAAAGTTGGTTCAATCGGTCAGTTTAATTGGCAGGTTCAAGGGGTTGCCCTAAAGCCAAAGGAACAAGTGCCCTTATGGAGGGATGTGAACCAAGCCAAGTACCCTTACAGAGGACAGTGAGCAAAAGTAAACAAAAAAAACTCCTTTGGAAAAGTGAACAAGGAAAAAGACAAAGCAAAATCCTTCAGATAAATTGTCCAAAGGAATTCACCCGAAAGACAAAGCAAAAGCCCGGCGGGAAAGATGCAAAGGCAAGGAAGATTTCCTTTAGATAAATTGTCTGAAGGAATTCCTTCAAACATTCTATCTGAAGGACATAAAGGATAAAGCCTACTGAGAGAAAGAAGCCTAAAAGTTGCCATGTGTCCATTATAAAGTAGAGCAGAATATGTCACATGTCTTATTATGACTCAACAAAGTATGATAAGTGTTTGCATCCGTGTTCCCCTTTTGAAGTTGCTCGAACAAGATGTGTCATGGATCCCATTTTATGTGAGTTTCTAATGAGTTTCATAACATCAAAACTTGCCACTCGTCAAAGACACATAAAGGACCCCCCAAAGACTTAGACAAGAAGGGCTATAAAGGACAAAGAAGCAACATGGATGATTCCAAAGGCAAGTTTAATTAAAGTGATGGTTTAACCAGAGAGCAAAGAAGTGCTTAAGCAGTGAAGAGAGGGGTGAAACCAAAGGACTAGAAATATCTTCAAAAGAGTGGATCAAGTTGACTATAGCATGGGCCTTTTTCATGAAAACAAGTGCCCAAGTCTTTCTTGGAGTGATATATATTGTAATCTCTCATTTGTTACAAGGGAAATCTTCCCCTTACCAAAAGTGAAACTCTACCCAAATTGAAAGGCATTACTAAGACTTTGAGCTCAAATTATAGTTCATATTATTTTATTTGAATGAGAAAGCAAGTGACTTGTAGACTTTGTGCTGTTATAACTTATGTTATTTTAGGAAATTGTTCTTATGTCTGTTTCTTAGGAACATTCTTGTTTATTTGATCTAATAAGTAGAACTAGTGGAAGTAATCAAGAAGGTGTCCTGAAGCCAGCTACTTTCAGACTTTGCACAATCATAATTGTCTTTAGTGTGTGTTTTCTTTCTATTTCAATGTAAAATACCTTGGGATGACTTTGTGCCCCCATTGTTCTTCGTATTTCACTCTTGGGAAGTTGAGGTAGATACTTTGCACTACATTCAAGGCTGTTGGTTACTCTGCACCTTTGGTTACCAGTTACTTACCAGAAAGATTCCTATTGTTTGCAAGAACAAGCACTTTTGAAAGAAGAGAAGTGCCTTATATCATTTCATTAGGATTTCTACTATCTAGGAAGGGATCTGGCTCTTGGTTGAATATTACTTCTGAAAGAAGAGAAGTATTTTCACCAATCACCCAAGATTTCTCCTTTGTTTGTTAGCATCATCTTTAAAAGAAGAGAGATGGATGGTTTATCCTACCCCTGTGTCTTATTTTCTACTTATATATATTGTATATAGCTCCACATATTTAATAGGAAACCTCCCCTTGATGAGAGGAGAGATTTGTCACCTATTGATGTAGTAAACCTGCACACTAGGATGACCCATCTCCCTATGCTATGGTGATAGGAACTATTTTGGTCACCAGTTAGCTGGCCGACAAAATATTCACCCAACAATATTAAAAGCTGCTATTTTTTTGGATTGACATAAATTGTGTCATTAAAAAAAAGTTGTACATTACCTTTTTAACATTTTTAGGTCTTAACATATCTCCATGCTTATGTTATGCTATAAATATAGCTTTATTTCCTACATACAAGTATAAATTGGACTAATTTTATAAATAACCTGATTAACAACTCTTCTCATGTCTTTTGTAAATGTCCAAGCTAAAAAATCATATGTCAATGGCTTTCCAATGTGGATACTATATTTCTCTCATAAATAATAATAAGGTTGTTGGTGAAGGAAGAATATATAAAGTGGTAGGTCTAGATGCTGAATCTCTAGAAGCCATAAATCTCACTTCCACATGCCATAATGAAGAAATACCTATTGAATGTATAAGTGTTAATGTGACTAAATCTTTTGAATTGACTCCACCACTTCTATTTCCTACATCTTTTGTGGATAATTTAGGGGATGTAGTTGATAGTTTTACTATATGGAGCACAAGAATGATGCAACACATTAGAGATAAGTTTTCTATAGACAATGAAATGGAACAAATACAAACTAATGTGTGTTCTATTCTACATATATAACCATTACAACAAGAAAAACCTTGGTTAGATTCATTTGTTCAATATATCGATGATCCTACCATATTTCAAAGCCTAATAAAAACTTTTCTTGTGACAAGGGTATATTTGTTGCATAAATGTATGGCTCTTGTAAATGATCAAAAAAATGCTTTTGGTTATGTTGAATTTACACAACCAGGGGAAATTTTTGGTTGTATTCCTATCCCAATGTTAGAAAATGAATTGAGAATTTACATAAAGCATGTTATACAACATTATGAGACTTGTAGTATAGAGGTAACTAAAAACATCTATCATTAGATGGCCTTCCAACAAAATAGTGGACATTGAGACTTGTAGAGTAATCAATTTACTATACATGACACCAAAGGATAAAGAAATTAGAAACATTTGGGACATAGTGGATAATTTAGTCAATCTTTGCTTGACATTCCTAGTGTAAAATCATCCAAAAAATTAGCTTGTGCTTACAAATACTCATGTTGTAAAATAATTCAGCCAAACACTTCACTCAGCCAAGTGGAGTTTGATGAAAGCATAAATAGTGAGATTTCAACAATGTATGCAAATAAATGTTGCACCAAAAAATGTTTTTAGTCAGGATTATCATTTGAGATTCTAAAATCTACAAAGATAAAGTTGCTTGATTTCACCACAATAGATAGGAGGCAACATGTCTTGGATACCCTTTTTACCAGTTTGTTTAAGAAAAAAAAACTAGCGTTGACTTTCAAGGTGCATAGATCTGTTTGGAAGCTTAGATTAAAGTATATGGATTGAAGAGTAGTTTTTTTGACATTCAAAATTATCACAAAAATGGGGAACAAAATGCATTCCATATAGGGAGATTTTGACAAAAGCCACATAAGAAGACAATGGTAGCTAAAGATTTGTTAGACCAATTGGTGGATGATTTTATAGATGTTTCTCTAGACTAACATGCCAGGTAGATATATACAACTCATAATAAAATGACTGACATCTTCTAACATCTTTCACTCAAGAAATTATGAGGCACCACATCAATGCACAATTAATATATATGGAATATGAGCCACTATACCAGCCAAAATTCAATAACATATGGATAACTAATTTTCATGATGTGACCATTACCACATCTGATGAATTCACTAGGTTAAAATCATGTATCTTGTTGACTCAATAAAAATGCTCTGGGTCGATCTCTAGAGATGAAGAAGAGCGTATCAATCAAAAATTCATGATGCACTCAAATAAAATACTTTGTGCAATACAAGTGTATTAAACACATAAATGAATTTCATCTTAACACCCTAAATAATGCCCCAGTGTCATTCATGACAAGGTAGAACATCAAAAAACATTTTTGCTAAGGACAATGACAAAGAGTAAAGCAATTATCGATAGAATATTAGAGTTGTCAATGGCAGGGATTATAACACATGGTCATGGTGTAGGTGGATATGGGTATTTTTTTCCCATATGTTCTTAGAGGGTCCAACTTTACTATCACCTCATTGAATAAGTGTTTCAAGGATATGGGAACAAGCATGCTAGATACTTATGGATCTTTACTATATAAACCTAGAACTTCAAAATATCCATTGTATGATGCACTTTTGTCTAAAAAATGCTACCCTAAATTTAATAAATATAGAGAAAAAGCATAATCAATTGGTACCTTCAATAAAATTCCTTCCAAGATATACCTTCAACTAGACAACTATTGTGGGGACAATAAAAATACGTAATTTCATCCATAATTATGTTTAAAAAGTGTCAAACCTTATATGGAACTAATGTTACATTTACAAGTTCACAAAATCATGTTTTTTGGTATAGGTATGTGTTGGAATTTTTATATCTCCTTGTATACAAAGGTGTTTTCCTTGATGTCGAGGTCAAATTTCTCCCTGTAGGAGATACCCATGAGGACATTGATGATACATTTGGAAATCTGTCTGAATGCATATAGAGGAAAGATGTATGGAGTGTGACAAAGATGATGGACACTTATAGAACGTGTGAAAATAAAAAAAGCTTCATGTCATATTTGATTTAAGAAGTAGTGGATTTCAAAGAGTATGTTAATATTTACTAGCTAAAGGGAAGAAATGAAATATTAGGCTTAACAAAAGGTTCATAATTTATTCTATGCATGGAGTAAAGTTAGCCCACTATGCATTGCAAAAACTCTATAAGAGATATAAATTGGTCACCCACAAATTATATTATGGGGAACAAAATAAAATGGTGAGCCAAATGTTTTAGAAGGTAATCTGACAAAATAATATTTTAAAGACTTAAAAAATATAGAAATGTCTAAAGATTCCATTATTGCAAAAGACTCAAATAGAAGTAGAAAAAAGAGTTAAAAATAAATTAATTATAACCTAAATAAGTATTTGCAATAATTCATTGAATTTGGTTTGACCATAAATAGTAAGTGGAAGGATCTAGCATATTACTTCCAAAACATCCATGACATAATGAAATAAGCCATGTTCCCTTCTGAAGTTGAGTATAAAGGAGATTTTTGGCCTAGAACTCACCACAACATACCCTTGCATAGAGATCTTCACAAAATGGTTCATGATAGGACCCTTAATTTTGGAGTGGCATTTATAGATACATATGTTGGTCCAGTAAGCAAAAGAACAAAAATTGCATTTGATCCAGCTCAAAATGTGCAAACTGGAGATATGTTATTTATCAGACCTAAAAATTCTATAGGAGTGGACTACATAGTATGGGTTTCTAGAGATAAAAGTAATATTGATATACTACAAACAAATTGGGATATATAACAAAGGGTTAATGTAGATTGGTTTATCCTAGTTCATGCATGGAAAAGATATAAAAGAAACAAAAATTTATTTAGGCTGCTTGGATAAGAAATAGAAGACAAACCCAACTGACACATGTTGACCATCCATACTCAGATAGTATCATCTATGCTTGGAAACTAAATAAAAATTGGAGAGGTCATACACTTTTTCTCAGTAATTTTTTGAAAGGCATTGCAATAGACCATTTTAATGCATTATCTTACTAGGTACTAAAAACGATAATGATAAAAATATTGGGAAATTTGATATGGTGTTTCCTTAATTTTGGAATGAGAAATATGAATGTTTTTTTCAAAATTTAGTCCATGTTTTTATAATGTATAATGTTTTATTATTTTATTTCTTTATATTTATTTGTAGTGCACTTCACATTTTGGGTTTTGGAAAATACACTTCGGCATTTGAGTTTTATATTTTATACTTTGATAATTTAATATTTCAGTAATTATGAATCTATTTAATAGCATTTGACTATTGAAACATCCACTTTTCATTTTTGCATCCTTCAAAATGGTCTTCAGCAAATGATCTTTATAATTTTCACATCTGAGAATTTACAATTTGGCTTTTGTGTTTTGAAAAATACACTTCAGCATTCCCATGTATGTAAAAAGGTCTTTGGGGTTTATACCTAGGAATGTCCCACTTGTGCATCAAGATTTGTTCTTTAGCATTTGAATATTGACAAATGCTATATAGCTTTTCAATTTTTCAAATTACACTTTGTATAAGCACCTAATATTATGCCACATGGCACAATCTTGACAACTCAGCTATGCAAAAGGATGACCAATCGAAATAAAAGTCCTAAATAATAAGATCACCTAAGATTACAACACGTGTCACAATCTCGGTAAATCAACTATGTGGGAGATTATATTAATAATATAATAATAGAACACCATGATTGACACATGGTAGGTATAAAAATATGAGATAAACTTTGATGGTTATGAGGATGTCACTCAAATTAGATTAAATAGATAGTTTATGATCTAATCAACTAATAACATGTGGCATCCTAATCATTCTAGGTGTTTAAAATCACATATCGCCTAAGCACCCAATTGATGTATGAATTATTTTTCCTTAAAAAATAAATTGCCAAGTCTTGTTATCTGTAAATGCATGATTTATGAACTAGTTTGAACGACCACATAATTTGGACTTATTGTAAATATATAATATAGATATGATTTATTTGTAATAAGTCCAAGTAATTCTTGATGAAGTATAATTTATTTATGATAGTTTTCAAGTAATAATTATTTATGATCATTTTAAATAATTTGGATTTATCACAAACATATTAGACAGATATGATTTATTTGTAATAAGTCTAACTTAATCTTGATACAGTCTAATTTAATATTAATATGTAAAAATTTATTTATGATAGTTTTCAAAAATTTGGATTATTGATAAGTTCAAATTATATGAAATAGTCCTTGAAAGGCCAAAGCATCTAGTACTTCTCCACAAGACAAGATTATCTAACAAGTAAAAACCCTAAGATAATACTCTTTAAGTAGAATGGTGGAAGAGTAGATTGTAAAGAAGAACAAATAATAATTAACTCTTATTATCTCTCTAAGAATAGAAAAATAGATGTTTTTGTATAGGTGTATCTAACCCTAAACCCTTCCAAAATTTTCATCTAACAAAGTCAACCTGGTCAACCTAGTATTGTAATTGATAAAAAACTAACTAGATAGTAAACTATGTTAGCCATGGTTGACTTAATTCTTAGTAAGCTATGTCAATAACAATACAAGGTTGATGTCATTGAAATAGTCATGTAAACTTCCAAAAATGGGTTTATCTTATGGAAAGGGATAATGAAGGTGGTAAATGACTACAAGAGGTTGCAAAATGGGAGGTAAAGCTTAGGGGAATGTTTTTATGAGATGGTTGGATTGGTAATAAGTGGAAATAAGGAACAACAATCCTATAAATCACCAATGGTATGTTCACCCCTTTCTTTATGCACCTCTTATGGCATGCACTTAGAGATATTGAGACTTGACAGGTTCCTACAAGATAGAAAGCATTGATAATTGATAAAGATTGAAAATATTATGTGTATATACCATGTACCTTTTCAACTTATCCAATTATGATGAAAATAACGTATATGATCCAAATTAATGTTGTAAGGTTCAAAATGGGGGAGATAGCTATGGCCATCCATTGGATGGTGTCATAAGGTGATCCTCTTCGTAATCCACTCTACATTTTGGCACACCTAGTGGGACACGATTGCACACCCCATAATTTGAATAAAAATAGTTGTTAAAATAGCTCTTATTTTTAAATTACTTTTTTTCTAATTTTTTTTTAAAAATTATTACTGGTTTCATCCTAATTCTCTCAAAATTTTATTAAAATCTTATTTGTATTTTAAAGTTTATGACCCTTTTAGTGACTGCAACTTTTTGTTTGCTATTTTTCTAGTAAAAACAGCTAGTATAGAATTAATAACCTTTTTTATATTAAATTTTTAGATCTGATATTTTACAAAGCGGTGTGCCTTGGAGTTATTTATAACCTCTAAAAATTTCATGACAAACTAGTATACATTATAAAATTTGTGATTAAACTACTAACTACAGGTTTTTATGTTTAATGTATTCAGTTTTATTTGTTTTAACCTTCTAACTTGTTGTTTGCATTATTATTATTATTATTATTATTATTATTATTATTATTATTATTATTATTATTATTATTATTATTATTATTATTGAGATTTTTATTGATATTTTTTTAACCATTTCCTAATGTAATGTGTTTATATTTTGTGGTTTTGCCTTCGAATTGACAGGTCATCCAAATCCAAGAGCATACTTTTCAAGTTTTCTTGTTTCATTTGAAAAAATTCTTCAAATTTAAACTACATGCTAACCATTTTATTATAGTACCTACTTGGAAAGTGATCCATTTATGCTTAATTAAGTCTTTTTAACATCTTTTTGGGTGCTTAAAAAGAATTAAAAACATTTCCATTTAGTGTTTAAAGTGTTAAGCACGGGATATACTGAGAGGGGGGGGTGAATCAGTATATCATATATCTTATTAATCTTTTCCTTTACCAAATTCCACTTAATCAAACATTCAAGATATGCAATAAATCTCAAACAATAAACACCACACAAGATAGAGAGAGACACTAGATATAACGTGGAAACCCAATGTGGGAAAAACCATGGAGAACCATCTCAAGTATATGAATGAGCACCAACCCAAACAATATTCGCAATCCAAGCTTACAGGAGCGCCATACCCCTTTGTCGAGCACCAACCCAGCTACTATTCGTGAGCACCGACCCACAGGAGCACCAACCCCTTTACCGAGCACCAACCCAGCAACAATTCATGAACACTAACCCACAGGAGCAGCAATCCCTTTGTGTATACCACACACCTATCTCTCAATGTTGCTATTTCAACAAATGATAGATCAATACAACATCTCTTTCCTCTCTCTCACTTTTGATCTTCTAAGCTAGATATAACAATATCAAATCAATCTCTATCTCTCATATTACAAATGGCTTCTCAAGCCTTTATTTATAGCTTTCCAAATGACCTTTGGCATTCCCCCTTTGTGACCCTTCAATCCTAATGTAAAATGGCACCAACCCTTCATATTCTTGCCTTTGAAAAGTCATGTGGAGACCCTTCATGACCAAAAATGTCCTTCCATCTTTTGTCCTCATCTTGGTGACTTTTCGTATTCTTTAAAGTGTCCCTTCATGAGAAATTGCACCCTTACTCTTTTGTCTTCACTTGGTGACTCTTGGAATTCCCCAAGATGACTCTTCATGGGAAAATGTGTCCCATCCTTCTTTTGTCTTTACCCCGTGGCTCTTTGACTTCTCCATGGGCCCTTCTTTTGTCTCATATGCAACCAAAAATATATTCATTAATATTAAATAAATATTAACTCATATTAGCCAAGATATATTTATTACAAATAACATTAAATGCAATGTGGCCTTTATCATCAATAATGCTAGACCTTTGACATCAATGATAATATTTCCAACAATCTCCCCCTTTGTCATTGATGGCAACCACAATCCTGAAACTACCACATCTTATCACCTGCACATACTATCATCTGAAAACATATAGTAATTCCCCCTTATTGTAGCAACCTGTACCTGTTCCCTATACCTATTTTATGCACTTATACCTATACCTATTATTCTCCCCCTTTGACATCAATGGCAAAGGGCCTACTTGGAGCTAACACTTAGCTCCCCCTCAACTGATGTTGAACATCAATGGCAGGAAGTAATAGAAATTACTCCCAAATCCTCTCATCAATCTTTGAATGTATCCTTTGATCGTGTCTTTGAGAAGATATCTTTTTCAGCTATCTTGGCAGTGGTTTTATCTCTGAATCTCATTATACCACCATTGATCTTCTTTATAGTTGTGAACTTACTTTTATCACCTATCATATGCCTCGAACATCTGCTATCAATTAACCATGGCTGATCTTTACCTCTTACATGCAGAGCTGTCTGAACCATCATAGAATCTTCAGGTTATTTCTTCTACCATGAACATGTCTGAGCCTTATTCTTGATGAATAAAGCTTTGAAACTCCGATCCTTCTTGACTAACTTGAACAGGCTTCTACAATGCTGATTTATGTGTCTGAAGTTGTTGCACTTGTATCATACTATGGTCTCTTCATCAAAGCTTGATAGAGGAGCAAAAGAGTTGTGACTTTTGCTTGACTCTCCTTGACTTTCCTTCTCCTTATTTCTGAAATTGTTAGCTCTTTTTCTACATTCTAATTTCTTGTGACCATATCCATTACAATAAAAACAATAGCCATAAAAATAAGACCTATCTATATATCTTTGACCTGATTGTCTTTTGTAGCTTTGTTCTCTCCAGCCTTCTCTGTTTGAAATGTCCTCTGTATTTTTCACTTTTCCCCTTTTTGTTTCCTCTTTTGTAAGAGCTTTAGCATAACTCTTTTTCTTTTCAAATCCAATCCCTATCTTATCTAAATTTGCTTTTTGACTTTCCAATATCTTATTCAGCATGTTAGTGATATCTTCAAATTTTTAATCACTGACTACTTTACCATTGAATGCTTTCTTAATATCTTCTTTTAAAGAGGTTATTTCAATAACATACCTTTGATTCTTTTCTTTCTATTTCCAACTATGTTGTGAGGTCCTCTACATTCTTCTTGGCTTCTTCAAAGTGTGCTTGTAGATCTTCAATCATTTCCTTTGACTCTTGTTCATTTTTCTCGATCTGGCACTTTAATCTTCAATTCTTCTTCTGAACAACTTCTAATTCTTCTAAGGCACAAATGAGCTCTCCTTCCATATTCATTTCAGCTTCTTCCTCTTCTTCTTCTTGATCATCTTCATGTATGGCAAGGAATAAAATCTCTTCTTCTTCTGAATCACTGACTCCACTATCTTTGTCTGAGCTAGGATCCTTGGAATACAGGGTCTTCTTCTCAAATCCCTTAGATTTTCCTTTGAAATTCTTCTTGCATGTAGGCTTTTATTCTTCATCATCATTAACATTATCTGGGAATTTAGCTAAAAAATGTCTAATCTTTCCATAATTAAAACATTTAAAAGGTAATTTTCCTTGATATTTACCTATTCCTCTTTTCGGCTTGCGAATGAAAAGTGCTCCATTGTCATCTTCATCATCACTGGAACTATCAATTGATTCTTGAATCTTAGCTTTCTCCTTCATTGATGTCTTGAAAGTTGCTTCTCTCTTTGATGGTTTATCTTGTTATGTCCACATCTCATATGCCATGAGAATACCATGAAACTCATCCATCTTTAGCTTGGCTAAATTCTTTATCTCCTCGATTGCCGAAACCTTTACATCATATCTCATTGGTAGAGATCTCAAAACCTTTTCTACCACTGTTGACTCTTCCAATGTTTCTCCAAGACTTTGAATCTGATTTATGATTTGATCAACTCGCAAGAGATAACTTGCTATATCTTCTTCTTCTTCCATATTCAAACTTTTAAACTACCTTCTAAAAGTCTATAGCTTAGCTTGCTGAACCTTTCCATCACCTTTGTAAATATTCTTAAGTTTTACCCAAGTTTCATGAGCATATTTACATTGCATAACTTTAACAAATTTAGATTCACATAAACCATATAAAATAACATTTAAAGCTTTAGCATTACATTCACTTGCCTTCTTTTCTACTGGAGTAATTGCAAATGTTTGTGGCTCTTCATATTCTTCCACCACTGCTTTTCATATGTCGAATCCAAGGGCCATCAAATAAACCTTCATTCTCATGCTCCAAAAATCATAATTCATCCCATCAAACAAAGGTGCCTTATTTGTAGAAAATCCTTCCTATGACCTAGCCATCATGCTTTCCCGATCTACCTTCAAGCTATAAAACTTTTCAAAAAGGAACCTGCTCTGATACCAATTGTTAAGCATAGGATATACTGAGGAGGGGTGAATCAGTATATCATATATCTTATTAATCTTTTCCTTAACCAAATTCCACTTAATCAAACATTCAAGATATGCAATAAAATTGAAATAATAAACACCACACAAGATAGAGAGAGACACCAGATATAACGTGGAAACCCAATGTGGGAAAAACCATGGAGAACAATCTCAAGTATATGAATTAGCACCAACCCAAACAATATTTGAAAGCCAAGCTTGCAAGAGCACCATACCCCTTTGCCGAGCACCAACCCAACTACTATTCATGAGCACCAACCCACAGGAGCACCAACCCCTTTGCCGAGCACCAACCTAGCAGTGATTCATGAACACCAACCCACAATAGCACCAACCCCTTTTCCAAACACCAACCCAACAACAATTTGTGAGCACCAACCCACATGAACACCAACCCCTTGTGTATACCACACACCTATCTCTCAATGTTTCTATGTCAACAAATGATAGATCAATACAACATCTCTTTCCTCTCTCTCACCTTTGCTCTTCTAATCTAGATATAACAAATACAAATCATATTCATCTCTCACAATTTCTCTTCTAAGCTAGATATTACAATATCAAATCAATCTCTATCTCTCATATTACAAATGGCTTCTCAAGCCTTTATTTATAGCTTTCCAAGTGACCTTTGGCCTTCCCCCTTTGTGACCCTTCATTCCTCATGGAAAATGGCACCAAAATTGTAAGACCCTTAATATTATTGGCTTTGAAAAGTCATGTGGTGACCCTTCATGACCAAAAACGTCCTTCCTCCTTTTGTCCGCATCTTGGTGACTTTTTGTATTCCTTAAAGTGTCCCTTCTTGAGAAATTGTGCCCTTACTCTTTTGTCTTAACTTGGTCACTTTTGGAATTCCTCAAGATGACTCTTCATGGGAAAATGCATCCCATCCTTATTTTTTCTTTACCTTGTGGCTCTTTGACTTCTTCGTGGGCCCTTTTTTTGTCTCATATGCAACCAAAAATATATTCATTAATATTAAATAAATATTAACTCATATTAGCCAAGATATATTTATTACAAATAACATTAAATGCAATGGGGCCTTTATCATTAATAATGATAGACCTTTGACATCAATGACAATATTTTTAACAATCTCTCCCTTTGTCATTGATGGCAACCTCAATCTTGAAACTGCGACATCCTGTCACCTACACATACTATCATCTAAAAATATACAGTAACTCCCCCTTACTATATCAACCTGTACCTATTCCCTATACCTATTTTTTGCACCTATACCTATACCTATTATTGCCCCCTCTGACATCAATGGCAAAGGGACTACCTGGAGCTAACACTTAGCTCCCTCTCAACTATTGTTGAACATCAATGGTAGGAAGTAATAGAAATTACTCCCAACTCCTCACATCAATCTTTGAATGTATCTTTTGATCATGCCTTTAAGAAGATATCTTTTCCGATTATCCTGGCAGTGGTTTTATCTCCAAATCTCACTGTACCACCATTGATCTTCTTTAGAGTTATGAACTTACTTTTATCACCTATCATATGCCTCGAACATCCACTATCAATTAACCATGGCTGATCTTTACCTCTTACATGCAGAGCTATCTGAACCATCATACAATCTTCAGGTTGTTTCTTCTACCATGAACATGTCTGAGCCTTATTCTTGATGAATGGAGATTTGAAACTCTGATCCTTCTTGACTAACTCGAATAGGCTTCTACAATGCCGAGCTATGTGTTCGAAGTTGTTGCACTTATAGCATACTATGGTCTCTTCATAAAAGCTTGATAGAGGAGCAAAAGAGTTATGGCTTTTTCTTGACTCTCCTTGACTTTCCTTCTCCTTATTTCTAAAATTGTTAGCTCTTTTTCTACATTCTAATTTCTTGTGACCATATCCATTACAATAAAAATAATAGCCATAAAAATAAGACCTGTCTGTAGATCTCTGACCTGATTGTCTTTTATAGCTTTGTTCTCTCCAACCTTCTCTGTTTGAAATGTCCTCTATATTTTTCACTTCTCCCTTTTTTGTTTCCTCTTTTGTAAGGGCTTTAACATAGCTCTTTTTCTTTTCAAATTAAATCCCTATCTTATCTGAATTTGCTTTTAGACTTTCCAATATCTTATTCAGCATGTTAGTGCTATCTTCAAATTTTGAATAACTGACTACTTTATCACTGACTACTTTCTTAATTTCTTTTAAAGAGGCAATTTTAATAACATACCTTTGACATTCTTTTCTTTCTATTTACAACTATGTTGTGAGGTCTTATTCATTCTTCTTGGCTCCTTCAAAGTGTGCTTGTAGATCTTCAATCATTTCCTTTGACTCTTGTTCATTTTTCTTGATCTGGCACTTTAATCTTTGATTCTTCTTCTGAACAGCTTCTAATTCTTATAAGGCACAAATGAGCTCTCCTTCCATATTCACTTTAGCTTCCTCCTCCTCTTCTTCTTCTTGATCATCTTCATGTATGGCCAGGAATAGAATCTCTTTTTCTGAATCACTGACTCCACTATCTTTGCCTAAGCTAGGATCCTTAGAATATAGGCTCTTCTTCTCAAATCCCTTATTAAATTTTTTTCTGAAATTCTTCTTGTATGTAGGATTTTCTTATTCATCATCATTAACCTTATCTGGGCATCTAGATGAAAAATGTCCAATATTTCCACAATTAAAACATTTAAAAGGTAATTTTCCTTGATATTTACCTGTTTCACTTTTCGGCTTGTGACTGAAAAGTGCTCCATTATCATCTTCATCATCATTGGAAATATCACTTGATTCTCAAATCTTGGCTTTCTCCTTCTTTGATGTCTTGAAAGTTGCTTCTCTCTTTGAGGGTTTATCTTGCTCTATCTACATCTCATATGCCGTGAGAATACCATGAAGCTCATCCATCTTTAGCTTGGCTAAATCTTCATCTCCTCGATTGCTGAAACCTTTACATCATATCTCATTGGTAGAGATCTCAAAACCTTTTGTACCACTGTTGACTCTTCCAACATTTCTCCAAGACCTTGAATCTGATTTACGATCTGATCAACTCATAAGAGATAACTTGTTATATCTTCTTCTTCTTCTATCTTCAAACTTTCAAACTGCCTTCTAAAAGTCTGCAGCTTAGCTTGCTAAACCTTTCCATCACCTATGTAAATATTCTTAATTTTTACGCAAGTTTCATGAGCATATTTACATTGCATAACTTTAAAAAATTTAGATTCACATAAACCACATAAAATAACATTTAAAGCTTTAGCATTACATTCAATTGCCTTCTTTTTTGCTGGAGTAATTGCAAATATCTATTGCTCTTCATATTCCTCCACCACTGCTTTCCATATGTCAAATCCAAGGGCCATCAAATAAACCTTCATTCTCATTCTCCAAAAAGCATAATTCATCCCATCAAACAAAGGTGCCTTATTTGTGGAAAATCCTTCCTGTGACCTAGCCATCATGCTTTCCGATCTACCTTCAAGGTATAAAACTTTTCAAAAAGGAACCTGCTCTGATACCAATTGTTAAGCATGGGATATACTGAGAGGGGGAGTGAATCATTATATCATAAATCTTATTAATCTTTTTCTTAACCAAATTCCACTTAATCACACATTCCAGATATGGAATAAAACTCAATCAATAAACACCACAGAAGATAGAGAGAGACACCAGATATACTGTGGAAACCCAATGTGGGAAATACCATGGAGAACAATCTCAAATATATGAATGAGCACCAACCCAAACAATATTCACAAGCCAAGCTTGTAGGAGCACCATAACCCTTTGCCGAGCACCAACCCACAGGAGCACCAAACCCTTTGTCGAGCACCAATCCAATAATGATTCGTGAGCACCAACCCACAGAAGCACCAACCCCTTTGCCAAGCACCAACCCAACAACAATTCATGAGAACCAACCCATAGGAGCACCAACCCCTTTCTGTATACCATGCACCTATCTCTTAATGTTGCTATCTCAACAAATGATAGATCAATACAACATCTCTTTCCTCTCTCTCACCTTTCAAACAATAAACACCACACAAGATAGAGAGAGACACCAGATATAACGTAGAAACCCAATATGGGAAATGCCATGAAGAACAATCTCAAGTATATGAATGAGCACCAACCCAAACAATATTCACAAGCCAAGCTTGTAGGAGCACCATACCCCTTTGCCGAGCACCAACCCAGCTACTATTCGTGAGCACCAACCCACAAGAGCACCAAACCCTTTGTCGAGCACCAACCTAACAATGATTCATGAGCACCAACCCACAGAAGCACTAACCCCTTTGCCAAGCACCAACCCACAGGAGCACCAACCCCTTTTTGTATACCACACACCTATCTCTCAATGTTTCTATCTCAACAATTCTCTCTCACCTTTGCTCTTCTAAGTTAGATATAACAAATACAAATCATATTCATCTCTCACAATTGCTCTAGTAGGCTAGATATTACAATATCAAATCAACCTCTATCTCTCATATTAAAAATGGCTTCTCAAGCCTTTATTTATAGCTTTCCAAGTGACCTTTGGCCTTCCCCCTTTGTGACCCTTCAATCCTCATGAAAAATGGTGCCAAACATGTATGACCCTTCATATTCTTGCCTTTGAAAAGTCATGTGGTGACCCTTCATGACCAAAAACATCCTTCCATCTTTTGATCTCATCTTGGTAACTTTTTGTATTCCTTAAAGTGTCCCTTCATGAGAAATTGTGCCCTTACTCTTTTGTCTTAACTTGGTGACTCTTGGAATTCCCCAAGATGACTCTTCATGGGAAAATGTGTCCCATCATTCTTTTATCTTTACCCCATGGCTCTTTGACTTCTCCATGGGCCCTTATTTTGTCTCATATGCAACGAAAAATATATTCATTAATATTAAATAAATATTAACTCATATTAGCCAAGATATATTTATTACAAATAACATTAAATGCAATGGGGCCTTTATCATCAATAATGCTATACCTTTGACATCAATGATAATATTTTCAACAATCTCTCCCTTTGTCATTGATGGCAACCTCAATCTTGAAACTGCCACATCCTATCACTTACACATACTGTCATCTAAAAACATACAGTAACTCCCCCTTACTGTAGCAACTTGTACCTATTCCCTATACCTATTTTTTGCACCTATACCTATACCTATTATTCTCTCCCTTTGACATCAATGGCAAAGGGCCTACCTGGAGATAACACTTAGCTCCCCCTCAACTGATGTTGAACATCAATGGTAGGAAGTAATAGAAATTACTCCCAACTCCTCTCGTCGATCTTTGAATGTATCTTTTGATCATGCCTTTGAGAAGATATCTTTTTCAGCTATCTTGGTAGTGGTTTTATCTCTAAATCTCACTTCACCACCATTGATCTTCTTTATATTTATGAACTTAATTTTATCACCTATCATATGCCTCAAACATCCACTATCAATTAACCATGGTTGATCTTTACCTCTTACATGCAGAGCTGTCTGAACCATCATAAAATCTTTAGGTTATTTCTTCTATGATGAACATGTCTGAGCCTTCTTCTTGATGAATGGAGCTTTACAAATTTGATCGTTCTTGACTGACTCGAATAGGATTCTACAATGCCGAGCTATGTGTCTGAAGTTATTGCACTTGTATCATACTATGGTCTCTTCATCAAAGCTTGATAGACGTGCAAAAGAGTTGTGGCTTCTGCTTGACTCTCCTTGACTTTCCTTCTCCTTATTTCTAAAATTTTTAGCTCTTTTTCTACATTCTAATTTCTTGTGACCATATCCATTACAATAAAAACAATAGCCATAAAAATAAGACCTATCTGTTTATCTCTGACCTGATTGTCTTTTGTAGCTTTGTTCTCTCCAGCCTTCTCTATTTGAAATGTCCTCTATATTTTTCACTTCTCCCCTTTTTGTTTCTTCTTTTGTAAGAGCTTCAACATATCTCTTTTTCTTTTCAAATCTAATCCCTGTCTTATCTGAATTTACTTTTTGACTTTCTAATATCTTATTCAGCATGTTCATGCTATCTTTAAATTTTGAATCAATAACTACTTTATCACTGACTGCTTTCTTAATATCTTCTTTTAAATAGGCAATTTCAATAACATACCTTTGACATTCTTTTCTTTCTATTTCCAACTATGTTGTGAGGTCTTCTTCATTCTTCTTGGCTTCTTCAAAGTGTGATCATAGATCTTCAATCATTTCCTTTGACTCTTGTTCATTTTTCTTGATCTGGCACTTTAATCTTCGATTCTTCTTCTGAATAGCTTCTAATTCTTTTAAGGCACAAATGAGCTCTCCTTCCATATTCACTTTAGCTTCCTCCTCTTCTTCTTCTTGATCATCTTCATGTATGGCCATGAATACAATCTCTTCTTCTTTTGAATTGTCGACTCCACTATCTTCGCCTAAGCTAGGATCCTTAGAATACAAGCTCTTCTTCTCGAATCCCTTCTTAGATTTTTCTTTGAAATTCTCCTTGTATGTAGGCTTTTCTTCTTCATCATCATTAACCTTATCTCGGCATCTAGCTAAAAAATGTCCAATCTTTCCACAATTAAAACATTTAAAAGGTAATTTTCCTTGATATATACCTGTTCCTCTTTTCGGCTTGCGAATGAAAATTACTCCATTGTCATCTTCATCATCACTAGAACTATCACTTGATTCTTGAATCTTAGCTTTCTCCTTCTTTGATGTCTTGAAAGTTGCTTCTCTCTTTGAGGGTTTATGTTGTTCTATCTGCATCTCATATGTTGTGAGACTACCATGAAGCTCATCCATCTTTAGCTTGGCTAAATTCTTCATCTCCTCGATTGCTGAAACCTTTACATCATATCTCATTGGTAGAGATCTCAAAAAAAATTGTACCACTATTGACTCTTCCAACATTTCTCCAAGACCTTAAATCTGATTTACAATCTGATCAACTCACAAGAGATAACTTGTTATATCTTCTTCTTCTTCTTCCATCTTCAAACTTTTAAACTACCTTCTAAAAGTTTGCGGCTTAGCTTGCTAAACCTTTCCATCACCTTTGTAAATATTCTTAAGTTTTACCTAAGTTTCATGAGCATATTTACATTGCATAACTTTAACAAATTCAGATTCACATAAACCACATAAAATAGCATTTAAAGCTTTAGCATTACATTCACTTGCCTTCTTTTCTACTGGAGTAATTGTAAATGTTTGTGGCTCTTTATATTCCTCCACCACTACTTTCCATATGTCAAATCCAAGAGCCATCAAATAAACCTTCATTCTCATTCTCCAAAAATCATAATTCATCCCATCAAATAAAGGTGCCTTATTTGTAGAAAATCCTTCCTGTGACCCAGCGATCGTGCTTTCTCGATCTACCTTCAAGCTATAAAACTTTTCAAAAAAGAACCTGCTCTGATACTAATTGTTAAGAACGGGATATACTAATAGTGGGGGTGAATCAGTATATCATATATCTTATTAATCTTTTCCTTAACCAAATTCCACTTAACCAAACATTCAAGATATGCAATAAAACTCAAACAATAAACACCACACAAGATAGAGAGAGACACTAGATATAACATAGAAACCCAATGTGGAAAAAACCATAGAAAAAAATGTCAAGTATA
This sequence comes from Torreya grandis, assembly GCA_037957365.1. Lineage (NCBI taxonomy): Eukaryota > Viridiplantae > Streptophyta > Pinopsida > Cupressales > Taxaceae > Torreya > Torreya grandis. The sequence continues at coordinate 1,396,458 of JARHVA010003030.1, forward strand.
TGAATGAGCACCAACATAAATAATATTTTTAAGCTAAGCTTGCAGGAGCACCATACCCCTTTGCCGAGCACCAATCCAGCTACTATTTGTGAGTACTAACCCATAGGAGCACCAACCCATTTTCTGAGCACCAACCCAACAATGATTTGTGAGTACCAACCTATAGGAGCACCAACCCCTTTGCGAAGCACCAACCTAGCAACAATTCATGAGCACCAACCCACAGGAGCACCAACCCCTTTGTGTATACCACACACCTATCTCTCAATGTTGCTATCTTAACAAATGATAGATCAATACATCTCTTTCCTCTCTCTCACCTTTGCTCTTCTAAGCTAGATATAACAAATACAAATCATATTCATCTCTCACAATTGCTCTTCTAAGCTAGATATCACAATATCAAATCAACCTCTATCTCTCATATTACAAATGGCTTCTCAAGCCTTTATTTATATCTTTTCAAATGACCTTTGGCCTTCCCCCTTTGTGAGCCTTCAATCCTCATGGAAAATGGTGTCAAAATTGTATGACCCTTCATATTCTTTCCTTTGAAAAGTCATGTGGTGACCCTTCATGACCAAAAATGTCCTATCTTTTGTCCTCATCTTGGTGACTTTTTGTATTCCTTAAAGTGTCCCTTCATGAGAAATTGTGCCCTTACTCTTTTGTCTTCACTTGGTGACTCTTGGAATTCCCCAAGATGACTCTTCATGGGAAAATGTGTCCCATCCTTCTTTTGTCTTTACCCCGTGGCTTTGACTTCTCCATGGGCCCTTTTTTTGTCTCTTATGCAACCAAAAATATATTCGTTAATATTAAATAAATATTAACTCATATTAGCCAAGATATATTTATTACAAATAACATTAAATGCAATGGAGCCTTTATCATCAATAATGCTAGACCTTTGACATCAATGACAATATTTTTAACAATATGTTTCCAATAATAAATTGAGACTTGACAGGTTCCTACAAGATAGAAAGCATTGATAATTGATAAAGATTGAAAATATTGTGTAAATACCATGTACATTTTCAACTTATCCGATTATGACTAAAATAATGTATAAAATCCAAATTAATGTTGTAAGGTTCACAATGGGGGAGATAGCTATGGCCATCCATTGGATGGCATCATAAGGTGATCCTCTTCATAATCCACTCTACATTTTGGCACACTGAGTGGGACACGATTGCACACCCCATAATTTGAATAAAAATAGTTGTTAAAATAGCTCTTATTTTTAATTAATTTAGTTTTTTTCTAACTTTTTTTTAAAAAATTCTCACTGGTTTCATCCTAATTCTCTCAAAATTTTATTAAAATCTTATTTGTATTTTAAAATTTATGACTCTTTTAGTGAATGTCACTTTTTGTTTGCTATTTTTCTAGTAAAAACAGCTAGTATAGAGTTAATAGCTTTTTTTTATATTAAATTTTTAGATCTGATATTTTACAAAGAGGTGTGCCTTGGAGTTATTGATAACCTCTAAAAATTTCATGACAAACTAGTATACATTATAAATTTTTTGATTAAACTACTGACTACAGGTTTTTATGTTTAATGTATTTAGTTTTATTTGTTTTAACCTTCTAACTTGTTGTTTGCATTATTATTATTATTATTATTATTATTATTATTATTATTATTATTATTATTATTATTATTATTATTATTATTATTATTATTATTATTATTATTGAGATTTTTATTGATATTTTTTTAACCATTTCCTAATGTAACGTGTTTATATTTTATGGTTTTGCCTTCGGATTCATAGGTCATCCAAATCCAAGAGCATACTTTTCAAGTTTTCTTGTTTCATTTGAAAAAATTCTTCAAAGTTAAACTACATGCTAACCATTTTCTTATAGGACCTACTTGGAAAGTGATCCATTTATGCTTAATTAAGTCTTTTTAACATCTTTTTGGGTGCTCAAAAATATTAAAAACATTTCCAGTTAGTGTTTAAAGAAAAATTGCTTGTTTATATTGAATGTTTTTTTAGTTGTTCTTTAAAGGTTTTTGAAACTTAAGTCCAAGAGGCCAAAGAACACCACCAAAAATTTCAATTTAGTGATTTCAAACTGAACTCACTTCAAATTTTTGTTTTAAGTAAGTCATGTATCACTGTTTGCTTAGTTTAAATTTGTTTGAGCAAAAAGGAATTTATGAATGTATGCTCTCCCCCCATCCCCTATAGATAACTTGTGGGATCAAAAGTGCCATCTTCATTGAAAATTGTCTTAGTCTAAAGGTGTAAAAGATATGTTATGAAGACTCTCTCCAAGACTCATATGGCTTGGGTGATCTAAAAACAACCATAAAGCTCTTTTAATTTGTCTTTTATTTCATGGCATCTTGGCTTATGAGGGGTATTTAATCACCTCCCATATGTTTTTTAAAGAATATTTGACCTGAGATTTCATCTCCTAGCATTGTCTTCAACCCTTCTCCATAAGGGGATATATAAATTAGGATCACCCCACTGGGATGGTGGTTTGAAAGATTAAACCATCTCCTATCATTGGTGGCTAATCTTAGGATGTTTGAACATGTTAGACATCGCACTAAATTGAGCAAGTAACTAATGTAGTAGTTGTAAAAAGGGTAAGACCTTTTTACAACAAGCCATATGATGCAGACCCAATTGAAATTTTATTTCTCTTACATTTTGATGTGAAAGTATTATACATCTAATCCATCTAGAAATGGTTAAAAACTTACTAGTTTAGTTAACCCCACTTTGCCACACCTTGTCAGTTTAGAGCTTAAGATTATTAATTAGTTGATTTGTCTTTATCTTAGATTACTTGATCTTATTTTGGGTCAAAATTTGATTATTAATAAAACATCATAAACCAAACACATTGTCCACAAATTTCTTGAACAAGGAGGCATTACATTGTCCAAGTAAAAATCATATTTTTCCTTATTCAAATTGTCATCTTAAACATTGTGTCATATCATCCATTTTGGTGCAGTTATGTTACCCATTTGAGTCTAGATCATTTTCCAAAAATTTTTAAGTCCCTCATTGATAATTCAAATTCGAAATTGGACTTTTCTAATTTTTAAAGGTTGATGTGTTAAATTGGGTTCACCATTTACACTTGACTTGTTTTAACTTGGGTTTAATTTTCTATTTGAATTAAGGGCCATTTATAGACTCATTATTAGAATATCATCTTTGGTGGACTCAAGTCATATTGCATATCACTCATGATTTGAGTCTTAGAAAACATTTTATATTACCATTACTATTACCATGTGGTGGTGTTGTGTTGCCCATTTGGTTTTAGCTTTATACTTAGAAATTCTTGCATATTTCCACATCATGAGTTTATTGGTTCACATTATCTCCTTCCTAATTCAAAGGAATTTATTCTAATTTTTTAGTAGCAACTCATCAAATTTGAACTATCTTTTCTTGTATTAACGATCTTAAAATTCTATATTTTAGTGTGCTAGTGACACTTTAGGATTTTTGAGTTATCACACCCTCTTCTAATTTATACGATTTCAAATTTACCCTAAGGTTGAGTAATTTTGTGAACACATTCTTCTAATTATGTGTGGTTCTAAGCCACCCTACTTTTATAGTCACCTTAGTCATTTGTTTGGAAGAATGATCAAAATCCATACCTTATTTAAATTTTTGCACAACATTGATCCAAATTTATTCAAACATGTAGAGACACCCTTTATAGACATGACTCAAAGGTTCACTCATAGTGGGGTCCCTTATAGTCCTAGCTATGAGGATGAGCACTTTTATGATGGACAAGACAATTATGTTGTCCGTGAGGACATTCCTATAACTGTAAGATCTAAAGGGGATTATACTGAATATCAAGTGAAATAATATGAAGCACTCCTTAGGTTGATAGAATCTAGTGCTAGATTGCCCTTGGAAAACATAAAGAGAAAACTTTTGAACAATCAACCATACCTTATTCCTCTAATAAAGGTACATAAATACTTATAGAGCCAAAACCAACTGACCAAGATATTGTTCACAAGAATAAGAAATAAGTCAATAGTATGTTGATTAACTTATCACAGACTTAACAAACTCTATTTTTACTACTTTAATACACAAAGATGCCTCTAAGGAACAAAGATATTTGATTAAACCTACACAACAAAAATTTATTTAGAAACCAATAATCGATCAAGGTATCTAAAATGAATAAAGCAAAACACAAGCGGTTGTCTAAAATATTTCAATAGACACATAACACAAATTCTTTATCACCAAGAGCCTCTTATCACTTTACAAACACAAAAACTCAATCATTCAATTTGAATTGAGGAAATACCTCAAGATAATTTGGTTAGTTCATCTTAACCAGTGTAAAAATTAGTAAATAGATCAAGGACTCCCTAAAATCAACAAAGCACATATTGTTCAAGGTGACAGATTTTGAAGAATCAATGACCTATTCACTTAACTCTAGGAGAAAAAAAAACCAAGTTATAGAATGTAGGGTTTACATACCTCAAAAATCCACATAACAATAGGGGCACATTCCACCCCAACAACAATAATAACATAGGTACATTCCAACCCAACAACAATAACAATAGGGGCACATTCCACCCTAATAATAATAGTAACAAGAGCACATTCCACCCTAAAAAAACTATGTTACACCCATGAATGAACCAAACATTCACGATTGGAAATGCATGAAGGAGAGAATATCACATTTGGAGACTAGAAACAAGATCAAACAATATAAATTTGATCAAATATGTCCATATCTATTTGATTTTAAGCATTATCCAAGTCTCTTTTCCACATCATTTTGAGGCACCAAAATTTGATAATTATAAAGGAAAGGGTGATCATATTATGCCAAGAGGTTTCTTATAGTAGCATGTTCCTACTTCGATTATTTCCACAAAGTCTATAAAGACAAGATTTAGATTGGATACTTAATTTACCCAAAGGATTAACTATAGATTATAATTACTTATCTAAAAAGTTTATCAACCATTTATTATACAACATAGAGCATGAATTGACCATTGTTGACTTATACAAAGCCAAATATCATGATGGAGAAAGCCTCACTACATATTTATAATGATGAAGATTATTAGGAGGTTGCTTTCAACATAATTTTCTAGATAAATAGTTAGCATATATATTTTCATAGAACTTACATCCTGAGGTCATGCAAAATCTATGCCTAGCTTATGATAACTCATTTAAGGATATCATAAACAAGGATTTATATATTGAGAAGGTTTTTATTGCCAAGGGCCTTGTTAATATCTTTGCATAAGGTTAAACATCAAATTAGACCCCATATTCTAGTCAAACAATTGTGCATGATAAGCCTAAGGGATTTAATAAGAACATGGTTGAAAATGGGGTGACTAAAAAAAGGCACATATAAATGGTGTAGGCTTCACTAGCCCTAAATGTATAATTATCTCACCCTAATCCACCATCAAATTTTTATAGATAACTTGCATAGAGATCAACCATGGTGGTTTTAGGGTTTTTAGAAAATTGGGAGAACCAATCAAAATAGTGTTTTAAAAGCTTATAGTAGCTAACCTGATTATATGGCTAATACCAAGGTTATTTATTCAATATCAACCAAAAATATATTGGTACAAAGGGAATGAATGGTGAAACTTTCATCATGTTATTGGTCACAATGCTTATCATTGTATCTAATTGTGACATATTATTGAAGACTTCATTGAGAGTGGTGAAGTTGAGATTAAACTAGCCCCTAATCAGGACACAAATTAGGATATGGGAATCTACAAGGACCCATTTTCTTCATATAATCAACCACCACCAAAGAATAATCAAAACCAAGGATAAAACCAAGGACAAAGGTAGAATCAAAACTAGAATCAAGGTCAAAATCATAATCAACATGAGCATAATCATGATCATAATACCTATACTAATAATGTGGGTTACAACAACATGTTATCTGACTATAACAATATTGTGGGATGCATTTATACAACCCATATTTATGTTATTAATGTTAAGTCATGTGAACCATCTTGTGATCCTTGTAGTAAGAGACCCATCGTTATAGGGTCAACACTATTTCTCTTTAGTAATATCACATTGAGTTCGCACAATTCTATTATGACTTTATTTATATGGGTTACTATTTATGGACAACACCCTTCTTCTAATTATAATGGCTCCTTGTCAACTTGAAATTGAAGCAATGAAAATAGATTCATGTGAGTCACCCTCTAAGTCATGTTGCCTTCATCTTCTAATTATATTAGTTCCCTACCACCTCTAGGTTATGTGATCATAACTAGATGCTCATGAGTTACTCTCTATGGTCCTTCACCTAATTTTTTCATATAACCTAATGTGAACATTGTACCAATGGATCCAAAGATGACTACTATCCCAACCAAAGCCAAGCTATCTTGCCCTAATGTTGAAAAGTCTTATAGTCTATTAGACTAATTAAGAAAAAACCATACATAGATTTCCATCTTGGATCTCTTGAGGACATTTGAGGTCCATAGAACTATCCTAAATAATCATTTATAAAAATCCATTATTCCCAATGATATAAATCCTCAATAGTTCTAAAACCTTTTGGGACATTTGTCTTCATTTCACCAAGTGACATTTGATCAAAAAGACATGTCTACACTTGACCTAACCACAATAACCCACTATACATTAAATTAATCATTAAAAACCATAAGATTAAGTGGGTTCTTATATATAATGGTTCAGGGCTGAAAATCATATCTATTAAGTTGGTACAAATATTGGGCTACACTACAAAAGACATTCATCTAGAGACAATCATTATCAAAGCTTACGACAATGCTAAAAGGGAGTCTATTGGTATTATTTGGTTGCCAATAATAGTTGGGTCCATTTCACATCATACATTGCTTCATATTATGGACATTGAATTGTCTTATAACATAATTCTTGGTCATCTTAGGACCCATGAAGTATAGGTCATTCCTTCTACCCTATATCAGTGCCCTAAGTTTCCCCTTGATGGGATCAAGGTTACTATTATTGTTGATCAATTACCTTATGAATATTACAAATATCTTAAGGCCTAATTATATAATTATAACTATTTTCCAAGTTATGAATTCATTACAAAGAAGAACAAGACTATAGTTTCACATCCACCTCCATCTAATTATATCAACCCTAGTGATCTTGATTCCACTTTGACCAATCCATTTCTTAGAACTCTTGCAAAGCATGTTGTTATTGAAGACATGGGCATTTCCACATACAATATTAAGGATGCCTTCCATGTTTCAAAGTTGACTAAAACTCCCAAGACATTTGGTAATCCTAAACCTTCCAATAATTCTAACTAACCCATAATGATTTGAAAACAAAAAAAGAAACAATAAGAACCACCTATGGTTTGTATACCTACTATTGCACCAAAGAAAGATAGAGAGACTTTTACTAAGGGAGATTGGTTATATTATAAAGGCCTTACTAATTAATTTCAAAACCTAAAGTATCCAATCCCTAATCAAATAATGTATCATCTTGATTATATAGGAAAAGGCCTTGGCCTACAAGTGCAAGGAATCCTGGAACCCATATCAGTTTGAGTAGTTAATTGGAGACCTCATGACTTTTGATAGTGACTCTTTTGAAGTAACTAGTGATGAGACTCATAGAAATGATGCAAAATCCCATTATAGCCTCTTTGATGAGCTTTTTGATATGGACTTATTTAATTCAAATGCCATTTTAACATTAACCATTCGAGTTTCCCATCCTAAAGCAAGAACACATTTTATTGGTACTTCCCCTCCTAGAGTAAAACATCATATTTTTTCCATTGAATCAAACCCTCATTATTACCTATGCCTTTTCCATCCTAAACTCATTGATTGGGACCAACAAAATTTGTTCATATTCCTTGATGAGTTTTAGAATGAAGAATCACTGGTAGAATACATGGGCCTAAGAGATGGATTACCCATTGGTGAGCAAAAACAAGGATTTGATTTTTCATTAGAACCTTTTGCCTACTTTAGAGATTAGGAAAAATTTATTGGTCAAAATAAATAATAAACATTGATATTTTCAAGTGAAAACCTCTTTGAGGTACTCATCAATCAAGGAAAAAGTAACTAAAAAGACAAGCCTTTGAGTGAAAAATTGTTTCAGGCGCTCTTAGGTAAGAAAGTGTGTTCATCTCCTCAAGATGTAGAAGGTCCATCTAACCCAAGTTCTATATCCATTAAAATTATCTCTTTATAACAAAAATAAATGTTTGAGCATTTTGATCTTGAGTTTATAGAGGTTTTTGGTACTTGGCCTTTACCTAAGATGGTGGATTCTAATTCATCACACTATCTAAAACTTTAAGAGGAAAAACAAGAAGATGGTAGAAGAATATGATCATGATCATACCTTTCTTAAAATTATAGAATATGGATCCACAATACTTATGTAAACCATGACATAAGTGAACCGAGGAATCTATGAGGATCCCAAAAATGTTTATCTTGGATATTCCCTTACTGAAGCAAAATGTGAACAAATGATATCCCTCCTAAGGGATTATATTGACATATTTGCATGGGCATATTATGACATGCTAGGATTAGACCAAAACTTGGTTGTGCATCACCTTATTATCCATCTTGATGTTAAACTAGTCAGGGAAAAATTGAGGAAGATCTATCCACACATTGCCCTATTGGTTAAAGTAGAATTGGAAAAGTTGATAGGATCAAGTTTTATTAGGCCACTAGATTAATCTAAATGGATCTCAAACATAGTATTAGTGAAAAAAAATACTCTAGGGATATGTATTTTTACTAACTTTAGAGATATAAAAAAAGTGTGCCCTAAAGATGATTTTTCTCTACCCAATATCAACATGATTGTCGACTCAACTATTGGGTATGAGATGCTTCCTTAATGGATGGATTTTTTGGATATAATTAGATTAAGATATCCCAAGTATATCAACACATGGTTGTGTTCACCACTACATGGGAAACATTTTGTTACTAAGTCATGCCATTTGACTTGAAGAACACTAGAGCTCCATATGAACATGTCATGACTATCATCTTCCATGACATGATGCATGATATTATCTAGGACAATGTTGATTATATACTATCAAAATCAATAAAAATATCTATACATCCCAATGTTCTACAAAGAATATTTGAGAGGCTTCATGAATATAAAGTCTGCTTAAATCCTAAAGAATGTGTCTTTAGAGCCACACTAGGGAAATTTCTAGGTTTCATTATATCATAAAGAGGGATTGAATTCAACCATAGAAAGGTCAAGGACATTATGGAGATGCCTCCACCAAACAATCTCAAATAATTATGAAGCCTGTAAGGAAATATCCAATCTATATCCAAGTTCATTTCTCAATTAGTAGATAAGTGCCACCCATTTACCCACCTCTTGAAGAAAGGGGTAACTTATCAATAGGATGAAGATTTTTAGATAGAATTTTCAAAACTCATGACATATTTGGCCAATATTCAAATATTGAGACTGCCAACACTTATAATATTACTACTTTTTTACATATCAGTGACAAAACATGCACTAGTGGCAATTTTGGCCCAACATGATGATCAAGGTAAGGAACATGTAGTATATTATATAATCCAAAATCTAGTGGATTATAAACATAATTATATTCCTATTGAGAAGGTATGTTTAGCTATGGTGTTTTCTACCCAAAAATAATGACATTATATGCTAAACAACAAATCTATTGTTATCACCAAAGTAGACTCTTTGAAATTCCTATTGTCCAAAGTAGCTCTTCAAGGATGCATGGCTAAGTGGGTTATGCTCCTAAGTGAATTTGACATTGAGTATCAAAATCAGAAAGTAATCAAGGGGGAGGTTATTGTTGATCAACTTGAAAAAGCCCCTATCATAGATATTTGACCTCTAAAATTCAACTTTTTTGATGATTCTATTATGGAAATAGAACAAGGATCATAAAAATCTAAATAATGGAAGCTATATTTTGATGGTTATTTTAAATACCATAGATATATAACTAACATATTATTGATTACACCCTAAGGGGATTTGATTCCCAAAGCATTCAATATATAATTTCATTGTATGAATAATATGGCTAAGTATGAGGCATTGATTATAGGGATTTGCCTTGCCATATAATGGGATATTCAGAGTTTAAAGGTCTATGGTGATTCCCAATTAATCATCAATCAGACCACTGATCAGTATCAAACCAAAGATGACAAGCTCATTCTTTACAAGCAAATTATTGATAATATCAAGTCATTTTAAATCTATGTAGTTTGAACAAATCCCAAGAGCAAACAATAGATCAGGTGATGTAATAGACATGATTGGTTCCATGATACAAATTGACAATGGTGATAAAAAGTATCAATTTTTGATTGAAAATATTCTTTATCCTACACATGTTATACTAGATTTAGAAAGGGTATGCACCATTTCTAGTCACAATCCCCCACCTAAATTACCCTAGTTCCAAGACTTTTATAACTAATTCCATGATCAAATTTTCCTATATGATCTATCCAATAGTCAGTAGAAACTATTCCATCACTACTTATCATGTTATACCCTCCTAGGAGATATGTTTTATTGTAAAGGCTATGATGGAATGCTTATTTATTATTTATATTTAGGAGAATCCAAGCAAGTGTTGAGGGAGGTTCATGAAGGAATGTGAGGGGACCATACCAACAATGTAGTATTAGAAAAAGATCTCCTTAGAATAGGTTATTATTGGCCAAAAATGGAGACTGATACTTGTAATTATGTAAGGAAGTGCATTCCATGTCAACAACATGGAAATTTGATACACACACCTTCTTTACTGTTATAGTCGATCATAGCACCATGGTCATTATCAACATGGGGCCTAAATCTCTTGAGTAAAATAAACCCAACATCTTCAGATGGCCATAATCACATCCTAACTACTATTTGATATTTTACTAAGTGGATTGAAGCCATTCCTCTCACTTACATCACTGGGAAATAGATTGCTAAATTCATCCATTACCATATCATCCATCAATATAACATCCCTATATGAATTATATATGATAATGGTGGATACTTTTTAAACCAAGATGTAAAATATCTTTGTGAAAAATTCAAGATCAAACATAATAAATTAATTTATATAACTCGTAAGGCTATAGAAAAGCTAAGGCATCAAACAAAACCATTGTAACCATTTTAAAGAAGATTGTCAATGATGTTGGACATAATTGGCACTTGAAAATGTTTCCTACCATTTGGGCTTACAAAAATAATCATATAACCCAAATAAGATCCAATCTATACTCCCTTGTCTATGCCATAGAAGCTATTATCCTGATAGAGATCTAATTTACATCCTTGTGAGTATCACTAGAGCATATTGAAGATGATGAGGACTAGAGAGTCTCAAGGTTTTAAGAAATATAAATTGTTGATGGAAAGTATTTAGATACCATAGAAAACTTGAAATCCTATCAGAACAGATTATGGAGAATCTAAAACAAGTGCATTCTCCCTTGAGAGTTTGAGATTGGTGATTTGGTCTTAAAAGAGAACCAAAAGAACATAAATGTTGAACGTAAGAAAAAAGGTAAGTTTTAACCTAATTGGTTGGGATCATTTATTATCATGAAAAAATATGGATTAGGGGCATAAAAAATAGCTAAACCAAATGGTGAATAACTTCCAAATCTTATGAACATCATGAACATCTTCAAACCATTGTCTACAAGATCCCTTACTTAGGGGCAACTTATGCTGAAGTAATTTTACCATACCATTTTTATCTTACCATGGACCTCTCTCACATGAGACCTATTATTTTCATTACTTTGGATAGTGAAATATTTTGGACCATTAGTATTCTGAATGCATTTTATCCAACCTTACACTGTACTCTTTACGAACCATATTCTTTGGACTGTTCTCTTAAAAAACCCTATTCTTTGTTATGTTTTGGGCTTGTTGTAACACAAAAACTTTTGTTACTCAACCAATTATGATCCTAATTATGTCTCATCAACATTATGAACACCTTATATTCTAATTATACAAATAATTTTAGCTAGGATAGTATTTTATAGCTTCTTCTATAAAGAAGTGAACAAGGACACATTTTCAGCTCAAGATTTTTGCTTGCTGCATGGTTCTTCAAATTAATTTTATGATACACATTTTTATATATTAAATTTTTTTCTCTTTGATGAACATTATTATAATTTTAGGATCCTCTCTCTCATTGATTTATAAGCATGTGCCATTGTATCCAACTTTATCTATTATTGGAACTCTCAGTTAGTTCCCTAATCTATTATTTATATCCATGATTGTCATTGCAACTAGATTAGCTTTTATTGGAACTTATACTATTGTATGAGCATCTCCTTGACTATTTTTTTTCCCCCTTGTACATATTTTATCCCAAAATTACCAAAAACTTTAGAAAATTATTCCTAAAAGAATAAAAACATTGTCTTACACTTTTAAACATTATGATCCTCATGCTTTTGACATTTTGTAAGCATTTTATCCTACTAAATTTTCATTGTGCAAGTCATGTTGTCATATTATGTCATGATCTTACCATTTTTTAAGAAAATTAAGTCCACACACTTTCCATTTTGTAAGATCATTCTCCTTCATCTCACCAAATTGCTATTTTACAAGACCGATCCCATTGTCAAGTCTTCCCTTTTCTTCCACAACATTAATCACATGCTTCTGGTCATCATCATGTCTTCTATACCACTTATGAAGATAACTACATTTGGGCTGAAGTTCATGTTGGAACATGCATCCATGGAACTATGTAGGTAACATCTACTTGTCTTATACATCTGAAGTCAGATCGGCCAACCCTTTCCTTTTCTTTTTTTCCCCCATTTCTTTTATTGTTATTCCTCTTTAATTAGGGAATAAATTTTGTGTTATTTCTCTTTATTACATTGTATTGGAAATTAATGCCTCTACTAGATGTGCATGGACAGTTATGTTTAAACTGCACTAACTTGGTTTTTGTTTATGTGTGTTTATTTGAGTTTTATTGGTGTTTTGTTGTGTTTTCTTGGTGTTTTATTATGAATTCACACCTCTCATTTTATTTATTTTCCTTTTCTCTTTTTATTACTTCTTGTCTTGCCTTGGTCTTGTGTTTCCTTGTATGTTTTTGCTTATCTCTTTTGTGTTTATTTGATTATTATTGGTGTTTTTTGGTATTTTGTTTTCCTGTTTGGTCTTGCTTTATTTTTTTGCTTTTTCAAATTAATTTTTTTTCCTACTTGAATCTTGATGGTTCATATCTTTATTTTAAGTTTGGTTCATTTATGTTTATCCTTTTCTTTATCTTTTCTTTTTTGTTTGATGTAAATAGTTGTAACTCTAGTTTTGGTCATTGTTTTACCATTATTATTAGTTATAGGTATTCACATTTGAACCGACTCTATGAATTTGAAATGATATGTCATTATGAGTTATTCATACTTACAATACCTAATTTATTTTATTTTAGCAAGCACTTTATGATCTAATTTCAAGTCTTAACATCAACACAACTCCAATGAACAAGTCTCAAGAACACTATGTATAAACTAGGATCAATAGGTTTAAAATCTAACTCTATGTATAGATGTGCATCTCTTCGCATACATCATGAGTCTAATTAATATTTGGTAAATTTTCATCATCCCTCATTCCATTTTCTCCTATTTTTGGATGAATTGCATTTTCTTGAGGTCCATTTGGACTATGTAGGTAGTGCTTAGATACCTAATGTATCTAAGGTCAGCTCAGACATCTTCATTCTTATTTTCATCTCTTTCATCACTTTGTGCATTCTCATATTTCTAGTTTTTTATTGATTTTTTAAGCCATTACACCATCACATCTATGTTTGTACCCACTCAATTTAGTCTATGTTTTAGGTTATATTCTTGAGCTAATGGCTTGCCAATTTGCCCATGAATGGGAATTCCATCTAAACCAAGTCACAAATATAAATTAGCCTTATGGGGGTAAGACCATTATTTATTCTTGATAAATTATCAAAATTAGCCCTATTAGGGCACAACTATCTTATCAAGATCAAATTTTCTCTACTGGGGCGCTTCTTATTATCATCTTTTGGGGACTATGCTCTCCTTTTCCTCTAATTCCAAGCTCTCCACACTTTTTCCCATGATGGAAATGTTTTAGTGTGCAACTTATATTAGCATTAATAAATTCCATAAATGTACAATTTACACTCTCAAATTCGATGTGTTCAAAGTGTGTTGATTATATGTTTGGATTGAATCCTTCCCATTCCCATCATCTTTGGGGCCCATTTTCCTCTAACTATATTTTGGTCATTGATGGTAACCATGTGTGAAATAATTAGCTCATCTGTATGTGATCTATTCCATGGGTTAATCTCTCACTTTCTCTCTCTTTTCAAGAGTCCATCCTTCTCTTTCATCCTAGTATGTCCTCTTAAGGGGGCATCATGGGTCATTTCCAATTTAATCTTGATAATTATTTTCTTTGAAAAGATGTTGCTTCACTTGAATATCTCACTATGCCTTCTCAAATAGGGGGAAAATATAGACATCCAATTTCTAACACCATTTATGTTGAAATTATCAATCTTACTCGAATTGCACTTAATTGCACATTTTAGGTCAAAATCACTAAAACATGCTAAATGGTTTTAAATTATCATTTACAAGTATAAATATAGGCTAAAGTATCCCTAAATGGGGCAATGTATTTTATGTGATTCCTAAATTTGATCAATTCATTTCAAGTCAAAATGACAATTTTTCCTTTTTATGCTCTAGATCACTCTTTTATTCTAATTCATTAGTACACATCACATACCTTTGTTATTTTATTTTAGAAAAATCTTAAATGGGAATACAGTTTCAACTCATCTAACATAGCCTACCAATTCTTCTCGAGTCAAATTATAACTTAATAATATGACTTTCTATCATTTTGATTAATTGAGGGATAATTTTCAAAGAACCGCACTAAAATGAATTAATGATAATAATAATATTTTGGAAAAACTATGTCAAGTTTTGAATCTTAACACATTTTGGATCCACTTATGTGATCCTTCATCAAGTAAATAATGTGTGTAAGAATAGTATAATAACACCTTTTAAAATATGGAGGAAAATAGCCATTACAAAAAAATTGCTAAAAATTAACCAACTAGGCATTATAAAAAATTGTTAAATTTGAAAATTAAAAAAAAGAAAAAGATTGTTAAAAATTAACTAGCTAATCATTATCCAAAATTATTGAAAATGAAAATTAAAAATAAAATAATAAATAAAGAAGTTACCTAATTCATAATGGAAATTAATTAATATAATTTAAAGCTATAAGAATGTTATAACATTAATTTTTACAAGTGGTAATTTAGGCTAAAGTATCCCTAAATGGGGCAATGTATTTTATATGATTCTTAACTTTTTTCAATTCATTTCAAGTCAAAATGACAATTTTGTCTTTTTATGCTCTAGATCACTCTTTTATTCTAATTTGTCAGTACACATCACGTACCTTTGTTATTTTGTTTAGAAACATCCTAAATCAGAATACAGTTCTAATTCATCTAATATAGCCTACCAATTCTTCTTGAGTCAAATTATGACATAATAATATGACTTTCGGATCATTTTGATTAATTGAGGGCCAATTTCCAAATAATTGTAATAAAATGGATTAATCATAATAATAATCTTCTAAAAAAACTATGTCAAGTTTTGAATCTCGACACATTTTGGATCCACTTATGTGATCCTTCATCAAGTAAATAATATGTGTAAAAATAATAGAACAATACACTTTAAAAGCTGGAGGAAAATAGCTGTTACAAAAAAGTTGCTAAAAATCAACCAACTAGACATGATAAAAAAATTGCTAGATTTGAAAATTAAAAAAAGAAAAAGATTGTTAAAAAATAACTAGCTAATCGTTATGCAAAATTGCTGAAAATGAAAATTAAAAATGAAAAAATAAATAAAGAAGTTTCCTAATTCATAATGGAAATTAATTAATATAATTTAAAGCTATAAGAATGTTATAACATAAATTTTTTTATGTTATAACATTCTTATAGCTTTAAATTATATTAATTAATTTCCATTATGAATTAGGTAACTTCTTTATTTATTATTTTATTTTTTATTTCCATTTTCAATAATTTTAGACAATGATTAGCTGGTTAATTTTTAACAATCTATTTCTTTTTTATTTTTATTGTCAATTTTAGCAAATTTTTTATAATGGCTAGTTGGTTAGTTTTTAGAAATTTTTCTATAACAACTATTTTCCTTTGGATTTTAAAGGACGTTGTTTTTCTATTCTTACACACATTATTTACTTGATGAAGGATCACATAAGTGGATCTGAAATGCATTGAGATTTAAAACTTGACACAATTTTTCCAAAAGATTATTATTATTGTATGGACTATGAAAATATCAAATCTTTGATGGATTAATCATGTTTTAAGCTAAATAATTCAAATCAAGAGCTTAAGTGGATTTTCCATAGAGGTTATTGATTATTTATTTATTGTAAATAGACTCTCAATATCTGCATCACTTACATGACATCATCTATGGGGTGGCATCCAAAATCCATAATTATAATAAATATCATGATTATGGCCTTCCATGCCTCTTTAATGCCTCTCATACCTCATTAATGCCCCTTCTCCCCAAATCACGATGATGATATTTATGGATTTAATTAAAAATATTAGATTAATTCATGGCCACACATCTCAATCTTGAGATGGACGGTCATGGTTAATCCTGACTAATCTCAAAAATCTATAAATAGAAGGTCTCATACTACCATTTTAAAGCTAAAATTATGTAAAGTTATAATGTTAAAATCCCTTCATAATTCCTTTGTGTTTTGATTATTATGTTATTTGCATTTGGATTATCTTCATTGATAGGAAAAATAGATAGTTTATATCATCAGACTAGGTTTTGCATAGAGTTCTTGAGGTAATGGAGGATCAAAGAAGCCATTATTGACAAAGACTAGAGCTATAGATCAAAGGGGAGAATATGCTCAGAGCATCTTTTGAGTAATGGAGTTATTTGGGAAGTAATGGTTGATTACTTTCTTTCATTTGTATCTTGTTATCATTAGCAACCCCCACATGAATAGTTTGGCCTAGATTGTCAATTCTTATGCATTCTTTTATGAGTTTTCATGACTAATGTTTGAATTGATCCTCTTCATAATCCACTCTACACTATTTCAACCTGTTCAATCCAGTAACTTGTATTTGATGAAGACCTACACAAAAATAACAAATTTATTTTGATATGATTTTGTGTTAAACTTATGCACAAAAGTTAGAACTATACTAGCCTGGTCCATCTAGTATTGTAAATATAGAAAAATAATAGAATTATATAAATGAAAATAATTTAATAAAACCTACAAGGGTTAGATTCACATCAAGTTCCACATAACGTATGCACTAGGAAATACAATAGATCTACAAATTAATCTTAGCTCAAAGAAGATATATCCTACTTACACTTTCGATTGGGGATACATTAGATAATCAAGGTCATGACCCATATGGATCTAATAGACCTAGCCAAGGGATCTCTTACCACAATAATATCACTAGGGAGGGTTACAAAGCCTCTAGTAAAGCAAAACTACATAGTAACCATAACTAGGTCCTATGTTTTCATATTCACTAAACTACTAATAAGTAAAGTGAAATCTAATCTAGTGCTCACCAAAGCTTATGGCACAATATGGGGGTTAGTAAACATAAAATTAAACATGCATAAGATAATCTTATTTAAGTTATGTATAGGTAAAAAACTTGTGCATGGAGAGAGTAATATATTCAAAAGCCATTACTTATGCTACTTCTATCTATTAAAGAAAGGAGCAAAGTTAGAGATACTTACCTAGAAGATGAACCCATCGAGACATAATATCTCCATTGGCCAAAGGTGTTTCACAAGAGGTTATTATGGTTTGTAAAGATCATAAATAAAATATAAGGTTATTGTGGTTTATAAAGATCAATAAGAAAGACCAAAGCATCTAATACTTATCCACAAGATAAGATTCTTTACCAAGTAGAAACCCTAGGCTAAGACTCCTTAAGTAGAATGGTGGAAGAGAAGATTGTAAATAATCACAAATCAATAATTAACTCTTATTATATCTCGAAGAATGACAAAATGGATATGTTTATATAGGTCTATCTAACCCTAAACCCTTCTAAAAAAATTATTTGATAAGGTTGACCCAGTCAACATAGTATTGTAATTAACAAAAAACTAACTAGATAGTGAACTATGTTGGCAATGGTTGACTTAGTTCTTATTAAGATCTATAAATAACAATACAAGGTCTATGTGGTTGACATAGTCATGTAAACTACCAAAAAGGGGTTTAGGTTAGGGAAAGGTCTGGTAAAGGTGGTAAATGACTAGTAGAGGGTGAAATATGGGAGGAAAAGCTTAGGGGAATGTTTTAATGAGCTGGTTATATTGGTAATAAGTGGAAATAAGGGACAATAATGTTAAGCACAAGATATACTGAGAGGGGTGGTGAATCAGTATATCATATATCTTATAAATCTTTTCCTTAACCAAATTTCACTTAATCAAACATTCAAGATATGCAATAAAACTCAAACAATAAACACCACACAAGATAGAGAGAGACACCAAATATAACATGGACACCCAATGTGGGAAAAACCACATAGAACAATCTCAAGTATATGAATGAGTACCAACCCAAATAATATTCACAAGCCAAGCTTATAGGAGCACCAACCCAACAACTATTCATGAACACTAACCCATAGGAGCACCACACCCCTTTGCCAAGCACCAACCCATAGGAGCACCAACCCCTTTGTCGAGCACCAACCCAGCTACTATTCATGAGCACCAACCCCTTTGTTGAGCACCAACCTAGCAACAATTCATGAGCACTAACCCACATGAGCACCAACCCCTTTGTGTATACCACACACCTATCTCTCAATGTTGCTATCTCAACAAATGATAGATCAATACATCTCTTTCCTCTCTCTCACCTTTACTCTTTTAAACTAGATATAACAAATACAAATCATATTCATCTCTCACAATTGCTCTTCTAAGCTAGATATTACAATATCAAATCAACCTCTATCTCTCATTATATACAAATGGCTTCTCAATCTTTTATTTGTATCTTTCCAAATGACCTTTGGCCTTCCCCCTTTGTGACCCTTCAATTCTCATGAAAAATGGTGCCAAAATTGTATGACTCTTCATATTCAAACCTTTGAAAAGTCATGTGGTGACCCTTCATGACCAAAAATGTCCTTCCCTCTTTTGTCCTCATCTTGGTGACTTTTCGTATTCCTTAAAGTGTCCCTTCATAATAAATTACACCCTTCCTCTTTTGTCTTCACTTGGTGACTCTTTGAATTCCACAAGATGACTCTTCATGGAAAAATGTGTCCCATCCTTCTTTTGTCTTTATCCCGTGGCTCTTTGACTTCTCCATGGGCCCTTCTTTTGTCTCATATGCAACCAAAAATATATTCATTAATATTAAATAAATATTAACTCATATTAGCCAAGATATATTTATTACAAACAACATTAAATGCAATGGGGCCTTTATCACCAATAATGCTAGACCTTTGACATCAATGACAATATTTCCAACAAACAATCCTATGAGTCACTAATGGTCTACCCACCCCTTTCCTGATACACCCCTTAGGGCATGTACTTAGATAAATTGAGACTTGATGGGTTCCTACAAGATATAAAGCATCAATAATTGATAAATATTGAAAATATTATGTGTATACACCATGTACCTTTTCAACCTATCTAATTATGATGAAAATAATGTAAAAGATCCAACTTAAGGTTGTAAGGTTCACAATGGGGGAGATATATATGGCCATTCATTGGATAGCATCATAAAATGATCCATCCCCTTAAAAAAAAAAAATCCAAAAATATTTTTGTCACCTACATGTTCTATTGGCTCCTTGGCATCAATGTGTTACTTTCATATTTGGTAAATGGAATACTCAGTTACTCCTACATACACATATGTATCACACTTCTACTTGAATGCGATACATGCATACATAAATACATGATACATTCCTATTTTATATGTTTTGATTTCCTTCCACTCATGTCATATGTGTTTAAATGTGGTTATTGGTGTCATGTGTTTTCATTGATGTCTTAGGTTGACTTGGTTCCTAGATGCATTAATGACAAAGAGGCTAGTTTTATTGTGATGAGAAGTTGTGGCATGAGTGTAGTACTATGAGGTGTTAGATAATGGTTTGAGGGTGTTATATATGTTTAGTTAAGCTATTGAAACATATGAGTAAGGTATAAATTACATCTATAGTGGCATCAAGGTTAGGTTTGAGATCTAGTCCTAGCATGAGAGACCTAGCGTGAAGGCACAAGCTAGGTAGCTTGTTGAGGTAAGATTTATGTGACCTATGTGAACATGGATGATATATTGTAAGCATGATATGAGTTCATTTGATTTTTGGATAAGGTTCAAAAATCATCTACAGTGGTGAGAGGGTCATACTCTAAGATCTAAAGGGACTTGTAGCTAAAGGCCTAGTGTGCCAAGACACCTAGTGAGGCCAAATAGAGGATGAGGATTAGATTACAAGGTAAGATTGATTTTATGAGTATAATATGAAGGTATTTGACATTTTTATGATGTATTGATAGTAATAAAATAGGTTTTCAAGTGCTTTCAAGATCTTAGTATGACTGGTGGTTATAGACCTAATGTGCATAATGGCTTAGTGTGGTCTAAATGGAGGGTCAAGTTGAGTTTTCAAGGTGTTATTACCTATGTGAGTATGGAATGAGGTTTTATAGGTAGGTTCAAGCATGATTACCAAGTCTAAGGTTATGAATTGAATGTGAAGGCAAGAAATCATGTTGTAAGGTCTCTTGTGCATGAAAAATGAAGGTTTCCAAGCTTGAGAAGAAAGTTTTGATGATCATTGGAATATGTAGACCTTTCATGGTGACATGAGCTTTTTGGAAGATATGGAATATATTAATATTAATGTTTTATAAGCATTTTCAATTGGTTTTAGGTATATATCTTTTTGAACATTTGTGAAGAATGCAAACTTATTTTAAACCCTTTCTAAACACTTATGACCCGATTGGATAAAACTTGCTATAAAGTGTATTTAATGGATTGGTGATGTAGAGATTATTTCAAAATTTCATACTCTCCATATTCAACCTCTGATACCTACACACATCATTACTTTTAAAATAAATTATATCTTCTTTACCTTATCTAAAAAATTGTCTTTTTGTTTCATGACACTATCTTTTCCTTGTGACACTATTTAGGATGCTCTTATTCTACTTTAAGAAACCATGTTCATCTCATTATAGATTATATATCTCATCCATCTATTTACATTCCCTTTCTCACTACTAACATTGATTAACTCACCCAACTCCTATCAAAACTCAAATTCTCACATCAACCAATTTTACCCTTTTTCATTTCTTTGGCCTGTCATGTTCTCCTTTCACACACACCAATTAAACTAGTCACCGTCTAATACCATTCTCCCACTATACACTTGTTGCCTAAATCACTTTCTTAGACTATGCCTCTTAATTTTACACTTCATGAAATTGTAATGAGTAATACCTAGTTATCTTGTACCTTTCTATTCTTTACTCTTATTTAAGATAGTCTCATTAGGTTTCCCTGTTCATTCACTAACTCTACCAATATTCTCCAATTCTCATTTCATTCCTTTAAAAAGTTTACATATAATTTAGACACTTCTAGAAGACTTCTTTTAAGTAATTTCCTTTCTATATGGAATAGTATAGGTGTACCTTGATAAATTGTTGACTATTTTAGAAACCCTTTTCCATGAACCTTCTATTTCCAAGGTTTCATAATCAAACTTCATCTTCAAGTCACTTTAATAAATTCAATTACCTTTTTGTTTACTCTATTTTAGGTCTCTTAGGTATTTTTTAGACTTGTCTACACACAATTCTCTCTTGACATATGAATAGGTACCTATCACCCAAAAAACCACAAAATCTATTAGTATACCTCACAATCCATCTTTCCACCTAGTTTAGGGTTTTTTGACTCAGACTCAACCAAGAGATAATAAAAAACATTGTGAATGTTCTAGTACATTTCAAATATCCCCAATGGGCTTGACAGGTCTGTATGTACCTTAGGAACATTCCTAAATCTTTTGATATCTCACAAAAATCCACTGTCTAACTTTTATACACTAAAACACACATGACTATGCATAGTAATGTCTGGTTACAAGTCTATATCTAAGATTGGTAACTTAAAATTATTTCTTGATCAAACATAAGATTGAAACATATTTCAAAGGGTTCCAATATACTCACCAAAACATTATTTAGCATTTTATTTTTATCCTTGATCATATCTTGTCATGAATCTACCTACACAGTACACTATGAATTTGAACTGTCTATAAGAAATAGAGTATATCAGATAACTTTATATAGTTTAAAAATATTTTTTTTTCCAATGAGTCTATTTATCTAAATTCATTCCCAACACAAATTAAATCACATGAAATACAATCTACCAATCTTACTTTCAATCTTCTTAATAATGTTATTCTACAATCCAAGAATCTCAGCATACGTAAAGTTATGATTTTGTTTCATTTCAACTCCATATGCCTTTATTATAAGTTATCTAAATAATGTCCTAAAAATAACAATAAAAACCTAACCACTATCTTTCCAAACATGTTAAGCAACATCCACAAAACATTTCATGTAACAATATGACAAAGATAATTTTGCAACTTGATCACAATATATAAATAGGATTATCAATACATTTTCAGAATAGGTTTTATCCATTTCACTATTATCTCAAATATATTATTCAATCATAAATGCATCTCACCTTCAATCATACCTAGAAACATATGATTTTTTATTCTTTTATCCAATCAAACAATTAAAATGGTAGCAACAATATGATTTAACCTCAAATGGTCTATATTCATTCAATATCAAAATAGGGATTTAAAACATCCCCTTGCTTTCTTAATATAAATTTTACATTCATTTTCCATTCCTCACTTTAAATGTAATCACCTACAAAAATCCCAAACTAACTCTTTCATCCTAACAGGAATGCATAAATTAATTCTTGGCTCTCTTTTCCATGTAGAGATTCCCTTCATATATAATTATTTCTTGATTTGCACACAATATGATATTTTTAGACCATAACTATACTCTAATGAGTTTTTTATGGACCTTATATATTTTTTCCAACCTTTATACATGTATTTACATCTATCACCTTCATACATAACTCAAAAGTCCTTATACCAAGTTTAATAACATTCAATATTTTCATATAGTGATTTTGGAGGGGAAATCTATAATATAAATTATATGCATCTTGACTCTTTCTATACTCCATATATGAACCACCTAAGACCTCTAGCATCTATAAATAACCTAATAGAGCAACTAAAAATAAAAATGGTTCATTTTTTTGGGGTCCTCATGGGATGCCCCTGCATCATACTCCCCGTGGAGATAGAAATTGTGCTCTAATAGATTGATATGCTTCTTTCATATCTTCCAATTCATCTCTCTTGGATCATCCTCTACTACTTCTATCTCTACATGCTTCAATTTTTCCTCTTTGTGCTCAACCTTGCCTCTATAATACACTATTATACCTCCTTGCATCTTCTTGTATTACATGTACACTATCTTCTTCCTCTTTACCTCTGTCATGTGGGCTATAGATGTCCTAATATTTTGTTGCAACTCTATCACTTTCAGATTCTTATACTTCCTACTTCATAGTTATAACTAATACAAAAAATTTCTCTTGCCTAATTTTTATGTCAATGAAATTTAACCCTCCATAGGGCTCCACATCTTCACCTTGCATACTTATACAATCATATCCTTTTCTCTATGATCTTTTCCCTCATTCATGTGAGGTTCAACTACTACAACTTACACTCCTTTATCTTCATTATTTATCACTTGAACTTGTAATACCCTTTCTATGGCTACCAATTCTACCTCTAGTTGTTCATTTATTTCATATAAAAACATAAATTAAGAATTCATACCTTCTTCATAGGGTTTCATTCCTTTATCCAAGCCTTCAATGAGGCCTTCCAATTTATTTTCATCTTCTTTGTCATGATCAACACTTGGCTAGCTAAAATTATTCTCTTTTGCTTCACTCAAACTCACCTCATCCACATCAATGTGTTTCTCTTCCTCTTGTTTCTTATGATATCCTCTTGACTAAAGCATTTTAATTTCTCTTTTCAGTTGCTTGCATATCAACTTATTTTTTTCTCTCCTCTCTCTTTGCTTTTTCCTTTATTTTCTTCATCAATAGTTTTATTGGCCGCTTGAGTGGCTTCATCCTCATTACCCATCCAACATGTGGGTTTCCCATTTATCTTATCTTCTCTAACATAACCGAAATCCTATCTATCTACTACCTTATCTCTTTCATCTTTCTTTCCATCTCTATTCTCTATTTGGTGTCATCTTGCACTATATTATTCTTGTGGTAGTTGCTCTCATCCATTATGCCTTATCTTACCTTTATCTTTTCTCATCTCCTTGAGTATTAATATCAAATCCATGGCCTCACCTAGACCTATACCTCTTTTTTACAAGTCTTCACTCACTTTCCATATCTTGACCTCACTTGGTCTATCTTTCTTTCTTTTGACCTAAATTGGGTCTTTTCTTTTCCATACCTAGGATTTCTCCTCTTTTCCTACCTATAGGATTCTTTTCTATCTTTTGAGATCTATTTATGATCCTCTCTCTTGATCAATAAGCCACACTTAGTTACAAGGCTACTACCAACTTTTCTTAACCTTCATGCACACTTCAACACATCAAATCAAAACATAAATGAAAATGAAATCAAAATTACTTTATCATGATTTTTGTTATCCTTTCTCTTTCTAAATAATCTTCTAGCTCTGATACCAACATGATGTAGAGCTTCATTCAATATTTCATACTTTGCATATTCAACCTATGATACCTACACACATCATCACATACAAAACAAATTACATCTTCTTTACCTTATCTAAAAATTCTCTTTTTGTTTCATGACACTATATTTTCCTCGTGACACTGTTTAGGATACTCTCATTTTGGCTTATATATCTCATCTATCTATTTACATTCCCTTTCTCGATCCTAACATTCATTAACTCACCCAACTCCTATCAACACTCAACTTCTCACATCAACCAATTCTATTCTTTTTCATTTTTTATCCTATCATGTTCTCCTTTCACATGTAACAATTAAACTAGTCACCATCTCATACCATTCTCCCACTATACTCTTGTTGCCTAAATCACTTCCTTGGACTATTCATCTTAATTTTACACTTCATGTAATGGTAATGAGTGATACTTAGTTATCTTATACCTTTTTATGCTTTACTCTTTCTTAAGATAGTCTCATTAGGTTTCCATATTCATTCACTAACTCTGCCAACATTGTCCAACTCTCATTTCATTCCTTTAAGAAGTTTGCATACACTTTAAACACTCTTAGTAGACCTATTAAGCAATTTCATTTCTATACAAAATAGTAAATGTGTAACTTGATAATTTTTTGACTATTTTAGAAACCCTTTTCCATCTACCTTCTACTTCTAAGGTTTCTCAAAATGCATCTTTAAGTCACTTTAATGACTTCAATTACCTCTCTGTTTACTCCATTTTAGGTATCTTAGGTCTTTTTGAGACAAGTCTACACACAATTCTCTCCTAACATATGAAAAGGTACTATATCACCCAAAAAACCACAAAATTTATTAATATAGCTCACATTCCATCTTTCCACCTAGTTACATGAAATTTGGATGCTTTATTTTGTTTATATTCTCTAAACCCTAGTTTAGGGTTTTTTGGCTTAGACCTAACTAAGAGACAATAAAAAGCACTGTGAATGTTTTATTACATTTCAAAGATCCCCAACAGGCATGAAAGTTTTTTATGGACCTTAAGAACATTCTTAAATCCTTTGATAGCTCACAAAAATCAACTATCTAAATTTTATACACCAAAACACACTTGACTGTGCATAGTAATGTCTAGTTACAAGTCTATATCTAAGCTTGGTAGCTCAAAATTATTCATTAATCAAACATAATATTGAAACATATTTCATAGGGTTCCAATATACTCACCAAAACATTATTTATCATTGTATTTTGATCCTTGATCATATCTTGTCGTGAATCTCCTTACACAATACATTGTGACTCTAAACTATCTACAAGAAATAGTGTATAACAGATAGATTTCTATAGTTTCAAAATATTCTTTTTTTCTAATGATCCTAGTTCTCTAAATTCATTCAAAACACAACTTCAATCACATGGAATACACTCTACCAACCTTAATTTCAATCTTCTTAATAATTTTATTCTACAATACAAGAATCTCACCATACGTAGGGGTCTATTTTTGTCTCATTTCAACTCCATATGCCTTTTATTAATTTATCTAAATCCTCTCCTCAAAATAGGAATAAAAACCTAACCACTATGTTTCCAATCATGTTAAGCAACATCTACACAATCTTTCATGTAACAATATGACAAATATAATTTTATAACTTGATCACAATGTATAAATAAGGTTATTGATACATTTTTAGAATAGGTTTTATCCCTTTCACTATTCCTTAAAATATATTCCTCAATCACAAATGCATCTCACCTTAAATCATACCTAGAAACATATGCATTTTCATTTTTTTATCTAATTAAACAATTACAATGGTAGTAGCAACGAGATGTAACCTCAAAGGGTCTATATTCATTCAATATAAAAATAGGGATTTCAAACATCCCCTTCCTTTATTCATAAAAAATTTACATTCATTATCCATTCCTCACTTTGAATGGAATTACCTATAACAATCCAAAACTAACTCTTTCATCCTAACAAGAGTGCATAAACAAATTCTTCGCTCTCTTTTCCACGTAGATATTCCCTTCATACATAATTGTTTCCTGATTTTCACATAATCTGATATTTTTAGACCATAACTATAGTATAATGTCTTTTTTATGGATATTTTGTATCATTTACAACCTTTATACATACATATACATCTGCCACCTTCATACATAGCTCAAAATTCCTTATACCAAGTTCAACAACATTCAATATTTTCAAATAGTTCTTTTGGAGGGAAAACCTATAATTTGAATTCTATGCATCTTGACTCTTTATAAACTCCACATATGAACCACCTAAGACCTCTATCATCTATAAATCACCTAATAGACCAACTAAAAACAAAAATGGTTCAGGTTTTTGGGGTCCTCATCGAATGCCCAAACATCATACTCCTAGGGGAGATAAAAATTGTACTCCAATGGATTTGTATGCTTCTTTCATCTCTTCCAATTCACCTCTATTAGATCATCATCTATTGCTCCTATTTATACATGCTTCAATTGTTTCTCCTTATGCTCAACCTTGCCTCTATCATACACTATTCTACCTCCTTGCTTAGTTACATCATCTTGTATTGCATGTACACTCTCTTCTTACTCTTTACCTCTATCATGTGGGTTGTAAATGCCCCAATATTTTGTTTCAAATCTATCTCTTTCAATTTATTTTTCTTCCATCTTCATACGTTTAACCAATACAAAAAAATATCTTGCCTAATTGTTATCTCAATGAAATTTTAGCCTCCATAGGGTTCCACATCTTCATCTTGATATCCTTTTACAATCATATACTTTTCTCTATGCTCTTTTCCCTCATTCATGTAAGTTTCAACTACTATAACTTGCACTTCTTTCTCTTCATTCTCTATCACTTCACCTTGCAATGCCTTTTCTATGGTTACCAATTCTACCTCTAGTTGTTCATTACTTTCATATACAAACATAAAATCAGAATTCATACCTTCTTCATGGGGTTGCATTTCTTTGTCCAAGCCTTCAATGAGGCCTTCCAATTGATCTTCATCTTATTTGTTAGGCTCAAAAATTGGATAGCTAAAATTATTCTCTTTTTCTTCATTCAAACTCACCTCATAAACATCAATGTGTTTCTCATCCTCTTGTTCCTTATGCTATCCTCTCAACTAAATAATTTTAATTTCTCTTTTCAATTGCTTGCATAACAACTTTTTTGTTCTCTCCTCTATCTTTACTTGTGCCTTTATTTTATTCATCAATAATTTGATTAGCCACTTGAGTGGCTTCATCCTGATTACCAAACCAACATTTGGGCTTCCCATTTATCTTATCTTATCTAACATAACCAACATCTTATCTATCTACTACCTCATCTCTTGCATCTCTCTTTCCATCTCTATTCTCTATTTGGTGTCATCTTGCACTATATTCTTCTTATAGTAGCTTCTCTCATCCACTATGCCTTGTTTCTTATTACCTTTCTCTTTTGTCATCTTCTTGAGGATTTATATCAACTCATTGGCCTCACTTGGACCTATACCTCTTTTTGACAAGTCTTCACTCTCTTGCCAAATCTTAAACTCACTTGGTTTATCTTTATTTCTTTTTACCTCAATTGGGTCTCTTCTTGTCAACCCATTGTATTTCTCCTCTTATCCTACCTATTGGAATATTTTCTCTCTTCTGAGATCTATTTATGATCCTCTTTCTCACTTGAGATTGTTAATATCTCTCTTGGTCAATAAGCCACACTTGGTTGTAGTGTTGCTACCAACATTTCTTAACCTTCATGCACACTTCAACACATCAAATCAAAACATAAAAGAAAATAAAATCAAAATTACCTTTTCATTCTTGTTGTTCTCCTTTCTCTTCCTAAAGAATCTTCTAGATCTGATACCACAATGATGTAGAGATTCATTCAATATTTCATACTCTGCATATTTAACCTCTAATACTTGCACACATCATCACTTGCAAATAAATTACATCTTCTTTACCTTGTCTAAAAATTCCCTTTTTATTTCATGACACTATCTTTTCCTTGTGACACTATTTAGGATGATCTCATTCTACTTTAAGAATTCCTATTTATCTCATTCTAGCTTATATATATCATCCATCTATTTGCATTCCCTTTCTCACTCTTAACATTCATTAACTCACCCAAATCCTATCAACACTCAACTTATCACATAAACCAACTCTATAATTTTCATTTCTTTGGCCTATCATGTTGTCCTTTCACACACACCAATTAAACTAGTCACCATCTCATACCATTCTCCCACTATACTCTTGTTGCCTAATTCACTTCCTTGGACTATGCCTCTTAATTTACACTTCATGTAATGCTAATGAGTGATACCTAGTTATCTTGTACCTTTATATGTTTTACTCTTGTTTAATATAGTATCATTAGGTTTCCCTATTCATTCACTAACTCTTTCAACATTTTCCAACTCTCATTTCATTCCTTTACAAAGTTTACATACACTTTAAACACTCCTAATAGACCTATTTTAAACAATTTCCTTTTTATACGAAATAGTATAGGTGTACCTTCATAAATTATTAAATATTTTAGAAACCCTTTTCCATAAACCTTATACTTCCAAGGTTTCATAATCAAACTTCATCTTTATGTCACTTTATTAACTTCAATTACCTCTATGTTCACTCCTTTTTAGGTCTCTTAGGTCTTTTAGAGCCTTATCTACACACAGTGCTCTACTAAAATATGAATAGGTACTCTTTAACCCAAAAAACCAAAAACCTATTAATATACCTCATAATCCATATTTAAACCTTGTTACATGAAATTTAGATGGTTTATTTTGTTTATATTTTCCAAACCCTAGTTTAGGGTTTTTTTGACTAAGACTCAACCAAGAGACAATAAAAAGCACTATGAATGTTCTATTACATTTCAAATATCCCCAATAGGCATGAAAGGTATGTATGGAGCTTAGGAACATTCTTATATCCTTTGATAGCTCACAATAATCCACTATCTAAATTTTATACACCAAAAGACACTTGACTATGCATAGTAATGTCTGGTTATATCTATATCTAAGCTTGGTAACTCAAACTTATTTATTGATCAAACATAATATTAAAACATATTTCAAAGGGTTATAATATACTCACCAAAACTTTTTTTATGATTTTATTTTGATCCTTGATCATATATTTTCATGAATCTACCTACACAGAACACTAACTCTAAACTGTCTACAAGATATAGAATATAGCAGACAATTTTCTGTAGTTTCAAAATCTTCTTTCTTTCCAATGAGTCTAGTTATCTTAATTCATTCCCAACACAAATTCAATCACATGTAAAATTTTCCATCCTTTTTTTCAATGTTATTAATAATGTTATTCTACAATCCAAGAATCTCACCATACGTAGGGGTCTACTTTTGTCTCATTTCAACTCCATATGCCTTTCTTACAAGTTCTCTAAATCTTGTCCTCATATAAAAATAAAAACCTAACCACTATCTTTCCAAACATGTCAAGAAAAATCCACATAATATTTCATGTAGCAATATGGCAAAGATAATTTTGTAACTTGGTCACAATGTATAAATAGGGTTATCGATACATTTTTAGAATAGGTTTTATCCCTTTCACTATTCCTTCAAATATATTCCTCAATCACAAATGCATCCACCTTTAATCATACCTAGAAACATATCCATTTTCATTCTTTTATCCAATAAAACAATTACAGTGGTAGCAACAACAATATTTAACCTGAAAGGGTCTATATTCATTCAATATCAAAATAGGGATTTCAAACATCCCCTTCCTTTCTTCATATAAACTTTACATTCATTCTCCATTCCTCACTTCCAATGGAATCACCTACAACAATCTAAACCTAAATATTTTATCCTGACAAAAATGCATAAATGAATTCTTGGCTCTCTTTTCCATGTAGATATTCCCTTCACACATAATTATTTCTTGATTTGCATATAATATGATATTTTTAGACTATAACTATAGTCTAATGAATTTTTGATGGACCGTATATATTATTTACAACCTATAAACATGAATATACATCTATCACCTTCATCCATAGCTCAAAATTCCTTATACCAAGTTCAACAATATTCAATATTTTCAAATAGTGCTTTTGGAGGGAAAACCTATAATTTGAATTAAATGCATCTTAACTCTTTCTAAACTCCACATATGAACCACCTAAGACCTCTAGCATCTATAAATCACCTAATAGACCAATTTAAAACATAAATGATTCATTTTTTTGGGTTCTCATGGGATGCCCCTTCATAAATTGGCAAGCCAATTTTGATATTTGGATCATGTAGAGGACTCCTCTAGGCATCCCCAAGTGGTATTAGTTTTTCAAGGTAGTGAGTAGAATGTATAAAAAAATTCTTATTTCTAAAGAATTTGATGCTACATGAAGGGTTG
The DNA here is from genome assembly GCA_037957365.1 of Torreya grandis. Lineage (NCBI taxonomy): Eukaryota > Viridiplantae > Streptophyta > Pinopsida > Cupressales > Taxaceae > Torreya > Torreya grandis. The sequence continues at coordinate 1,428,008 of JARHVA010003030.1, forward strand.
AATGAGTCAACACATGTACATTGATGGAGTTTGAATGTTAAAACTTTTTATTTATGTCCATGGGTTTATCTTTTTGAGTTATAAATTTTATTTTAATCATTTTGGTCACCCAATATGAACTATTGCTAATCTATCAAAGAGTGAAAATAGTGAAGAAAATCGGTCTTGAGTGAGAAATAATCTAGGGATTGGTTTTAGGTGATTATTTATGAATATAATTATTTTTTTAATTTTTATAATATGTATAACCCTTTCTCCCTTGGTTTTTAAGTGCTTATGATGCCCATGCATAATCAAAAAGATTCCCTCAAAGTAACTTGTTTGTGTACGTCAAGACAATGAAGGTGTATGTCTCATAACATGATCTATGTGTTACTTATTTGATATTATCCCTCCATAAATTTCTAACTAGATTTGATATGAATGTGTCTATATATCTGATGAATTCTTTTAATGTTCAAGTAAGTGTATGCATAGGTGTTAGGAATCATGTTCACTATGATTGTGTTTTAAGCCAAGATGACTACTCCAAGTATACTAAGAAAAGAGAAGGGTTTGAGACTCTATGACAATATTAATCTCATATAATGAAATATTTTTGTTTTTTTACATCTAATTTATATATTAATGTTTTTTGGATGATGGAGAGATAGGTTAATTGGTTGAATCATGGAAGCCAAGATGGTTTGTCAGACTATGTATGCATAGTGTAAAAGAGAGCTAAGAGATTGGTCTATAAGACTAAAGGTTGATGTTTTAAAAAGTGATGTATGTATTTTATTATGATATATAATTCATATATTACCTACTTATTTGGATAATAAGTCATGTAATAACTCTTAAAATTCTAAACATGAACTTACACATGACTATACTTTTGGAGGCTTCATATAATTTGAGTGATCACTTTGCATAGGTGAGTTGGATGTCATTTGACCTAAGTTGAAGAATATAATGAGTTTTAATTTGTTAAATATTTATAAAAGGTTAATTATAATTAATTTTAATTCATAATTTTTAAATATTAAAGTTTGGAGAGTCAAGAGTTCTTGACTATACTTTGACTATGTTTGACTAGTTTAAGTGGTCATTTTAGAAGAGTTGGTTTGAGGCCTTTTGGCCTATGTATTGATTTATAATGGATATGTAAAGTTTATTTAGGTCATTAATTATATATTAATATGTTTTTTTAATTGGTTTTTTGGTGAAAATTAACTATATGCTTCAGTTTTGTAAGGCAAATTTTTTGGGTGTGTGAAGGGCTAATGGCGAGTAAGCCTATTGGCTTGGTTCAAGTGGAGAGTTTGACCTATAGGAGTTATGTAAATATGTGGGAGTTATAAAGGGTATATTTTAGATGTATTATATTTTTTCAAGTGTTTTTAAAATTTAAATATGGTCTAATAAGTTAAATTATAATTTGTGCCTTGAAGAAGACCTAACTATTTTAGGTCTCAACTAGGTCTAATGGAGGATTTGGGTCTTAAGGGAAATAGATGACCAAAGTGATGTTTGTTTAAATTTTTTAAAATATGATATGACAAATTAGAATTATAATAAAAGTGTGATAATGATCTTGTATGACCAATATGGGTGAAAGGAAGAGTGTGGTATAAAAGCAAGGCCTAATTGGCCTATTTGAGCTAGTTAGACAAGATATGATGCAAGCTAAGGAGAGACCCTTTAGAAAATAAGGATAAGATAATTGAGTAAAATAATATGTTTATATGATAAATAATTTATATCAAACCTTAGTTTATTTAGTTTGATACATAGGTCATTAGACCCAATGAGCCTAGAAGAGGCATATTGACTGAATGAGCCTTAGAGGTTGTTTGAATGAGAGTAAATGGGAAAGAGTGAAAAAAAAGTAGGTCATCATTAGTTGAAGATTATAAAAATGTTTTATAATATGGTAATATATTCAATGTATCTTATTTTTTTCTTGGTTTCCTAGGGTGTTGTATCCTCCTTTCAAGATAGAGCTTACAAAAGACTAGTTGGGTTGGTGCTCAACTAGGTAGAGGTTGGAACTCCTTGTGAAGTTGGTGCTTCAATAAAATTTGGATATTAAAATTATAGGATAGTATTACATATGCAAGTTTAAATTATTTTTATCCCAAAAAGGTTTTCCTACATATCTCTTATGTTCTCTTATGATATGTTTGTGTAGTTGTTTGCTTATGTATTAATCTCTTATATGAATGTATGATTCATGGAATTATGAACGGAATTGAATGGTTATTATCATAAAATTTATTAAACCACCTCTCAATAGATACTTAAAACAATTGGTATCAGATCTTGGTCCTTTAGAGAAGGTTTAATAGCTTGAAATTGATCCTAGAAGCATAATATGGCTAAGCAACTAAGGAAAGAGAATCAAAAAATGAAATTGATGGTCAAAGGTCTTAAAAATAAACTAGTATTTTTGAGATAAGGAGGAGTAACTCTAAATCCTATGGGGATGAATATGATAATGTCATAAATAACCTTAGAAAAGAGGCCAATTCCTTTATGGAACATGAAGAAAAGATGAGTCATCTTCAAACCAAGATTGAGGAAATGATTGAAATAGTCAAAGAGGATAACAAGATCATCAAGGATCCCAAGAGTTAGCTAAATGATACAAATAAAAATATAAATTCAAAAGATTAAGAATACAATTAGTTTAAGATAAATCTATATTATGTGAATATTGAACATGATAAGTTCATAGACAAGATGAGCAAGGTTGAGAAAGCTAAAGAGATAGATTCAACCAAGAAGACCAACATGAAAAGAAGATATATTAGAAAACCAAATGATTTAAGGTATGAAATTCATTTCGTGGTAATTTCTTTGCATGTAATAATTTTATTCATAAGGAAAGAAACTATAGAAGAAATAACAACTAGTTAGCAAGAGGTATGGATAATTTGGCCTGCTATAGTTGTCATAAGATTGGTCATGTTGCTAGATTATTCCTGAATAAAGCCCCTAAAATGCATAAGAAAAGGCAAACCCAGGTATGGATACCTAAAAAAATTATGAATGATTAATATGAACCTAATAGACAAGATGGTTTATTTACTAAGGTATGTCAAGAAACTCTTTTTCTTGCTTGTGTTATCAATTATAAAAAGCTTATGCAAAAGGTCTATGATTCAGCTCAGATGGAGGAGAAGGAATATGTTGAATCAAAAGAGTATAACAAGTATAAAGAGTTTCAAATAAATAAGAGGACCAAAAGGTTCAAATAATAAGTTGACTAGGGGTCTCTTGGTTACACATTGTTCTAAATCCACATGAATTAAGGTGTCTCTATCTAAGCTTCATAGAGGCATTCATCATTCAAATAAGTGAGTGGTGGATTATCAAGAGATGAGATTATGTCCTTGTTTGTAATTTTATATAGATTAAGAATATAATATTTAAGGTTATAAAATATATTTATATGTCTAAAAGAGTTATTGGGAAGCATGTGTGATGCCTCAAGAGTTTCATAAAGTAACCATTGGAATTCAAATTCAAATGACTATGTAATTGGATTTTGAGAACCAAGAGAAAAGTTTGGCTTGTAAAATCCATGAAAGTGATCACATAAGGTTTGTATAAAATGGAAAATTGGAGTGGAATGTGTGAGTATCATCCTCAAAATGATCAAGAGTTTTGATAATCCATACAGTTGTAATATATATGGGTCAAATTCAACTTTTGTTGATTGTGTTGTTCTATTGAACCTAAGAGAAGAAAAAGTGGATTAGAACTTGTATAAATCACTTGGTTTGATGTTATAAATATTTTATCATGTTGATAGATATTTTTTTTTTTATGCATTGAAAAAGATCAAGGAGTGTGATTTTATGCAAGAAATTCATTCATGAAAGTGATTGTATCTGAACATTTGTGTTTTTCGCAGACATGAGTGACTCGCAGAGTTGTGTGGAGATTTTGGTTATTGAAAATGGTTGTTAAAAATTATTGGTTATCATATAAATTTTTTATATCTCTTATTAGTGCTCTATGTATGGTCAGTTTGATAACTAAAAGGAAGAGCTAGCTCAAGAGGTGAAAGATAGAGGATTAAGGGTTTAAAGGTGTTTTGTCTCTTCAAACCCTAGGTGTGTGTTTTCAATGTAAATGAACTAATTTATTTTATTTAGAGATATATGAGTGTTTTATAGATTAATTTAAAGGTTTCCCTTAGTAGTGTCCATGATTGGAATAAATTTTTTATTTCTTGAGTGATGTCTAAGAAGCTAGATCAGAATAGGGGTGTGAAAGAGTTGATGATTGGTACTCAAGACCAATGTCTTCTTGGTAAATTTATTGTCCTTGAGTTATAAGTACTTGAGATGTTCCAAGAGTTATTTTTTCATGTTATATGTGCCTTGAGAGTAAGCATCAAATTCATGTAGGTGATGTTTTCCTATAGCATGTCAAGATGATAGTAACTTGAAATAAGAAAGTTGTTATAATGTTCTTCAAGGATGTATCATGAGTTGAAATGTTCTATAGATATCATGATGACATGATAAGGTCATAAGAGGAAAATTTGAATTTTTTTAAGTGATATGAAGATATTTAGTGGTCTGAAGGTGATTGAATTTTTGTGTGTTTCATAATAGGGTACTAACTATGTGTGTATAGTGTTTTATGAGTTGTTCTTTGAAGAGTTTCATGAGAAGCTCTGGTGTCCTTTTTGAATGGAAATGACCTTTTGGTCATATATAATGAATTTATATTTTTTTTAGTCCTTACTTGCATATATTTAAAGAGCCAAAATATTATTAAAATATTGTCAAAGTGAATGAGGTCTCACAAACCTATTTTGATTGTATGATAGCCAAGAAGGTGTCTTATAATGTTCTAAGCCATGATGGCTTGTGGAGGTTAAAGGGTAGTTATTTGTTGTTATGATATCTATATGAGAGTTGTCCATGTATAATTTATATTTTCAATTTGATTCAATAATAAAAATTAAGTGAGAAGGTGAACTTGTTTATATTAGGTCTCCATAGGACCTATTGGAATCATGAGGGCTAATGAATTATTCAAGAGGTGAGCGAGTGACTTGTGGGTTATAAATCATGGAGTTAAAAGGATATAAATCATAAATATTGAAAATATTGAAGAGAAGTTCACAAATATAGGGGGAGCTTATGAGATCTATAAGTAAATAGGTCCAAGGATCAGGTAAGCAAGAGTGAGTAAGAGATCAGTTTGTAGAAGAAAAAGATTTAAGAATATCTATATTAGTTTAAAGGATGGTTAAAGAGGTTGATAAATTTTTTAAAATATGAATTTAAGATGTTATTTGGATCTTTCTAGCTCTATGAATAGTTTTTTAGGTCTAAGGATCAAGAAGGCTATGTGTGGATGAGCTTCTAAGAATTTGTATGGCCCTTTGTCATTAGTGTCAAAGGGGGAGAAGATAAAATTAAGAGAATGTAATTATAAGATTAGTTTTTAATAAATGAAAAAGGGGGATATTGTTTAAATTTGTTCATTAGTGTCATGTGTTTTCATTGATGTCTTAGGTTGACTTGGTTCTTGTATGCATTAATGACAAAGAGGCTAGTTTTATGGTCATGAGAAGCTATGGCATGAGTGTAATAATATGAGATGTTATATAATGATTTTAAGGTGTTATGAATATTTTTAGACATATTATTTAGGTATAAATTACATCTATAGTGGTATAAATCTTAGGTTTTATATCTAATCCTGGCATGAGAGACCTAATGTGAAGGAAAAAGCTTGGTAGCTTATTGAAGTAAGAAATATGTGACCTATGTGAACATGGATGATATATTTATAGAATTATATTAGTGAATTTTAGATTATTATAAGGTTAAAAATTCATCTATAGTGGTGAGAGGGTCATACTCTAAGATATAAAGGGACTTACAGTTGAAGGCCTAGTGTGCCAAGACACCTAGTGAGGCCAAATAAAGGATGAGGATCATATTACAAGGTAAGATTTATTGTATTATCATGGTATTAAGTTATTTTAAATGCTTATTTTGTATTTATAACAATAAAATAGGTTTTCAAGTGCTTTTAGGATCCAAGTATGGCTGGTGGTTCTAGACCTAATGTACATAGTGGCCTAGTGTGGTACATATTGAGGGTCAAGTTGAGTTTTCAAGGTGTTATAAAACATGTGAGTATGAAATTATGTTTTAAATTTTTATTTAATAATTATTACAAAGTTTGAGTTCATGGATTGAATGTGAAGGAAATAAGTCATGTTGGAAGGTCTCTTGTTTATAGAAAATGAAGGTTTCCAAGCTCGAAAAGAAAGTTTTGATTCTCATTGGCATTTGTATAATTTTCATGGTGACTTGATACTTTTCGGAAAGATTTAATACAGTGATAATAAGGTTTTAAAATAATTTTTAAATGGTTTTAGATATATATCTTTATGAACATTAGTTAAGAATGAAAACTAGTCTTAAACCCTCTCTAAACCCTTATAATGACCCTATTGGAGATAACTTGATATAAAGTTCCTATAATGGAATTTAAAGTAAATTTTTATGCTTTTATAATGTATATGACTCCTATAATAATCCCCATGTGGTATTATTTTATCAAGGCAATGAGCAAAAGGTATAAAAAAGTGCTTATTCCTGAAGAATTTGATGCTACAGGTAGGGTTGACTAAGTCAACAAATGCAAGTTGATGGAGGTTGAAGGAAAATAATTTTTATTTATGTCCATTTATTTATTTTTTTGAGTTAAAAAATATGTGTCAATCATTTTGGTCACCCAAGAATACCTATCACTAATCTGCCAAAGAGTGAAAATAGTGAAGGAAAGCAGGCTTGAGTGAGAAAGCACTTAGGGATTAGTTTTAGGTGATTAGGGATGAAAAACATTATTTGGGGTATTTTTTAAATACATATACCCATTATTAAATTGGTTTTTAAGTGATTATTATACCCATACATAATCAAAAATATGCCCTCAAAGTGACTTGTCTATATAAGTCAAGATAATGAAGGCATATGTCTCATGGAATTATCTATATGTTCCTTATTTGATATCATCCCTCCATAAATTTGTGATTAGAGTTTATATTAAGGTTTATAATTATATAATTAATTATTTTAATTTTCAAGTAAGTGTCTTCATATTTTTTAGGAGTCATGTTCACAATGACTATGTTTTGAGCTAAGATGACTGCTCTAGGTATACTTAGAGAAGAGATGGGTTTGAGATTCAATGACAATATTCATCTGATATAATGAAAATATTATTTTGGTTTGATATAAAATTTAAATGTTCAATTTTTTTTTATGATTTAAATATAGGTTAATTGGTTGAATCATGGAAGCCAAGATGGCTTGTCAGACTATGTATGCACAGTGTAAGAGAGAGCTGAGATATTGGTCTGTAAGACTAATGGTTGATGTTTGAAAAAATTATACATGTATTTTATAATTATATATAATTAATATATTACATAATTATTTTTATAATAATTAATTTAATAACTCTTTAAAATTCAAAACATGAACTTCTACATGACTATACTTTTAGAGGCTTTAGGCAGTTTGAGTGATCACTTTGTACAGGTGAATTGGAGGTCCTCTGACCTGGGTTAAAGAAAGAAATGAGTTTTTATATGTTAATTAGGTATAAAATTTTAAATATAAGGAAATTTAAGTCACATTTTTTTAATATTCAATTTTGGAGAGTCAAGAGTTCTTAACTATACTTTGATTGTGGTTGACCAGTTTGAGTGGTCATTTTACAAGAGTTGGTTTGAGGCCTTTTGGCTTGTGTAGTGATTTATAATAGATATGGAAAGGTTATTTAGGTAATTAATGATATATTAATGTTATTTTTTAAGTTTTTTTTGATAAAATCAACTATATGCTTTAGTTTTGTAAGGAAATGTTTCTGGGTGTGTGAAGGGCTAATGGCGAGTAAGCCTATTACCTTAGTTTAAGTGGTGAGTTTGAACTACAAGAGGTATGGACCCATGTAGGAGTGATAAATGGTATATTTTATATTTATTATATGTGTTTAAATCATATTTATAATTTAAATATAGTACAAATAGTTAAATTGTAATGTGTGCCTTGAAAAAGACTGAATTGCTTTAGGTCTCAACTAGGCCTAATGGAGGATTTGGGTTTTAAGGGAAATGGCTGACCAAAGTGATGGTTTATTAACATGTTTAAATTGTTATAGGATATTTTAAAAGTATAATTAAAGTGTAATAATTATATTTTATAACCAATATGGGTGAAAGGAAGAGTGTGGTATAAAGGCAAGGCCTAATTGGCCTATTTGCTCTAGTTAGACAAGAGAGGATGGAAGCAAAGGAGAGAGCATTTGTAAAATAAGGATAAGGTAATTTAGGAACATAATAGTAGTATAGGATCAATAATTAATATGTAAATATATTTTTTTAGGTGGATACATAGGCCATTAGACCTAATCAGCCTAGAAGAGGCATATTAAGCGAATGAGCCTTGAAGACTATTTGAGTGAGAGTAAAAGTGAAAGAGTGAAAACAAAGGAGGTAATCACCAATTAAATATTATAAAAAAGTTTTATAAGATGATTATTTATTGAAGGTAGATAATTTGGTACTTGGTTACTTAGGGGGTTAGATCCTCCTTGCAAGATAGAGCTTGCATAAGACTAGTTAGGTGGTTGCTCAACTAGGTAGGGGTTGGAGCTCCTTGTGAAGTTGGAGCTTCACTAAACTTTGGATCTTAAAATTATAAAATATTATTCCATGTGCATGGTTTAGTGGGTTTTATCCCCCAATATTTTTACCCTCATATCTCTTGTGTTCTCTTGTGATATGCTTGTGTAGTTGTTTGTTTATGTATTGATCTATTATGTGAAGGTATGTGTAGAGTAAAAAATACTCTACGTTTCATTTTGATTTTCAGTTGCACGATCCAAAATTTTGTCCCTATACACTTTGGTTCAAGATGGTGGAGTTTTTTGACTCAAATCATGGCCATGAATTTCTTTTTTCCTCAATTTTGTCTAAGTGTCAAAATCGAGTGAAAACTGCCAAGTGTCACCGGCTGAGGCACTTTTCATAAATTCAGTAAGTAATGTGGAACGTGCCATGTGTCCCATAGTAACTCAGTGGAGCACAACAAGTGTCAGCATCTACTTCCTAAGTCTCTTATACTTTTTGAAGGCTTCTTTCAAATAAGCTTTCTCAAGATCAAGTGGAGGGTGCCAGGTGGCAATTGTGAAAGGTTTCAGTAAGCTTTTCTAAAAGCAACAGAAGATGCCACATATCCCCAACTAAAGTGAAATAAAAGCCACCATGTGTCAACCTCTAAATTATCTTCACTATGTTTCGTTGATAAGTAAAGACTATGGTGGGTCCTAGGTTTTTGTTCTAAGGCAAGTGGAAGCTGCCAAGTGTCATCATCCATGTAAGTATGAAATGAGGCCTAATTGTTTCTATAGTATAGACAGGGAAACGTGGAGATAGACACATGTCACCTTCCATAGGATTCTCAAAGGGTAGCTAAGAGCAGTGGAGATCTCCATGTGTCCCTTATCAAAGATACGTAGAAAGCACAACCTATCCCTATTCCCTTCTTGAAGTTACTTGGGTGAGAAGTGCTATGGGTCCCATTCTCTATGAATTTTTAAAGTATGAAGAAGCGGACGGTGATAGATGTCAAGGACCAAACACTTCTAAGCAAAGATACAGTAAGAGTATAGGTAATGCAGAAAGTGTCGTGTGTCTTCGATAAGGCTATGGAACATGCCAAGTGTCATTTTATAGTGCCTCCTAAATAATAAGAAGGTTTTCAAGAAATTGGCCAAGTGTCCTCTCCTATTTGATAGAAGGGAGCATCCTATGTATCTATTTTAGCAAATGAACTGCAAGAAGATGAAATGTTTTAGAATATAAGAAATATCTTTTGTTAGACACTTCCAGTTTTGTTAGAATTCAATTGGGTCGTTAGATTGGGAACACGTAGAAAATCTGGAGCAAATTCAATGCTATAAAGAGGGGTGTAGAGATCACCAGAGGGGAGGAGAAGATTGGAGAGAATTTTCTATGAGAAACCATTGTCAAGAGTTTTAGACTTTTAGAGCTATGATCAGGAATATCATTTGCCTTTGTTTTATTTTCTTTAGTTGCAAAGTTTATGTAACTGTGCATGTTTTTGTGCCTTTTATGTGACTGGAGAGTTAATAAAAAGACTAAGTTTTGTGCCCTTGTTGGTATTTTCTATGTCATTGCAAAAGTAGTCTAAACTGTGAGCCTCTGTTTCTATTGTTTCTATCTTTTACATTGATCATGCCTTGTTCACTCTTTAATGTAATTGAATCTTACATATAGTTTCACTGTGCTTAGAATTAAGGGTCAAATTACATTCAAGTGCATCGCCATAGTTAGATTTTCTTTCTTTGCATTTGTGTTTCTATTTAAATTCCTATCCCTTTCCCCCCAACACTCGAGATAAAGAAGAGGCTAGCTTCTTAAAAATCTAGAGGTCGTTTCAAGTTGCAAGTCCCACATTCTTGAAACTTCCCATTGTTGGTGTTAGAAACAAGTGTAATTTTAACCATCAACAATTTTTGGCACGTCTGATGGGACACCAACCAACACTTTTTTAGAAGTTTCTTTCAAGAAAGATGTATATAGAGAGCTATAAGGAGTCAACCTTGTGGACCAATAGCAATATCTCAATCTTTTGTTGCCACTGATTATTTAAAAGACTCAAAGTCATCAAGAAATCATCATTTAGTATTTATAATTCCATTACTTAGAATTATGGGTCTTATGCCCCTTCATATATTTGTAATCAAGCTCAGGTTTCTCACAGAATCATCTCAAGCAACAAAGATGCATATGGCTATGAGTTTTGCACTTCATAGGTCCAATATGACCAGTCTCAACCCTGTCATGAGCTATATCAGTCTTATGCCCAGTCTTCCCATTATGTCATGTCTCATAGTCAACCTAATCTCATTTACACTTTTAAACAAGCACTATTGGGATATAAAAAGCACGTATTAGAGCTTGAAAATAGAAGGGGATGCGGCCAAGAAATCCTTGATCATGTCATCCATCAAGTAAGAAATGTGCTAGATCTAGTTAAAAGTGAATGGGCCCCCATTGAAAGAGCAAATTGGCAAAAGCTTACATATGAGATGTTAGATGTGAGTGGTTTGATTGAATCTTTAGAAGAGAAATTGAGTATTCATGAGAGTTAGCCTTACCAAGTCTATCAACCTGTACATCCGCTACCCCAAGTTTTATATCATACATACACAACCCTTGTTCATGAGCTAAGTCTAGCCTGCCAAGGTCATTTCCTCAATCATGATGAGGAAAGTTCTAAAATAGTAAGTCTAGAATTTAAGGCAAATCTTGATAAAAAATTTGAATTGACAAATCTTCAAAAGCAGCAATCTATGTTGGTAGCAAGGGAATTGGAATCCAAACCTTCACTTCCCCTTCACCTTGCAACCCCATCTTCCCAAGGGAAAAGTTCTAAATCTAAGGTCATGAGTTGGGAACAAATAATGGAATCATGGGGCAAAAAGGAGGAGAAAGACATTGTCCAAGAGTGTGAGGTACAAAATGAAGCTAGTTCCTTTCAAGTCCATCCTACCCTTCCTTAAGAATCTTCTTATTTTTCATGGAAACCTTCATGCACTCCCCACTTATCTGATGATTCTTTTGAGCTCCAAGAAAGACTATTTCAAGAAAATTTAGCTAAGCAAATTGAGGAATTAGAGGAAAAAATAAGATTGCTTAGTGAAAGAGAGAAAGAGATTTTAGACCTTAGAAGGGAGCCTATGCCAAAATATACCTCTTATACCAATCCTCAGGTCTCTTAGCATGATATTAAGATTCTAAGTTGGAGGAAGGAAAATCATGAACCAGCTGAGAACCTTGAAGAAGATAAAATTGATGACTCTTTCCAAGGGAAAAGTTCTAGATTTAAGGTCATGAGTTGGAAATAAATAATGGAATCATGGGGTAGAAGGGAAGAAGAGAAAAGTTTTGCTTAAAGCCTTAAAGAAGTCAAGGTTGCTCTTATTCATGGTGATAATCAAGTAGAAGATCTTGCATTTGAACACACCCCATCTACACCCCTCCAAGAGAGCTATCAAGCTACATCTAATATAGATGAAGTGATGGACAAATGGAAAGAAGAAAATCATTCGATTCTAGCTCAAAAATTATCTCCTCTTTTGTATATGTATAACCATCAGTCTTCCACTTCATCCCTTTTCAAAGAGGAATATGATTTGGAAGAAGCAAGTAAAGAGGAGTGTGCTCAGCTCATGGATGGTCAAGGAGATTTCATAAGTGCTGAAGAGAAGGAAATCACTATAGATGCACCTTTTGATGAACAAGAGAAAAAGTTACAGGCTTTTACCTCTATCTTCGATGAGGAAAAGATAATTTCTGATCCTTTTTTCACTTTGCAAGATGTTATTACAAAAGATGGACACTTCCTTGATCATATTTTGAATGACTTGTTTGAAGTCATTAGGGCAAGTTACACTATTCTTCAAGGAGGCTGTGAGCTTGTTTTAGGTGGAGAAGGCAACATTGAGACTCAAATAAATATGCAAAATTATTGTAAACTATCAAGCTTATCCTTTCAAGAGGTTGGTAAAACTGAAGATGATATTTTTGAAGTAATCAAGGAGGATGATCATGAAATGGAACCTGAGCATGAGGTAGAAGGAGATAAGCCAAAAAATGATGTATGTCAAAAGAAATATGGTGGAGATCCAATAGACATTCATTTACCAACACAGGGTGTAGAGCCAAAAGCTAGAGTAGGATCCAACCAAGAATCACAGGCCCCAGGGCAAACTGTAGCCTCAGTCACTGTGACTATTTAGCCCCAATCTCTTAACATCATGGAAAATAAAAAGAGTGTGGTATCTTCACTACCAAAAGCTTCCACATCAGCATCAATCCTTGAGATTCCCAGTTCTCCACAAGCACCACTAGCAATAGTGGTAAATATTGAAGAGAAGGGAGCATAGCCAGAAGAAGAAACACCAAAGAAGTGAAAGAGGGTGAAGTTTCAGCTTGATTCAGAGGAGGGGGAAGAACTCTCATAGTGCCAATTACATAGTACTATAGTTACTCTTCAGGTAAGTATTTTTTCTCCTCCTTCTCAATCTCTTTCTTCTCCTATAGGAATGATGATTCCATCTAGCCAAATGACATCCCCTACCACCTCCGCTATGCCCATTTCTCACTTTGCCCCATCTATCCCTAGTCAAGCTTTATCATTGCCTCACTTTTCTCCCTTTTTTCCCAAGAAACTACCTCCCTAGATTTCCCATAGCCAACAATTGGCTATTCCATATGGTTTGCCACAAGGTCATCCCTTTTGCGGGTGGGCACATTGCCTCTCCTTCTAGCTTCCAAATTCAAGCAGATGCTGCTAAGAAGGTGAGGGAAGCTTGAAGAGAGAAAAAGAGGATCAAGGATAATAAGGCCTTGGCTACACCACATCTGAGGTCAAAATTTGACCCAATTTAGTAGCAACTGATGGTGACTCATTTGTCACCAAATATAATCAAGCCAAGTGAGCAGATGCAGCCAGAAGACTACACAATGAATGCAGTGGCCATATATATGTCCCTGTTCAAACCACAAGATAAAATAAAGCTACTAACTAAATCAACTTCTGTATTTTCTAAATATTACTTGAAAATATCAAGGAAGATACAGAAGATGGAGGTTGATTTAGCTAAAGAGAAGGAAAACTGTAGCAGTTTGACCACAAAAATCAATACAAAGGATAATGAAATAGAGAGTCTAAATAAATAGTTGCAAGATATTATTTCTCTTTAGACTCACCAGGTGATCTAGGCCCAAAATGATTCCTTAAAAGTAGGGCTAATGTAGGTAAAAGATGCAGTGATGACCCTAAGGTGAGAAAAAGTAGCATTACAAGAAAAATGTGAGGAAAGCCTGCTACAAGTTACTCAATTGCAACAGAAGTTGCTAAATGAACAGAATAATACCACAACTATACAAGCCCAATTTCAAGCTGAGTGACAAAGGGTAGAGCAATTGACACTTGAGTTGGACAATAGGCCAAAGAATGTAGGGGTGTTAAATCTAGTAAAAGAGCTTTATGAATCAATGTGGAAAAGAATCTCTATAGAGATTATTCAGCTCAAACCTTCTCTCACCTTTCTACTAAATGCACATAAATTGTGCAAAAAGGTGGAGACTTCAGTTGAAGACACTCTGGCTACTATATCTAGAAGAGTATTGGACTCTGAAATGCTACTGCAAAATCTTTATGATGCAACTAATGGAACATTGTCAGTAGTAAGAATTAATGACAGAATGGTCACTGCTAAATGAGTAAATGAGGTTCTCAATTGCAACTCTACAACAATCAATTGCAAAGAGCTTCTCGATGTAATGAAATAAGGAATCAGTGAAATGAAACAACACATTGAAAACCTAGTGCAATTAGGTCTTCCTTCTCTGTTTCCTGATGACAACACTATGTTAATGATTGATGAAATTTAACCTTTGTTGTTAGCCAAGCAAAATGATCAGGCAATTTTTTAGGATTTAAGGGATGATTCATTAGTACCTGAAGTAGAAGCTATTTTGATTCTTGTTTCCCAACTTGAATTCAAATTGAAGGCTACAGTTCAAATTTTGTAGAATTTTTCACACAAGGATATTATCAACCTTGATTTAGCCTTCAATGAATTGCAAAATAAGTAGGGGTTATCTGATGATGAGTGGTCTGCCTATCAAATAGCACTATTGAAGCTATGATTATTTTTGTCATTTTGATCAAGTGAGAGTTATAGTTTCTTTTTGAGTAGGCTCAAAAGTCCTTGGGGTTGCTAATAACTGTAGAGTAAAAAATACTCTATGTTTCATTTTGATTTTCAGTCATGCGATCCAAAATTTTGTCCCTATACACTTTAGTTTGAGATGGTGGAGTTTTTTAACTTAGAGCGTAGGCACAAATTTATTTTTGCCTCAATTTTGTCTAAGTGTCAAAATTGAGCAAAAGCTGCCAAGTCATTGGCTGAGGCACTTTTCATAAATTTAGTAAGTAATGTGGAATGTGCCATGTGTCCCATAGTAACTCAACGGAGTGCAACAAGTGTCAGCATCCGTGTCCTGAGTCTCTTATACTTTTCGAAGGCTTCTTTCAAATAAGCTTTCTCAAGATCAAGTAGAGGGTGCCAGGTGGAAATCATGGAAGGTTTTAGTAAGATTTTCTAAAATCAACAGAAGATGCCACGTATCCCTAGCTAAAGAGAATAGAAGCCACCATGTGTCAACCTCTAAATTATCTTCACTTTAGTTCATTGATAAGTAAAGACTGTGGTGGGTCCCAAGTTTTTGTTCTGAGGCAAGCAGAAGCCACCAAGTGTCGTTGTCTATGTAAGTATGAAATGAGGCCCAATTTTTTCTATAGTATAGACAGGGTAAAGTGGAGACAGACACGTGTCACCTTTTATAGGATTATCAAAGGGTAGCTAAGAGTAGCAGAGATCTCCATGTGTCCCTTATCAAAGATACATGGAAAGCACCACCTATCCTTATTCCCTTCTTGAAGTTACTTAGGTGAGAAGTGTTGTGGCTCCCATTCTCCATGAATTGTTAAAGTGTGAAGAAGCAGACGGTGATAGATGTCAAGGACTAAACACTTCTAAGTGAAGATACAGTAAGAGTATAGATAATGTAGAAAGTGTCGTGTGTCTTTGATAAGGCTGTAGAACATGCCAAGTGTCATTTTCTAGTGCCTCCTAAATAATAAGAAGGTTTTTAAGAAATTGGCCAAGTGTCTTCTCTTGTTTGATAGAAGGGAGCGTCTTGTGTATCTGTTTCAACCAATGAACTATAGGAAGATGAAATGTTTCAAAATCTAAGAAATATCTTCTGTTAGACACTTCTAGTTCGGTTAGAGTTCAGTTGGGCCATTAGATTGGGAACACACAGACAATTTGGAGTGAATCCAATGTTATAAAGAGGGGTGTAGAGATCACCAGAGGGGAGGAGAAGATTGGAGATAATTTTTTATGAGAAACCATTGTCAAGAGTCTTAGACTTTTAGATCTGTGATTAGGAATATCATTTGCCTTTGTTCTATTTTCTTTAGTTGGAAATTTTATGTAACTATGCATGTTTTTGTGCCTTTTATGTGATTGGAGAATTAATAAAAAGATTGAGTTCTGTGCCCTTGTTGGTATTTTCTATGTCATTGCAAAAGCAGTCTAAACTGTGAGCCTTTGTTTCTATTGTTTCTATCTTTTACATTGATCATGCCTTGTTCACTCTTTAATGTAATTGAATCTTACATATAGTTTCATTGTGCTTAGAATTAAGGGTTGAATTACATTTAGGCGCATTGCCATAGTTAGATTTTCTTTCTTTGCATTTGTGTTTCTATTTAAATTCATATCCCTTTCCCCCCAACACTCGAGATAAAGCAGAGACCAACTTCTTAAAAATCTAGAGGTCGTTTCAAGTTACAAGTCCCACATTCTCAAAACTTCCCATTGTTGGTGTTAGAAACAAGTGCAATTTTAACCATCAACAGTATGCTTCATGGAATGATGAATGGAATTGAATGGTTATTATCATAAAAATGATTCACTATCCCCCTCTGAGTATCTAATTCCAAAAATATGGACAATAGGGGCATCTACTTATTTTATCTTGATACACATAGGTTATATGATTTGATGAGTACTCTAAATTATCATGTTTAAGCTCACATATGTACTTACATATGCCTATTGCCCATGATTATATGTTACATAGGGTACTCCATATGCTATACACTTGACATAATTTTCCTAACACATTATATCTATGAGACATTATGACATGTTTATTCTGGTTGCTTACTCTAATTTATGCAATTTACCAGGTGTTTTTTCTTACTTGTTCAAGCACTTGAATATGCTCTTTTATATGTGGCCCCATGTCTATGTATACTTTTGTTGAAATTTACTTATGTAAATGTTTTTTGTATGTAAATTTTAATGTTCCATTATTTTATTTATCAAAATTTGACTAATGCCCCTTCAATTATGTGGCATTTGAGCATGCCCCTTATTTATAATCTCCTTATATCATTGCCTTTTGACTTGATTTTGTGTGAACTTACATGTGTGCGTGTTTTCCTATTTTATCTTTAAAATTGTATTTATACTATTTATACATTGCCATTACATTTATCATACATCTTAGGCTTACTTGGGATCACATTATCTTTATTCACTTTAATGTTATATCTACATAGACATCTTCCTTCTATAGGCTACATGGTTACATTCACCTACTATATAGTTATCTTATATTTTTTAGGTGAGGTAACTATTAGTTCTTATCTTTCTCTAACCTAAAATACATGAGGTGTATTAGTGGGGGTATGTAATATAGACATGTTCTCCATACATGGCATAGTTTTTAAATTAAAGTGGGATCATGCTTTAGAAGCATGTTCTCCACACTCATTCAGTATGTGGTACTTATATTAGTTTTTAGATTTAGTGGGGGCATGTCATATGGGCATGGATTCCACACATTCAAACTTATTATATTTAGTGGGGTCATGTCATATGGGCATGGCTTCCATAAATTCATAGTTCTCATATTTAGTGGGGGCATGCTTTAGAAGCATGTTCTCCACACCTATTTAGTATTTAACATGTCCAATTTATAATGGTGGCATGTTTTGGAAACATGTCCTTTACATTGTTACTTATATCAATATTAATATTTATCCATATATATTTGGGGAATGATTTTTAATCATGTCCTCCACACTTACATAGCTATCCAAATTAACCAAAGTACATAGTTATATGATTTAAATTCATAGTTGTAGCAGAAGTCTATACATTGGTACTATTGTTGCATAGTTTCAACATGAGACATATCTAAGTACTTATGTTATGAAAAATATTCCTAAATTTCAAAATGAAAATTAGTTTTCAATTCCAAAACTCTTTTAATGATTGTTACTATAACACATATTTTTTGTACGGATACCCCATGGTCTTCTATGGAATTGTTTTAAGCCAATCTACTACAATAGTTGATTGACCTTTTGATATGGTTGAGGTGATCAAATCACTAAATCTTACCAATTTTTTAGGTTGTAACTAATCATACAACCTCACCAAGTTATAAGTATCATTGGGTTGTATATTTGGGATAATCTCAAATGCCAAGTGGTAACTCACTTTTATTCCAAAGTTAGGTGCATATACCTTCCTATATATATATATATATATATATATATATATATATATATATATATATATATATATATATATATATATATATATATATATATCCTTCGATAAATAAATTTTAAATATTTATTTATATTTATCCTAATACTAGTTTTAAATATTTACAAAGATATTGTTTATTTCATTAGGAGTCAAAGGGAACCAAAATACAACATACTTAAACACATGAAATCAAAGGTTATCATGTTTGTTAGACTTCAATAACACCTCTACAAGGGGGATTATGATTTATATGTGGAATGTATTCAAAAAAATTATAGATTAATATGAATGAATACAAATAAAAGTTAAATCATACACAAATAAAGACTAATAAACCATCATGATATAAATCTTACATAATCCACAAGTTGGAGAGGAATCAAGATTTACACATCAAGACTAAGACTACAAAACTACTTTGGAATTTTCTATTAATATTTAATATCCAAAATTATCATCCCTTTGGAACTAGGAGGTTAAAAGTATAAATAGGCTTGGGTTCGGGAAGGACTCATCTCTCAAGTGAAGTATTATAACATAGTTATAAAAATAGGAATCACATCCTAATCTCATGCAAAGGATACATGTATAGTAATCAGCCCATAATAAACTCTTATATCTAAAAATAAAATATATACAAAAAATGTATATTTGGAACCAAAGTTCTAACTTATAAAAAAATGTAAGTAAATAGTTATATTTATATGGATGTTAATGTGACACCACTAGCCAAATAAGATGGAGTGATAGCTAGAGGGGCTGAAGTAGTCATTGAAGTTCCTTGTGGAATCAAAATTGGTCTTGTTGGAGTTTTTATGACTACAAATCTTGAAAATTATGAATCTTTTTATATTGGGGTAGTAGTAGCAGTTGGTTACATGGTTGGATGTGAGCTTCAAGCTATCTCAAATAATGCATGTTATGCATTGAACTCCTTATTTATGATGTAAAAATTGATTAGGGAAGGTTTGAAGAGTTTTATGGCCTCAACCATCAACCTTATTTATTATGCTCCTAGATCTTTAAATCTTGTCACCCTATCCTTAGAAAAATTAACTGATTATAATATTTTATAATTAGTTCTATAGCTAGTGCCTTCAACTTCCTCTTTGAAATTATTTGCAACTCTTGGAGGAGGTTCTCAAAATTTGTCCTATTGACTAGTTCACCTATAGGAGTGATCACATTAGTGACTCTCATGCCCTTTAAAATTTCCAAGGCCTCACTTTCATGATTTGAGAAATGTCCTAGTAAAGTATTCATCTTATTGTGCTAATTGAGGTAACCATCCTTTATTGCAATTACATATTTAAATCACTATGAAGCATCCATGTTGGACATCAATTCAATTATTTGAAGGCACTAGTTTTGGAGTATGAAACCAGTAAATCCATTTCTTTAGTTATTTTATTTGATGCAAAAACTTGGTCACATTTGTTTTATTTTATTGGCTTCTTGATCTGTAAACTTAGATACTATACAAATGTTGTATAACTTAGTAGTTTTACTCTACATACTGTTAGGGTGTGGAGCTAAAAGCTTCAACTTATTGCAGACAAAGAAAAGGAGGTTGCTGAAGACCCAAAAGCACCAGCATCTGAAGCATGACTGACATCGATCATGATCAGTGTAAAAGGCAACTGGCGTCGATAGGGAGTCGGCCGACGTCAGCAGCACTAGGTAAGCAGGGACCGGCGTCGATCGCCTATGTGTTCTAGAACTACTCATTGCACGAACAGTTAGTTAAGTGAATGGAGTGTTTGCATGTAAAGGCTATTTTGAGTCTTGATCTACATGGATAATTATATTAAACTAAGAGTCTAAGTTATTGTTCAAGTTTGGGATCTATTTATAGACCCATTGGCATGTATTGTAAAGTGTGCTAGTGAAGAGAACAAAGTGTGTGTTTCTCCTAGTTCCATTATGAGCTAGAAAGGAAGGCAAGGAAGATCCTTCCATTGTAAGTATGGTCTGTTGAATTATAGGTTGCAGGTTCATGGGAGATCTACTTGAAGTACTATAGAGTGCTTGGGTACTGGCAGGGTTATTACTGACTAGTTGGAGAGGTGAACACCAATTCTATGTGTGAGTTGGTTGTTGGGACCGTTTTTGGTAGGAGAGTGTTTTGAAGAAGAATTACTATACACTTGAGGTGTGGGAAGCCTCTGTAAGGTGGAAGAGTGTGGTGGCTCTTTATTGTATTCTTTTTTGTACAAATGTTAATACAAGATAGTGTATTATCTCTCATATTCTGTGCTATTGGTGAATTCTAGTTACTTGTGTTTCTAGTATATTTCTGAATATTTAATTGCTTAAGTTTGGTAATCATATTGTGCTCTTTCTGAGGAGCAAGATCCTAACAAGTGGGATCAGAACAAGTGTGCTTGTTCTTGGATTCCCTGACAATTGGTATCAGAGCATGTTTGTTGTTCTAGATACCTGACAAGTGGTATCAGAGCTTTTGGTTGGGATACTAATAGGTTGGATTAGATCTGGTTAGTGTGTGTTGATTATAGGTTACTCACAGGGGTTTTTGTTTGAGTGGAAGTAGAGCAATGGCAGAAAACAGTAGACTATGAATGGAGAAGTTTAATGGCAGGAGGTCCAAGTTTAGGTATGGCATAATAACCTGCTAGAGATATGGAAAGAAAGAGCAGGAAACGAAAGATTGTTGGTTGGCAGTAGATCAACATGAAGGACATAAAGAAGAAGCAGGTGTTGCAGAGTTCATTACACATGATGCTCTGGTATGTTCTTTGGATAAAGTAGAATTTAGGGTTTTAGATTTTGGTGCCTCTTTTTATGCATCCCTAATTAGGGATTTTTTTCATGAGTATGTCCAGGGAGACTTTGGATAAATTTGTGTAGGGAATGGTAAGCCTTGTCAGATGGTTGGCAAAGGGAAAGTGAAGCTGAAATTGTAGATAGGTAACACATGGCTATTGAAGGAAGTCATGCATGTCCCAATTCTGGAGTGGAATTTGATTTCTATAAGAAGTTTGGGTGATGAGGGTTGCACAGTAACTCTCACAGTAGACTCTTGGAAGGTTACCAAGGGTGCACTTGTTGTAGCAAGAGGTAAGAAAGTAGGTACACTTTATTTATCTACTTGTATTATTGATTCTCTTTCTAAGATATCTACTTCAGCTGTAGATTCAAAGATGTGGCTTAATAGGCTTGGTCACATGAATAAGAAGGAGATGCATGTTCTTGAGTCAAAGGGTATAGATTGAGATTTTTGTATGCAGAAGAAGGAGACTTTTCTTGAGAGATCCGATGTTAGTGACAAGAACAAGAAAGCCTTAGTTTTCAAGGAAAAGGTGACAGACAGAGTTCAGTGCAAGGGGAAGAAGAATTCTGAGCAGAGCAAGGGTGATTTGGACAAGGGTTTGATCTAAAAAGAGCTCGTGGGTAAAAGTCAATTCTCACAAGCAAAACACAAAGACCAACATCGGTAAGAAAATTGGCATCAGCATCCAAACAAGGATCGACATCAGCTATGTGTAAACTGATGTCGGTGACTCAGGGTAGATAAACACCCGCGTCGACAAGGGAAAACCAACATCGGTGATGAGGCAATCATAGGGAACCGGCATCGGTCAGGTGCAGACTGGAATGTGACCGGCATCGGTCACTGAGATGAATTTTGAATGGACAGCAAGCTATCAAGGAGTCTCAAGCACCCATATGGAGGACTTAAAGGGTATGTAAGCCTCAAATTCATCATTTCCCTTCTTTACACTACTTGTTGCTCACTTATGGTATAGAACCAGGGAGTTGTTAAAGAAGTAGAACAGGTAGATCCTGGAAATAGTGGGAGCTTGGCATGGATGGAGGATGTGATTCCTTGGAGGAGAACCAAACAAGAGTTTTGGTGGAGTTGCCAGCTGAAAGTAAGCACTGAGAGACGAATGGATGTTCAGGATGAAGAAGAGTAGAAATGGATACGTGAGATGGAAGGCCAAGGTGTATGGTCTTGTATAAGCTATAGGGCAATGGAGGTTTGATCATTGTGTTTCTCTTTACCAGGTTGGATAATATTAGCTACATTATCCTATTACTATATGATGTGCTTGTTGCAGGGTTACATATACAGGTATTGTTGAACTAAAGGTAAAGCTAGTTCAGGGGTGTGTCATGGAGAATCTAGGAGCAGTAAGATTTTTTGGCATGAGTGTGTTTTTGGGACATAGAAGGTCATATGTTGACTTTGTTTTAGGATGATTATGTGAGACTGGTTAGCAGGCCGATGGTTGGACAGTTCACATAATAGTGTCTTGATTCACATAATGAGGTTAAGTGCATGGTATGTACTAAACTTGAGTTTTCCCAAGCAGTGGGAGTTGTCACAAGTTTGGAGCCAATATGGGAAAGAAGCATTGGAGGGCAGTTCAATGGATTCTTAGAGGGACCAGCAGCAGGTGCAAATGCTATGCAGGTTCAAGTTATTTTCTACATAGGTTTGTAGATGTAGATGTGGCAGGTGATTTGGGTGATAGGTGTTGAACTACAAGATTTGTGGTGGTTGGTCTTCAAGAGTGATCTTGAGGAGGGATATAGAGCCAAGGGAACTAACTAGATGGTGTACAAGTACAGGTATAGTTGCAATTTTTTATCTCCAAGTGGGGGATTGTTAGGGTGTGCAGCTAAAAGCTTCAACTTATTATAGACAAAGAAAAGGAGGATGCTGAAGACCCAGAAGCACCAGTGTCGGTAGCATGACCGATGTCGGTCATGATTAGTGTAGAAGGTAACTGGTGTCGACAGGGAGTTGGCCGACGTTGGTAGCACCAGGCAAGCAGGGACCGACGTTGGTCACCTGTGTGTTCTAGAACTGCTCGTTGCATGAATAATTAGTTAAGTGAACAGAGTGTTTGCATGTAAAGGCTATTTTGAGTCTTGAGCTATGTGGATAATTATAGTAAACTAAGAGTCTAAGTTATTATTCAAGTCTGGGATCTATTTATAGACCCATTGGCATGTATTGTAAAATGTGCTAGTGAAGAGAACAAAGTGTGTGTTTCTCCTAGTTCCATTAATGAGCTAGATAGGAAGGCAAGGAAGATCCTTCCATTGTAAGTATGGTCTATTGAATTGTAGGTTGCAGGTTCATGGGAGATCAACTTGAAGTACTATAGAGTGCTTGGTGTACTGGCAGGGTTATTACTGACTGGTTGGAGAGGTGAACACCAATTCTGTGTGTGAGTTGGTTGTTGGGACCTTTTTTGGTAGGAGAGTGTTTTGAAAAAGAATTACTATACACTTCAGGTGTGGGAAG
The DNA here is from genome assembly GCA_037957365.1 of Torreya grandis. Lineage (NCBI taxonomy): Eukaryota > Viridiplantae > Streptophyta > Pinopsida > Cupressales > Taxaceae > Torreya > Torreya grandis. The sequence continues at coordinate 1,451,547 of JARHVA010003030.1, forward strand.
CCTCTGTAAGGTGGAAGAGTGTGGTGGCTCTTTATTGTATTCTTTTCTGTATAAGTATTAATATAAGATTGTATATTGTCTCTCATATTCTGTGCTATTGGTGAATTCTAGTTACTTGTGTTTCTGGTATATTTTTGCATATTTAATTGCTTAAGTTTGGTAATCATATTGTGTTCTTTCTGAGGAGCAAGATCCTAACAAGTGAGATCAGAACAAGTGTGCTTATTCTTGGATTCCCTGACAACTGGTATTAGAGCATGTTTGTTGTTCTAGGTATCTGACAAGTGATATCAGAGCTTCTGGTTGGGATACTAATAGGTTGGATTAGATCTGGTTAGTGTGTGTTCATTACAGGTTACTCATAGAGGTTTTTGTTTGAGTTGGAGTAGAGCAATGGCAGAAGATAGTAGACTACAAATGGAGAAGTTTAATGGTAGGAGGTCCAAGTTTAGGTATGGCAGAATAACCTGCTGGAGATATGGAAAGAAAGAGTAGGAAAAGAAAGATTGTTGGTTGGCAATAGATCAGCATGAAGGACATGAAGAAGAAGCAGGTGTTGCAGAGTTCATTACATAAGATGCTCTGGTATGTTCTTTGGATAAAGTAGAATCTAGGGTTTTAGATTTTGGTGCCTCTTTTCATGCACCCCCAATTAGGGAATTTTTTCATGAGTATGTCCGGGGAGACTTTGGAGAAATTTGTATAGGGGATGGTAAGCCTTGTCAGATGGTTGGGAAAGGGAAAGTGAAGCTGAAATTGTAGATAGGTAACACATGGGTGTTGAAGGAGGTCATGCATGTCCCAGTTCTGGAGTGGAATTTGATTTATGTAATAAGTTTGGGTGATGAAGGTTGCATAGTAACTCTCATAGTAGACTCTTGGAAGGTTACCAAGGGTGCACTTGTTGTAACAAGAGATAAGAAAGTAGGTATGCTTTATCTATCTACTTGTATTACTGATTCTCTTTCTGAGTTATCTACTTTAGCTATAGATTCAAAGATGTGGCTTAATAGGCTTGGTCACATGAATAAGAAGGAGATGCATGTTCTTGAGGCAAAGGGTATAGATCAAGATTTCTCTATGCAGAAGAAGAAAGAGATGTTTCTTGAGAGATCCGATGTTAGTGACAAGAACAGGAAAGCCTTGGTTTTTAAGGAGAAGGTGACAGATAGAGTTCAGCACAAGGGGCAAAAGAATTCTGAGTAGAGCAAGGATGATTTGGACAAGGGTTTGATCTAAAAGGAGCTCATGGGTAAAAGTCAGTTCTCACAAGCAAAACATAGAGACCGACGTCGGTAAGAAAATTGGCATCGGCATCCAGACAGGGACTGACATCGGCTATGTGCAGACTGACGTCAGTGACTTAGGGTAGATAAACACCAGCATCGGCAAGGGAGAACCGATGTCGGTGATGAGACAGTCACAGGGAACTGGCATCGGTCGAGGTCAGACTAGAATGTGACTGGCATTGGTCACTGAGACAAATTTTGGGTGGACAGCAAGCTGTCAAGGAGTCTCAAGCACCCATATGGAAGACTTAAAGGGTATGTAAGCCTCAAATTCATCATTTCTCTTCTTTACACTACTTGTTGCTCACTTATGGTATAGAACCAGGGAGTTGTTAAAGAAGCAAAATAGGTAGATCTAGGAAACAGTGGGAGCTTGGCATGGATGGAGGATGTGATTCCTTAGAGGAGAACCAAACAAGAGTTTTGGGTGGAGTTGTCAGCTAAAAGTAAGCACTGAGAGAAGATTGGATGTTCAGGATGAAGAAGAGCAGAAATGGATACGTGAGACATAAGGCCAAGGTGTATGGTCTTGTATAAGTTGTAGGGCAATGGAGGTTTGATCAATGTGTTGCTCTTTACCAGGTTGGATAATATTGGCTACATTATCCTATTACTGTATGATGTGCTTGTTGCAGGGTTACATATACAGGTATTGTTGAACTAAAGGTAAAGCTAGTTCAGGGGTGTGTCATGGAGAATCTAGGAGGAGCAAGATTCTTTGGCATGAGTGTGTTTTTGAGACATGTAAGGTCATATGTTGACTTTGTTTCAGGATGATTGTGTGAGATTGGTTAGCGCGCTGATGGTTGGACAGTTCATAGAGCATTGTCTTGATTCACATAATGAGGTTAAGTGCATGGTATGTACTAAACTTGAGTTTTCCCAAGTAGTGAGAGTTGTCACAAGTTTGGAGCCAATCCAGGAAAGAAGCATTGGAGGGCAGCTCATTGGATTCTTAGAGGGACCAGCAACAGGTGCACATGCTATGCAGGTTCAAGTTATTTTCTACATAGGTTTGTAGATGTGGATGTGACAGGTGATTTGGGTGACAGGTGTTACACTATAGGATTTGTGGTGGTTGGTCTTCAAGAGTGATCTTAAGGAGGGATATAGAGCCAAGGGAACTAACTAGATGGTGTACAAGTATAGGTACAGTTGTAGCTATTTATCTCCAAGTGGGAGATTGTTAGGGTGTGGAGCTAAAAGCTTCAAGTTGTTGTAGACAAAGAAAAGGAGGTTGTTGAAGACCCAAAAGCACCAGCATCGGTAGCATGATCAATGTTAGTCATGATTAGTGTAGAAGGCAACTGGCATCAGTAGGGAGTTGGCTGACGTCGACAGCACCAGGTAAGCAGGGACCAGCGTCAGTCGCTTATGTGTTCCAGAACTACTCGTTGCATGAATAGTTAGTTAAGTGAATGGAGTGTTTACATGTAAAGGCTATTTCAAGTCTTGATCTACATGGATAATTATAGTAAACTAAGAGTCTAAGTTATTGTTCAAGTCTGGGATCTATTTATAGACCCATTGGCATGTATTGTAAAATGTGCTAGTGAAGAGAACAAAGTGTGTGTTTCTCCTAGTTCCATTATGAGCTAGAAAGGTAGGCAAGGAAGATCCTTCCATTATAAGTATGGTATATTGAATTACAAGTTTCAGGTTCATGGGAGATCTACTTGAAGTACTATAGAGTGCTTGGGTATGGCAGGGTTATTACTGACTGGTTGGAGAGCTGAACAACAATTCTATGTGTGAGTTGGTTGTTGGGACCATTTTTGGTAGGAGAGTGTTTTGAAGAAGAATTAATATACACTTGAGGTGTGGGAAGCCTCTATAAGGTAGAAGAGTGTGGCGGCTCTTTATTGTATTTTTTTCTGTACAAATGTTAATACAAGATAGTGTATTGTCTCTCATATTCTGTGCTATTGGTGAATTCTAATTACTTGTGTTTCTGGTATATTTTTGCATATTTAATTGCTTAAGTTTGGTAATCATATTGTGCTCTTTCTGAGGAGCAAGATCCTAACATGTGGGATCAGAACAAGTGTGCTTGTTCTTGGATTCCCCGACAACTGGTATCAGAGCATGTTTGTTGTTCTAGGTAACTGACAAGTGGTATCAGAGCTTTTGGTTGGGATACTAATAGGTTAGATTAGATCTGGTTAGTGTGTGTTGATTATAGGTTACTCACAAGGGTTTCTATTTGAGTGGGAGTAGAGCAAAGGCAGAAGATAGTAGACTACGAATGGAGAAGTTTAATGGCAGGAGGTCCAAGTTCAGGTATGGCAGAATAACCTGCTGGAGATATGGAAAGAAAGAGCAAGAAAAGAAAGATTGTTGGTTGGTAGCAGATCAACATGAAAGACATGAAGAAGAAGTAAGTGTTGCAGAGTTCATTGCATAGGATGCTCTGGTATGTTCTTTGGATAAAGTAGAATATAGGGTTTTAGATTCTGGTGCCTCTTTTCATGCATCCCCAATTAGGGAATTTTTTCATGAGTATGTCCAGGGAGACTTTGGAGAAATTTGTATAGGGGATGGTAAGCCTTGTCAGATGGTTGGAAAAGGGAAAGTGAAGCTAAAATTGTAGACAGATAACACATGGGTGTTGAAGGAGGTCATGCATGTCCCAGTTCTGGAGCAGAATTTGATTTCTGTAAGAAGTTTGGGTGATGAGGGTTGCATAGTAATTGTCACAGTAGACTCTTGGAAGGTTACCAAGGGTGCACTTGTTGTAACAAGAGGTAAAAAAGTAGGTACACTTTATCTATCTATTTGTATCACTGATTCTCTTTCTGAGTTATCTACTTCAACTGTGGATTCAAAGATGTGGCTTAATAGGCTTGGTCATATGAATAAGAAGGAGATGCATGTTCTTGAGTCAAAGGGTATAGATCGATATTTTTGTATGCAGAAGAAGAAGGAGACATTTCTTGAGAGATCTGATGTTAGTGACAAGAATAGGAAAGCCTTGGTTTTCAAGGAGAAGGTGACAGACAGAGTTCAGCACAAGGGGCAGAAGAATTTTGAGTAGAGCAAGGGTCATTTGGACAAGGGTTTGATCCAAAAGGAGCTCACGGGTAAAAGTCAGTTCTCACAAGCAAAACACAGAGACCAACATTGGTAAGAAAATTGGCATTGGCGTCCAAACAGGGACCGACATCGGCTATGTACAGACTGATGTCAGTGACTCAAGGAAGACAAACACCAGCGTCAGTAAGGGAGAACCGACGTTGGTGATGAGGCAGTCACAGGGAACCGGCATCAGTCAGGTGCAGACTGGAATGTGACCGGCATCGGTCACTGAGACAAATTTTGGGTGGACAGCAAGCTGTCAAAGAGTCTCAAGTGCCCATATGGAGGACTTAAAGGATACGTAAGCCTCAAATTCATCATTTCCCTTCTTTACACTACGTGTTGCTCACTTATGGTATAGAACCAGGGAGTTGTTAAAGAAGTAAAATAGGTAGATCCAGGAAACAGTGGGAGCTTGGCATGGATGGAGGATGTGATTCCTTGGAGGAGAACCAAATAAGAGTTTTGGGTGAAGTTGCCAGCTGGAAGTAAGCACTGAGAGACGAATGGATGTGCAGGATGTAGAAGAGCGGAAATGGATACATGAGATGAAAGGCCAAGGTGTATGGTCTTGTATAAGCTGCAGGGCAATGGAGGTTTGATCATTGTGTTTCTCTTTACCAGGTTGGATAATATTAGCTACATTATCCTATTACTGTATGATGTGCTTGTTGCAGGGTTACATATACAGGTATTGTTGAACTAAAGGTAAAGCTAGTTTAGGAGTGTCATGGAGAATCTAGGAGCAACAAGATTCTTTAGTATGAGTGTGTTTTTGGGACATGGAAGGTCATATGTTGACTTTGTTTCAGGATGATTGTGTGAGACCGGTTAGCACGCCGATGGTTGGATAGTTCACAAAACAGTGTCTTGATTCACATAATGAGGTTAAGTGCATGGTATGTACTAAACTTGAGTTTTCCCAAGCAGTGGGAGTTGTCACAAGTTTGGAGCCAATCTGGGAAAGAAGCATTGGAGGGAAATTCAGTGGATTCTTAGAGGGACCAGTAGCAGGTGCACATGTTATGCAGGTTCAAGTTATTTTCTACGTAGGTTTGTAGATGTGGATGTGGCAGGTGATTTGGGTCACAGGTGTTGTACTATAGGATTTGTGGTCGTTGGTATTCAAGAGTGATCTTGAGGAGGGATATAGAGCCAAGGGAACTAACTAGATGGTGTACAGGTATAGGTACTGTTGTAGCTATTTATCTCCAAGTGGGAGATTGTTAGGGTGTGGAGCTAAAAGCTTCAACTTGTTGCAGACAAAGAAAAGGAGGTTGTTGAAGACCCAGAAGCATCAACGTCGACAGCATGACTGATGTCAATCATGATCAGTGCAGAAGGCAACTGGCATCGACAGGGAGTCAGCCAATGTTGGCAACACCAAGCAAGCAGGGATCGGCGTCGGTCGCCTATGTTCTAGAACTGCTCGTTGCACGAATAGTTAGTTAAGTGAATAGATTTTTTGTATGTAAAGGCTATTTCGAGTCTTGAGCTGCATGGATAATTGTAGTAAACTAAGAGTCTAAGTTATTGTTCAAGTTTGGGATCTATTTATAGACCCATTGGCATGTATTGTAAAGTGTGCTAGTGAAGAGAACAAAGCGTGCATTTCTCCTAGTTCCATTATGAGCTAGGAAGGAAGGCAAGGAAGATCCTTCCTTTGTAATTATGGTCTATTGAATTGCAGGTTTCAGGTTCATGGGAGATCTACTTGAAGTACTATAGAGTGCTTGGGTACTGGCAGGGTTATTATTGACTGGTTGGAGAGGTGAACACCAATTTTGTGTGTGAGTTGGTTGTTGGGACTATTTTTGGTAGGAGAGTGTTTTGAAGAAGAATTACTATACACTTGAGGTGTGGGAAGCCTCTATAAGGTGGAAGAGTGTGGCAGCTCTTTATTGTATTCTTTTATGTACAAATGTTAATACAAGATAGTGTATTGTCTCTCATATTTTGTGCTACTGGTGAATTCTAGTTACTTGTGTTTCTGGTATATTTCCACATATTTAATTGCTTAAGTTTGGTAATCATATTGTGATCTTTCTAAGGAGCAAGATCCTAACAAGTGGGATCAGAACAAGTGTGTTTGTTCTTGGATTCCATGACAACTGGTATCAGAGCATGTTTCTTGATCTAGGTACCTGGCACATACCATCTATTATATCTCTAGGAGCATGTATGGTTTGTCTCTATTATAGTATTTGATGTGTTTTCTCTTTGATTTTATACATCTCTTTCATGGATTCACTAGTTGAATCCACAAAAGTGATTAAATTTTTAGTATATTCATTAGGATCCCTTAAATCCTTTTTGGCTTTCTTTATTGAGGGAAACATATTTTCTCTTTGTTCAAATTTAATTTATTCCCTTGTGTATAGTTTCAAATCCTTCCTCTTCCTCACCCATTGGATGGTCTCACTCTTCTTTTAGAACTAGGTATAGAATATAGGTAATTATATAATAACTCAATTTTATCTCTCATCCATTGCATTCAACATCTCCTCCCATTCAGGAATAACAAGTTCCCTTTGTTCTTCATCTTCAAGGATGGGGTATTTAGATGTGGAAGGTGGAGGATTCATTAAAGGAAGTTTTATTGATGGAGGTTCCAATGATGCACTTATTTTTATGGGTAAATAGAGAGGTGATAGAATATTATCTCCCATGGTGAATGTTATCTTAATGGAGTGACTTTAGCCACATACTGGGTCAACCCTAAAGTTGTATCAATAGTCATAGTGGCTAATTGTATGGGTGAATATTGTGGCATAGGTAGCTCTAGTTGAGCTAAATATTTCTTAATGGGTAGTTGAATTATAGGGTTTAAATTAGAAAGTTTAACCCTAATCTAAAATTAAACTTATTTTTTTGGGTCTTTATTTGAATTAAAGACTAAATAATGGAAGAATCAATAGTCCTAAAAAATATATATTTGGGACAGCTAGAAGAAAATCTAGGTATGGAATATTTATAGTGGAAATAGATGAAATAAGAGAAGAGACTACTTGACTTATGTTGCCTTTTTTGCTCTATGAGGATTTATTGATCCCAAGAGCTAGTCAATGTTTTGTCTTGTTGTAATATATCCAAGCTCATGGATTTAGCCTTTTTTAACTCTATCTCTACATCATCTTAGGCTATTTATCCACTCAATTTAGGCCTAGTCCCAATAATAATTTCCATATCTTCTTTATCTTCATCAGTGGAATCGTCAACTAAAGATATTACTGGTATAGGTTGCTTTTATTTTACCTATTTATCATTAAAGGATTTCTATATGGTGGGATACCAAAATATGGACTTTCTTTTATTTTTTTCCATTGGAAGAAGTGAAAGGACCCTTAGCTTTCCTCTGTTAAGTGACCATAGGGGAAGTGGAAGGAGATAGAGATGGTGAAATAACTAAAGGAGATACAATGTTAGAAATTGTCACTATAGGTGGTGGTGAAAAAATGGTGAATGGAAGGATAACATCAATGGGAGGAAGGGTCAATGGAGTAGAGGCTAGCATGGTAGGGAGTGCTTGAGAGGATGCCTCCTCATTAATGGTAGTATATGGAGGTGGAACTATCATATGTACATAAAGATAATAAGAAGTAGTTGAAATTGACATGAAATAAGCTTTTAGAAACTCATGGAGATCTACCTAGGTGGCAGTTGTAAGTTATTGTATAGGTGCTACAAACAATGTGATTTTCTACCAGTCCTAAGGAGGTGTAGTTTTCTCCTTGGCAATAACTATTCCTAAAATTATGGAATTAATATCTAAATATGAAGAGGGAATCTAAGGATGGTTAAGACCTATTAGAATTTTCATCTTTATTTAGGGATTTGACTCCCTTTGTCTATTGGAATAACTCTCTTATAAACCTGATTGTTCTCTAATAGGAAAGATAGGTTAGTCTTTCCCATCTAAATCATGTGTCTAATTTGGATGCCATTGATGGATCTATGTTATTTGTTATTTTTATTCCATCTCTTTAGCTTGATATTTAGTAATATCAAGATTTTAATAAAGATATTAAACCTATATCAAGTACATTTATTTATCCTTCATTCTTGTCTATACCACAGTATCATCTGATGCATTCAAAAAGATACATCATGTTAATACTCTTAGTGACCATATAAAATGTTCACCTTATTTTTTTATTTTAGCTCCCTAAGGTATGTCTTGACTTTCTTCTTGAGGTTCCATTCCCTAAATTGGGCCACCTTCAAGTTATCATAGGACATGGCTTTTCTAACTTAGATAAAATGTGGCCAAACCAAAATTAGTGTTGTTCAGTACTCAAAAGAGTTTTATAGCAATAAGCTTGATGTTTTTGACATAGATCTTCATAAATTTTATTGTATAATTGAAAATCCACCTCTTATTCTATAATTTTTTCTATCATGTGGTGTGGTAGAAATAGAGGATTTGCCCTTGTGCCTTCAATTTTAATTACTATACAGTCAAGGTAATACCAATAATCCCCTATTTTTTCGATGATTATTGTCATGTTTTTAGATAGATTAGGCATATGGGTGTGATAAATTACCTTATATAATAGAGGGTATATTTACTCACACATCCTTTGAATTTCATTATTGAATATATAAATAAACATGAAAGAGTAATCTTCATAGATGTTATTACTTAGATACTTTATTAAGGCTTCCATAGCTCCTCATGTGTCTTGTGTACTATGCCTAGGATGACATCTAGTAATTATGACATCATGTAATAATTACCATTGTCCATATTGTAATTATGATTAAAAATTTTTGTTTTCAACCTTGAACTTATAACTTCCCCCATAGAAACTAACTTATCTAAAGTTAAAACAATGTCTAGTAGATGGACCCATTCTACTTGCACAAAAACTATGCTCTCAAAATCATGTAATATGTTGAGGAGATCCATTGCTATTTGAATTATATGCCTAAATTTTAAAATGTTATTAGAGGAAATGCCTCCCTTGGGATTTAACCTTTGGCTCTTAACTACCCATTATTTCAATTTTCCATCAACTATGTTATGATCGAGCCAAATATTGGTCGAGACTTGGTTATATGTGGTCTCAAGCTATTGAATCCTAGGATACCTTTAAAAATATGTACCATAAATATTTTTGACTAGCTTTTTGTTTTTCCTAATATGCAAGAAACATCCATGAATTGTTACATTGAAAAATAAACCTCTAAGCAGGTTTATGCAAGGTATTACCTTTATTTTTATTATCATTAGATGAATACCTTATGTTTTAATGGGTAGTAGATAATTGATATATTAATTATCATATGGAGATAGTTGGTCTTGAAAATCATATGGAATCATAAACTCTACAACATTCTAGAGGGTTGAATAATGAAGGAACTTGAATTCTAGGGAAGCTTTATTGAACATTGTGTCTATAAGTTCTTAGCCTCCAACACAAAAATAGACTGAGGTGGATGGAACACACACTTGATTTGAATATGAGACCATTATTTCAATATTAAATATTCAATTTATTCTTCAAATAATTTGGTTTGTTCTGTATAAGCTCACTAAAAAAGGCTAGGGATTATTTTGATACTCAAGGGCTTGAAATTACAATGCTATATTGATAGCTTAATGGTCAAATGACTAAATTTCAACTAGATTTCACATATATTTACCAAAATTCTAATTATTAAATGGATTTGTGTGTCATAAATGTAAATAATAACCTTTTCACTTCATTCCCATTATCACATTCTAGACAACTATAAAATCCTCATTTATTCACTTATTTTTTTTATATTTGAACTCATTTATGTATATTTTGAGCCTATGTATTTTATATTATGACACTTGTCCATTTATCTTTCATTTGAACCTTTAAATTTATGTATAAGCTTTATACACTATGGGATTATGAGCTAACATAACTATGCCATATGGAATAACCCCAGGTCTTTAATAACTTGGAATCTTAGGAGCATGGGAGATTTAGAATTTTGATCTATGTATGCTTGTGTAAATTTTCTATATAATATAATGTCAACACATGGCATGTGTTTAAAAGCTTGTAGACAAGGAGACTCAGATAAATGGTACCATTAGTTAATTGATTGAGTATATATTCTTTTGAAAGTATAGGCCAATATAACTATCCCACTTGTCATATTATTAGATCTTATAAAGTTGGAGGTATTAAATTGTAAGGCCTTGAGGCCATTATAACTATGCAATGTTTCTATTTTTTTGGGTAAAATAAAAATGTGCCAAATGTTTAATGCTTAGATCTCACGAACCCAAAACCATTAAAACTATGAGACCTTAAAACCATTAGACTTTAGGAACTTAGAACCATTAGATTTTGGAAACATGGAACCATTAGATTGTGTTAATATTTTCATGGTTCTATATTGATAAAAAGGCACCACCTGTCGAATATTCAAACTTGGAAGATCAATATTGTTAGACCATTAGCTTTACTTAAAAAAATTTAGGGTTCCATGTAATGAAAAAATGCCATATGGCCTCTTCTCAGAGTTCAAAAACTTTAAACACTTATAAATTTTGTGAAAGCTGAAGGTTTTGTGCACTGTATGGATGCTAGTTATCAAACTATTGAAGATCATGATATTTAAAAGACTTTGAATTTTTTACAAATGGATATAGGTTATGGATAATGAGGTGATGTCACTTATCCTAATTTTTTGCATAATAAATCAAGGACCGACCATGAATAAGTAATAAGTCCCTACCGATGGTCTTATGGACATACAAAAGTATAAGAACACTAGGATGAAAATATTAGTCATGTTAGTCCATATAAATAATGAGAAATATGAAAACTTAAGATTTAGGATAAATTAAAATGATTTTTTGAACTTTGATTTTCAAAATTTAAATTTATGTAACTTTAGACTCCTAAGATAACCTTAGATATTTGCATGAGTAAATATATATCATGGATTCAAAAGGTTCAAAGGGGGACTAAATAGATATTTTATATGATAATGGTTCCTTTTTGAATTTTTAAAATGGTTTCTTTGTGTTAGGGCACAAAAAATGGTGACTCAAAATGGAAAATACTCCCAAGTATTTTGAGAACCCAAAATCTTAGTAATGCAATATAACCAAACTTTAGCCTTACCAAGAAATGAAAAAACAAATCAAACCTTGAAACAAACACCTATTTTATCATGAAATAAACTAACCCTTTCCATTCCTTGGATTTAAGTGTGTGATTATGTGGATTCAATTTTCCTTGTTCTGAGAGTCTTGACAAAGTCTTGGATGAATAGTGTAAGTTTCATGCTAACTTTAGATTTTATAATCAAATAATAAAAGAATCATGGGCATTGTTATACTACTAGCTAGACATCCATAGCCTTGATAAATACTCATCTAATTCCACTCAAAACCTTGCTCTACTACTAGTTAGATGTCTATATCCTGATAGAGGTTACTTGAATCATCTATCTTCTACCAATTTTTTTGAAACACAGATAAAATAAAGGTTAGCAATCACTATTTAATGGGTCTATGTATAAGAAAATTTATTTTGATAAATACATCCCTATCATTTTATTATTATCACTAATCTAAGTTTCAACATGTTTTAGTGAAACTGATCTTTGTGACAGAAAAGAGTTTCTAAAATTTACATGACTATATCAAAGTAAATATTAGAGGTCTAGTAAAATCATTCAATCAAAGCAGGACCCAATTCAATCATAATACATATCATGAATCCATAATCTCTATTACCATTAGAGTAAATCCCTATGAGGATTGATGATTTATCCTTATGAATCATCCCATTAATTTTGGTATTTATTTTTTAGTCCCTATGTAGGAAATTAGTTGGTCCATTTTGTAGTTTTAAAAAACTAATCTAGAAAGCATAATAACTAATATAATAATATCAAAATGGAGAAAGAAAGAAATAAAGACTACTCTTAAAAGTAAGAAATTATTTGGGAAAGTAGGAAATATAATATATATATCATGAAATCTACTCTAATCTTAAATCTATAAATTTAACTTACAGTCATCTTGAGGCATCTCCAGTTGGAAAAACCATGAAATAATGCTTCCAAAAATGTCCATTGAATGGAAAGGAAAGGTCATTACCTTATAGGTATTTCAATTTGAAGGCATTCTTATCTAAGATCTCTAATATCTCATATGGTCTAATCCATAAAGGAATGAGCTTATCATGTTTTCCTTTCTTCTCATGTTATTTATCCTATAGAAAAACCAAGTTTGAGAGCTTGAAGGCTTTGATCTTGTATCATTTGTCAAATCACATTTTGATAATATAATAGTGATTATTATATCCATTTAGTGTTTTATTTATTGTGTCCTCCATCTATACTATGTTTAATAGTCTAGATTTTACTCTTTCATCTTACCCTATATACTCCTACATGAAATAATACATTGGTATCTTAAAGAGTAATAGGGAATACTGGCTATTATCCACACACTAATAGAAAAGGTGAGGCATTGAGGTCTTGCTTGTGCCTATTTCTATCTACCCAGTGCATACCTCAATAATAGATGACATTCTCTAAGTTTATCTTGTGTCAACTTATCAATAACATCCATTAGACTAATATTGTTGGATTCAAATATTCAATTTCCTTGTGGGTATTAGTTCAAGGAGAACTTGATTGTGATTTGATTGTTATAGGCCCATTATATATTCAAAAGATTGAAAATATGAGCCATTATTACAAACTAGGGGAATAGGAGTGTTGGACTTGCTCAATATATTTTATTTTAGAAACTTGATGACATCAATTATTCTAAAATTATTTGTTTCTATAGCTTCAGTCTACCTAGTATAATAATCAGTACCTTTGAGGACAAACTTGTGTCTTATCAAGGATTTTGGGTTTATCACCCCAATAAAATCAAGTCTCTATTGGGTAAATGGACATCCCTTAATAACTAGATGCAAATGAATGACAAAATTTATTTATCTCTTCCAAAATACGTGGAAGTCATGATAGGTCTTGGCATGGTTGTGTGCATCCTTAGATATTGTAGACTAGTAGTATCCCATCCTTAGAATCTTATGAGTTATGTTTCCTAAGGGATTCCCACTATCTATATTTTGATGTAGGTTGCTCAGCATATATATAACTTATTCATTTGAAACACATCTTAAATAGATTCCCCCATAGTTATTCTTGTACAAGACTCAATTCTTGATCGTGTAATGAGATGATTTGAGCCTAAGTACTTGCATTTACTCTCTATTAAACTCAAGGGAGAAATTTTTTATGAGTAGATAATGGATGATTTGAGTGTACCACTCACCACTAGTTACATAGGTCTCATTAATTTTTTCAATATTGATCTATGAATTAGTCTTTATGACTAGTTAAATAATCCCTTGGCATCTTACCATCTTAGCTAGCTTAATTTCAAGGTTAAAATCTTGGAGTTTGGTGATCCATTTGCCTCTTCTTTTTCCTATTTCATTCTATCCAAGTGTGATATTGACAACATGATCTAGAATAATGATATATGTTTTATTTTATAGAATAAAGTTCCTAACCTTTCTGATAGCTTTAATTAGGGCATAATTATGATTGTCTAATTTAGAGTATTTCAATTCAAAATCATTCAAAGTTATACTCATGAAATAAATAGGATGTTAATTTTATTATAAATTTTGAGTGAGAATAATAACCACAATATGTTCTGAAGAAAATGAATAGAGATAGACATACTTACCAAAATCTAGACTAATTAGAATCAGAGCTTGAACAGTGGTAGTTTTGATGTCTTGGAAAACTCTCTAGGATTTTGTTGTTGACTCTATCTTAGAATCTTTCTTTAGCATAAAAATTAATGGATTGATAATCTATGAAAATATAGAAATAAATTTTCATAAAAATTTTATCTTACCAAAAAATGACTTTGGTTTCTTCTTATTGCTAGGAGGTGTCAACTTGGATATAGCTTACACCCGATTTGTATCAATGGAAATATCATCTTTGTTGATGATATTGCCTAATAGTTTCCATTTAACAACTCCAAAGATACTTTTCTTTAGGTTAAGTGAAAATAAATATGTTTTTCATATCTATAATACCTTAAAAATATTATCTACATGATTAGATCTATTTTTGGAGAATATATTGAGGTCATCCATGTATATGATGATATACTTACTAACCAACTCTTGAAAAGTGAAGTCCATGGCTCTCTGAAAGGTTTCTCATTAATTAATTAGGCCAAATGACATCCTCTAATATTTAAAAGTTTCCCAATTTATTGTGATTGTATTCTTCATTGATCCCCCACTTCTACTGATGAGTCTAAAATATGACTCATTTTTATCATTAGTTTCATTCATATTTCCTTAGTTACCTCTCCTCTAGACTGAACATTGCAATGATATTATACTAATATTTAATCTTAATATAGTAAATATATACTCTATCTTTTTTATTTTAAATAAAGTCTAAGTTACTAATTTTATCACTTTATTTTGACTCTTTGCATGTTTAGTTTCTTAATCTTTTGTACATATAGATAATACAGTGGTACATAGAAAATAATGACCTTTTTGATGATTTTCCACTTCTCATGAGGCAACCCACATGAAGGATTTTGATATATTTAGAAAGCTATGTACTCATATATTAAGATACATACTCACCTAGTCCATTCCAAACCAAACTATGGGCTTGATCAGTAACTATAGATTCACCTAGTCTATAGCTACAAACTTGCCCAATAGTTATAGAATCAATCAAATGTATTTATAGATTCATTCAGACAACCTTACAACCTCCAATGAAGCATTTTATTTCCTCTACTAGCATGATATCCTTGATACAAACTCCCTTATTTTTAAATACCTTTAAAATATGCCATTGTGGACTCTACCAAAATTACACAGATAAAGCTACTAATTCTACTAGAGTTTCTATGGACTCTCCCAGTCTAGATCCTGAACCTATAGCATTAAAGATAGATACTTTTTTTTTTTTCAAAATACCTTAAGAACATTTTGGTCAATTTATATTTATGATATTACTTTAAATAATAATCTATAAATAGATTTCCTATATTTCAATTATTTTATATATATCAATAATCTTTTGTAGACAATCAATCCCATAGATATAAGAATGCATTCTTAATAGATTCTTATTGGATATTGAAATAGGTGATTATTTTTATTATAAACATCAATCATTTATCTTAAGATCCAATATAATTAACAAGATTGTTCTTGTTAGAAGATTAGTTACTAAGATCTAAGGATATATAATTATAACATTATATATAGGTAGATCTTTGTGTCTCAGGGAGAGTAGAGTTATTAAATTGTTCACTTGATATTTCATACAATAATAAAAGTTGTATCTACATTCATGTATTTTGATTTGATCAATTAATAAATATATCTATAGTTTTCAGTTACTGAGTTTCTTTACATTCCTATTCTCAAGGTAAGCAAGGTCCCACTCTCCTCAAGAATCATGAACAAGTTTGTATGGTATTTTATGTTTTTAGTGTGTTTATGGTTTTAGAAACTATAACTATATTACAATCTTAGAACCTATAGGAAATTATGTTTTTGTTTTTAGATTAAATTTAATTCTAAAAGTAGTGTGTTTACCTTTAAATAGTGTGATTTCCCTTTCATCAACATGTTTATCTTTTAGAAGTGTGCTTATCTTTCAGCAGTGTGCCTATCTTTTAGCAGTACATTTTATTTCAGCAATTTAGATTACTTTCATTTACAGCACAAAGTATTTCGATTTTGTATTTATGCTTTATTATTTCATAAGCAAGTCTTTTTTAAATTATATTATATTATGATAAGGTACTCATAATATCAACACCCCCTAAACCATTCTTGTAAACCTACAACCATAAATATTAATGTAGATAGCTTTGGACATTGCCCTTAGTTTAAATGACATCAATAGAAAAGTTGATTAAATGAAGGGATAGATGACATCCATCATTTTTGGCACTATTTCCATTGATAATTAGGTGTTATTAAGGTAAACCTTATCATTATATAGAAAAATTAAAAAACATTTAAAAAAACAAATAGAAAAAATAAACTCCTTAGATTTACGCGTTGACCTATAGATTCCAAAGGATGGTTCATTTCCAAACATACTAAGTTAGGACTAGAGGAGGAAAGAATAAAATATTTTATTGAGAGATCTTAAAGTGTGAGAAGAACACTTGAATCATGCTTAGATAATGATTTTGATTTTTCTCCATAATTAGGGTCATGTTCATAAATAAACCCTGTAATAAAAATCACATTTGGGAGATCTTCTCATATAAGAAGAATTGAACTTGAAAACCCTCTATCTAAAATAGTAGGTCTTGGACCTTAATATCTATAATACTAAGAGTAAGTAATAAATTAGATCTCTAATGAAGGGTATGAATAATAATAAACCATGGCTAATAATCATGGAAATGTGTAAAATCCTATAGAGAATAGGATGCAAGAAGATAAAAACTTTTCCTTTCTTATAGTCATAGATCCAACAGATCAAAACTCTATGAAGAACATTTCACCTTAAAATCTATCCAATTTTAGAGACAAATAATTAGAAGATATAGATCAATTCCTATTTGATTTTAAGGTTTTATGTCAAACCTATGATTATACAACTAATAATTAGAAACTCAAACTGTTCCCTTATACATTTAAGGAGGCAACCATGAGGTGGATCATAGGCCTTCTAGGTGACTCTAGTAATACATGGAGAGACATGAAAACCATATTTATTTATAAATATCAAGACTAATGTAGATTAAATGACATGAAGTAGGACTTCTTTAAGATTAAATAGAATGAGGATGAAACTTTATAGGATTATCTAGATAGGTTCACATTTGCTCACAAATGTAGTGGTTATCCACTTACAAAAGAAGTAGTTAAGATGGTCTTCCTTAAAGGACTAGATGATGAATTTAGGGATACTCTAAAATTTATGTGTAGGGGATACATTTTAAATTTAACATTTCACTAGATTTCAGACTTGCTCACTAACTACTCTAGGATAAAACCAAACATCATGTAAGGAAAACTAGGTAAGTCTAATGATGTTAGTCAATTGATGGAGGAGTTTTTTAATTTGAAAACTGACATTTTGATCTAGATGAATACTACACTAGATGGAATTCAATCCGAAACCAATTATACCATATAACCCTTAGCCATCTACTACCTAAAATGTAAGATAAAGCATTCTTTTAGAGAATGTCCTCTGGATAAAATAAAGATATGTGGGATGTGATAGTAAATACCATGACACAAGCCATTGCAATCATCTCCCTATTTTAAAAAATTAGTTTAAATAGAAAACAAAACCCATAGAAAACCTTAATTACATTCAAAGATAGAATCCATTTCAACAAAACAAGACCCAAGGTCAATTTGGTCCAAGGAATTTAATTAATCCATGGATGAATATTCAACCTTGGATGATGCCTCAATAACCATAGATACACAACCATAGTCACAACCATGGGGAAATACATAGTGGAATTCCGATCCATAGTTTAACCCATAAAGAAGGTTTCCACTATAACAAGCTTTGATGGCACCCCTTATCATTCAACCTAAAGAATAGGTTAATCAACCATAACTACCTATTCATCTGGTGGATAACCCCAAATATATCTCATCAACCCATATTTATTTAAATAAATAATGAGAAATAATGATTGTAGGATCTATTGAGTTTACAAACATTTAGCTTAGATTAGTTAGAACAATTTAATAACCTCCTATCACCATGTCATAAATACCCAATTAAAAACTAAAAATAGATACAACTATACCCACAATCATAAATGAAGAATCAAATAAAAATATATAGAAGATAAAGGAACATGTACTGCTCCTCTACCTATTCCTTTTCCTAACAAACTGAAAGAATTTGAGAATAATCAAGTGTCTGATTTGATTCATAAATTGAGAAAATTGAACATTGAGATACCCTTGTTACAAGGTATTAAATATATTCCATAATTAAATAGAATCATTAAAATAATGTGTGTTAAGACACCTAAGAGGAATAAATAATACCTAAAAACCATACACATAGATGGTAAACTAGCTGATCTTTTAGTAGGAAAATTACTTCTACCCAAATACACAAACCTAGATAGTCTAGTTATAACAGTAACCATAGGGAAAAAGGATACACCTAATGTTTTAGTAGATTTGGGTGCAATAATCAATGTAATTATAATAGATACTTTGTAGACATTATCACTTATATGGATGCAACCTACCTCTACCATTTTCTTAATAGTTGATTAGTTAGTTGTTAAACTAAAAAACACTATAGAAGATGTTGTTATAATAATTGAGTCATAGGAGTATCCAATAGATTCTATGGTACTACAACAAAAAACTAAAAAATTGAGGTACCCCCTTATTTTTGGAAGACCATGGTTTGATACTATAGCAACATTAATAAATTGCAGGTCAATGGATATGACTATTTCAAATGGTTTAAAAGAAAAGTGAATATCTTTATACCCCTATAAAACCCTTAATGGGCTACACTAAAGAATTATGGGTGGATAAATTATAAATAAAAAAATAGTCTTTCATCCCTATCTATGATAATAGTACAAGAACACATGGAATACCTAACTGATGAGTTAGTATAAAATTTAGAAAGATCCACTAAACTTATGAGCCCAACTATAAAATTTGTCAATTTATCAGCTATGGACTCTACTAGACCATCAGCTACGAACTCTACCAATATGTTGGTTACTAACTTTGCCAATCCATCATCTATGGACTTAACCAGACTACATACTATGGACTCATTATTTGGGTATAATTCTCATCTTACCTATTAAACATATAACCATAGACATTTCAATAAAATATTTGGAATTGGGTAGGGGGAAAACTCCATTAGCTAGAAACATTCCTCCAAGATATGGATTTTTCAAAAATGTAACTCCATTTCATATGTTATTACCCCATTTATGTCCACTTTAATCATTAATGAGTGAATTCAAACAATCAGAGTTTATCAATCCTGACACCAAACAAGTTATGGTGTTAACAGAAAAATATTAAACATAAATAGTTGGTTAACCCATTATCAAGAAGTAAAGTTGTTTGATGTCTTAGAAAAATAGACCAACGATTTTGATTGGTAATATACATACATGAGAGGAATTCATCCTATTGTATGTACCTACCACATTTACACAAATTAGGATAAACTAGTTAGATGACCATAAAGATGAATAAACCCATCATTAAGGGATATAGTAAAGACCAAGAAAGGGAAATTGTTGGATGTGAGATTAATTTATCACATCTTAGATAGCCAATGGGTTTATAATCTAGTAATTTTATTTAAGAAAAATGAGAAATGGAGAGTGTGTGTAGTATACCAATAGATAAACAAAGACATTATGAGGGATTGTTTCCCTCTTCCTTTTATTGATTAAGTGCTTAAAAATCAGGCAATAAAAAATATTTTTCTTTCTTGGATAGATTTAGTGGGTAAAATAAAACAATAGTGGTAACTAAGGATCAAGACAAAACTAATTTCACCTATCCATGGAGAACATTTTCCTATAAAATCTTACCATTTGGCCTTTATAACACTCCTACTTTTTAATAAGTAGTTTTAACTATATTCTTAGATCTGACTAATGACTATGTAGAAGTTTACATGGATGATTTCCATACTCATAGAGATAACTTTGATGAAGTTCAAAATAATCTAGACAAGGTCTTAACTAGATGTGAAGAACACCAACTTTCATTAAGTCATGAGAAATGCCTAATGATTATGGATCAAGGCATAGTGCTAAGACACCATATCTCTATCAAAGGAATCCAATTGGATCCTAGTAAAATTAAACTAACCTCCAACCTACTTTCTCCTTAGAACCAAAATAATATTAAAAGCTTCTTAGTTCATGCTAGTTTTTACTGATGTTTTATATAAGACTTCATCAAAATTATTGCTCCTATGTTTACTTTATTAACAAAAGAAAGTGAATTTTTGTGGAATGATGACTGTTAATTTTTTTTTGAAACCATTAAAGAGAAATTGAGCTCTGAACCAGTGTTGAGAGGACCCAATTAGGAAAAATCTTTTCACATCTACATTGATGCCTCTAACTATGCAATGGGGGCAATTATAGGATAAAACGATAAAAATGACCACATGTATTCTATTTATTACATCATTAAAAATCTTACACTAGCTGAAAGGAATTATATAACCACAAAAAAATAATTCTTTTCTATGATTTATGCCATCAATAAATTTAGACACTATATTATAGGTTATAACGTATTTATATACACAAACCATTTAGCCATAAGACATCTCATGACTAGACCTATAGTAGAAATGAGAATCATAAAGTGGTTATTAATTTTGAAAGGATATAATATAACCATTATTGATAAGCCAGGTAAGTTTAATGTGGTTGTAAATTTTTTGTCTAGGATATACATTACAAGTGATGATAAAACACTTGAATACAACTTTCCATATAAAAAACTATTTGTTGTTTCAACAAAATCACCATGGTTTGTTGATGTAGAAAACTATTTGGCTACATGGAAGTTTCTTTCTCATTTCATTTATAAATAACGTAAATAATCAAATAAATTTCTTCTTATAAGTGGATTAATTGCATGCTATTTAAATATAGATCTAATCATGTCTTTTACAAGTGGTTAGTAGATAATGAAGTATATGACATCATGAGAGATTTTCATGATGAAATAGGAGGAGATCATTATTTATCAAAGAGAACCATACATAATATCCTAGGAGCAATGTATTATTGGTCATTATTTCATAGGGAAGTAAATAAGTACATCAGGTAGTTTGATCCATGTCAAAGGATGGGACAACCTACACTATCAACAAAGATGCCTCTTCATCCCTAGGTGATGTTAGAACCATTTGAGAAGAGGGGAATAGACTTTTTTATCCTTATATATCATCCATCCCAAGGTATGTAATACTTCTTGGTATGTATAGACTATGTCACTAAGTGGGTTGAGGTTCAAGCTTTGTCTTTTGCTAGAGAAGAAGTGGTAGTAGATTTCTTGTATTTCAAAATTATGCAATGGTTTGTTGTACCTAGAGAGATAGTCTCAAATAAAAGACCATAATTTATGTCTAACATGATCAAGTACTTAATTTAAGTCTACCAAGAATCCCCCCTTACTATCCACATTTCAATGGTCAAGTATAAGTTACCAACAGGGAAATAGAGAACATTTTCACCGAGATAGTCAACAACAATAGAAAAGATTGGGTAGCCTGAGTACTAAAGGTAGTATGGGCCTACAACACTACTTAGAACAAAACCATTAAATTTTTATCTTATGATTTTTTATATGATAAGAAACATTTACTCTCCATTGAGTTTGAATTTCAAACCTTAAAAACAATAATGGATCTTCCAACTAAATGAGATTGATGAGATGAGAATAGAATATATACAATAGACATAAGTGATGCAGCACTAGAGAAAAGTGTGGCATGATTCTACATCAAGAGAGAAAAATTCAAGAAGGGGACTGGGCACTCTTGTTTGACTCCAAGTTTCAACAATTCAAGGAAAAGTTGAGAACAAGATGGCTAGGCCCATAATAAATAGAAAAAGATTTTGATAATAAATAAGTACAACTACTTCCAATAGATGGGAATAAAAATATTTTGTTGGTAAATGAACATAGACTCAAAAATGTACTAGAATCCTGTCAAAAAGGAGTAATTTGTTTAAAATATCATAAATGAAGTTATTTTCATGGAAGAACTTGATTCTTCCATGATAACAACTCCTTGATGATCTAAATATGTAAAAATAAGAGGACCACTCCTTGATTTAATTATTACAAAAAATAAAATAATATATATAAGAAAAAAAATAAAAAAATTTAGTAGTGAAAATATTTTTTAGGACACTTGATAATATTGATTAGAAAACTAGCCTATTGGCTAATCATGCATTGAAGAAAGAGATTTGACCTCAAAATTAGAAATGGCTAGTCAAAGTCAAAAGAAAAAATAGATAAAACCTGAAAAAAATAAAATATGATCATTTTTTTATCAATTTGTTCCAAGAAATAATTTCACTATTTTGTTCATTTGTACATATTTCTGAAGACTAACTCATGCAATTTTTCCCTATTTAGAATCATTGGTTGGAAAAAATCAATTACTATGAGTATGATTAGGTAAGTTGAGTATTTTATTATCTATGTTATACTATTATAAGTTCTTTTGATTCATGCATATTCATCATGAAGAGGTGGTTTGAGTAATTTTAGCCTAAGGATGTCTTGTAGAATGTCAAAATAAATGTCATGTCAGTAGAGATTAGTGACATAGAAAAGTGATAAAAAAATAAAATGTCATATCATCTTTATCCACATGCACCAACTACCTACTAACCCAGTTCATAACACCTCAAACCATGATGACATAAAATTCAGTGCACATGTTTTATTTCCTAAGTTAGTTTCAGTAAAATCTCCCATATTGTATTATCATTACTATGAATTATGTTAGCAACTGCTAAGATAGTGTTCATAAATAGACCATTTTGAATCTCTCCGTTTTCACCAAGACTTTTGTTTCCAATTTCCACTATTATTATCACTTGAAATGCTTACCCTTTCCTCCAAAGAATTGATACAACTACCATGGGACATAAAAAGAGATCTGAACTAGACTCCGTAGAAGGGTTAATAAAGGATGCTATCTTTGTAACTATTTTTGAGAAAGCTGGATACTACCCTTTTTTATATAAATTATAAGGATATGACAAAAAATTTATCAAATAATTCATAACACACCTGAAAGAATACCACCATGGTTTAGGGCATTAAAATTCTAGTTTCTAGTTGAATAATAAGTGAAATTTTAGGAATCATTGAAGAAGGCAAGATCTTATTGGGAAGAACCCCTTTTTTTGAGTTGATTAAAAAATTTAATGTCAATGAACAATTATTTGTATCATGCATATAATATTACTAAGGGAAATTCAGAGGTATTAGTAATGAAAACCTACTAGAACCCTATAGTTTTATTACCTTTTGGGTCATGAAATAATTTATGTGTGAAGGACAATGCAGTGTTCTAGATTTTGGATCCATGATGATCATCTTTCATCTCAAATATGGAATATAATAGACAAAACAAAGAGTCAACCTACCATTATACCTATCTAGGGAGATTAAGGTTTTGGCCACCAACAAGTTATATCCAATTTGCCATCATGGATTTATTTATTTGATCATATGACATCATTTTCTATAAAAAATTCAAACTACATGGAGTAATTTTTGGGGAGATAGAGACAACTAACCTTCATCACCTATTATAAAAGCCTCTAAGAAACACTAAGTCTAAAAACAAAAGTAGAGGCTTCTTCTTTTAGGCTTAGGGTTTTGTTCACTGAAAGGAGATGGATTAGATCACAAGCCACACATGTGGTTGAGTAGAGATCCTAGTAGAATCTAGATAAGATAAAATTGATAACCAAGGCTTCAAAGTCTCAATTAACTCCTGAAGCTATAGACATCCTTTCACCAAGTTCAACATAGGAACCTGAAGTATCTGGTGATCCAAAATCATAAACAAAGAAGGTTACTCCTTTGGACGAACTGTGTTCTCCTATGTAGACCAAAAAGAGGTGAAAAGAGTTGATAATAACATATGATGATGAATAAATAGAGGATGTTACACTCATTGATAGCCTATTTTAAAAACCTCCTTTTCCAAAACCAACAACAATGGACACAACAACATTATAGGAAGAACCAGTCACAATAATAATCCCTAAACTAGTAGAAGAAGATCTTGTTGAGAAAGACATTGATAAAGAAAACATGCCAATAGAAGATATTCTAGTGTAGGAAGAAGAAACCTCTCCCTCCTCTCCAACTAGTTACATCAAATCTATACTCAATAAAGGGAAGGCCTTTATGGTCTCTAAAGAAGAACAACCTTCCAATTATCTAGAAGAAATAGAATTGTAACTTACTCTTGCACTATCCAAAGTTAAGGCCATCATAAGACAAAAATATATAGATATTGGCAACATCTTGGTCCAATTAAAATGTAATTATCTTCTTAATTCTTCCTTAACTAAAGGATTATATAGTTTTAATAATAAGGCTTTGGACCATATAAATGAAATCAATATGCTTGAAGAAAAAGGCACCCAATCCGATGAAGAGATAGTAAACTCTTAGATATATATCACCAAGTTGGAAGAAGAAAATTTGTTGCTAAAACATCAAATTTATAACTCTTAGCAACAAAATTTGATCTTCCATCAACAAATTTCTAACAAAGCCTCATCCTCCTCCAAACCTTCAACTGACCAAGCTTGCCAAACCATTATCTCCCATTCTGATTATTTAGACAAATGGAATCAAGGTTTTTTGGAATTAAAGGTCTCAAACAAAAAAATAAGACTTTATAAATATAAAATCAAACATTAAGGGAAGACTTAGAGAAGGAAAAATATCAAATCCAAAAAATTGATGTCAATCTCTAAGATGCCTTTCAAATATGATAACATCTTCTAGCCTATAGAGCTCCTTCTCCTTCTTAAAGTTTGGAATTACATGAACAATTCTATAGGTGGAAATTGTTCATAATATCATGTGATCTACCTTAAAATACTAAGGATGATCCTATATTTTTAAACATGTTTCAAGATTATACCCTAGAATAACATGATTTATAAGGTGAATTCTACTTGTTTAACATGATATTAGGGGATTACAAAAAATTCATGATTAATTTATATGTGAAAGAACTTTAGTTGAGATCTCTTCTCTCCACCTACGAGAATAAACTAGTGTGAAAATTTATGTATGATGAGTATGTATAAAAAATAAATACCATATGATTATGCATTTGACCTAATTATGATAGTACTTAAATGTTACTGGTTAACTTCATATTTGCCTATTTGCTTCATTAGAATATCAAGGATAATTATCTTCAAGCATTGTATAATTGAATTATTTATTTTGATTTATTATACAAAGAAAATTTATATGCAATATTTAAAACCAATATCAGACATTGGGATATAATGACAATCCCACTAAAAATAAGGGAGGTTATGTCTCCAACTAATCTAGGATAGAGCCTCTAGAGAATAAAAGCAATAATGGACATGATTGTTGATGTCCTCAACTCAAGATGAGAAGAAATTTGGATAGGTATGATATTCAAAACACCAATCCTCCTTATTCCTAGTCTATCCTGAAACAAATGGGCTCCTCAAGTAGATGATCAGTTTTAGGTTTGGAAACAAATGGTGAAAACCTATAATGGTTTCACTAGTTCATAGGATAACCAATGGGTCAATTAATTCAATGTGTATGACCTTGGCTAGCACATAGAATACAAAATTCATAGTTTTGAGGGGATAATCAAATGAGTTTTTAAAGGTACTTATAATATGTAAAGTTTGGGGGAAATGATGAGTCCAAAATATGACTCATTTTTACCATTAGTTTCCTTCATCTTTTCTTAATTACCTACCCTTTAGACTAAACATTACAAGGATCATAGGCTTATATTTAATCTTAATGTATTAAATAGATGTTCTATCTTTCTTATTGCAACTAAAGTCTAAGTTACTGATTCTATCACTTTATTCTAACTATTTGCATGTTTAGTTTCCCAATTTGGTGTACATACAGATAATATAGTGGTACATAGAGAATAAAGACCTTTTTGATGATCTTCCACTTGTATGAGGCAACCTAAATGAAGTATTTTTATATATCTGGTAAGTTAAAGACTCATATAACAAGCTATAGACTCACCCAATCCATTCTAGACCCACTTATGCACTTAACTATTAGTTATGCACTCACCTAGTCTACAACTATAGACTCATCAAGTAGTTACAAACTCACTCAGATGCAACTATGGACTTGTTCATATAACCTTCCAACCTCTATTGAAGTATTTCATCACCTCTACCATCATTATGGCCTTGTTACAGACTCCCTCAATGCTAAATACCCTTGAATCATGTTGTTGTAAACTGTGATAGAACTACATAGATAAAGCTATGGACTTTACTAGAGTTGTTATGGACTCTCCTAGTCTGAATCCTGAACCTACAACATTGAAGATAGATACTTTAGTTTTTTTCAAAATATCTAAAGAAACTTTTCGTCAATTTTTATTTATAGTATTACTATAAATAGATTTTCTATATTTTAGTTATATATATATATATATATATATATATATATATGTATATGTATATGTATATATATGTATATGTATATATATATATATATTATACATATATATGTATATATATATATATATGTATATATGTATTATATATATATATATATATATGTATATATATGTGTATTATATATATATGTATAATATATATATATATATATATATGTATATATATATATATATATATATGTATATATATATAAGAAATCTTTTATAAATAATCGATCTAATAGACATAATAAGATATTCTTAGTGGATATTGTAACAAGTTATTCTTTCTTTTGTAATCATCAAAAAACTATCTTAAGATCTATTGGAATTAAGAATATTATTGTTATTAGAAGAAGATTAGTCACTAAGATTTAAGGCTCTATAGTTGTAGCATTATATATAGGCAAATTTCTATCTTAAAGAGAGTAGAGTTATTGAATTGTTTAGTTGATATTTCAATATGGTAATAAAATTTGTAGATACATTAATGTATTTCCATTTGATCAATTCATGAAGATATCTACAATTTATAAGTACTGAATTTATTTAAATTCCTATTCCCAATGTGAGCAAGGGCCCACTCTCCTTAGGAATCAAGAATGAGTTTTATGGTATTTTATGTTTTCAGTGTGTTTATAATCTTATAAGTTATAATTTTATTTCAATATTATAACCTAGAAGAAATTAATTTTTGTTTTTTTAGATTAAATTAAATTCTACAAGCAGTGTGTTTACCTTTAACAATGCATTTTTCCTTTCAAAAATGTGTTTATCTTTCAAAAATGTGCTTATTTTTAAAATGTGCACCTATATTTCAATAGTGTATTTAATTTCATCAAGTTATATTACTTTAATTTCCAACATAGAGTGTTTTAATTCTGTATGTATACTTCCTTATTGTGTAAGCAAGTATTTTTTAGATTCAATTATATTAAGATTATATACTCAAAATATCAACACTTCCTAAACCATTATTGTAAACATACAACCATAAATCTTACTACAAATAGCTTTGGATGTTACCCTTGGTTTTAATGACATCAACAAAAAAATTGGTTAAATGAAGGGATAAATGAAACCCATCAATTACTAGTAATTAATTGTAACTAAGGATTACATCCAAGAAGGACATCATATCTGATCCACTTACCATTTAAATTAACTCATCCAGTGAAGATAAAGGGTAATTTTGTTACTCTGATGCTCTTTTTAGGTTCCTAAAATTGACACAAATACTAATTTCCCCAATCTATTTGCTAACTCATACTAAATTTTCTACCCAAGTAAAGTGCCTAATTAGGAAAATAATTCTCACCTTCAGTAGATTTTTTACTTCTATTTGAATTAGAGGTTCTAGAATTGGGTTTATTATCCTCTATCTTTAGCTAGAAGTCTTATGATCTAGTTTAATGAGATAGTGTGAATAATGACCCTGGGGTGAAACAATTTTAGGTCCTCATATGTCCAATTTATCATATCTTTTTATTCTACCAATAGGTATTTGAGGCTTTGTTTCTCAATTTGAGTACAACTTAGGCCTACATTCACCTATTGAGGGTATTGGTTGATTCCCAAATTTTCTTTGGTAAAAGTTGATTCAGCTTCTCTTAGTGGTTTCTTCTTCTAATATTGGGTGTTTAGATCAAAATCTCATTCTAAAGAAACCACGCCTAGAGGGATTTAGTTTTCCTTTAATTTTAAAGCATTGTATTCTCTTAGGTATTCACCATGCATGGGTTTGATGCGATTTTCATCTATTATTTGAATTTAAAAATATTTAGAGTTGTTCATGAGATACACTATATGTTGGTCATCCTCAAAAACCTATAAGTTGTACATGTTATCTAGTATGGAGGGGAAATATACCAACTCCATTGATAATTTTTGCATCTTTGACTCCTAGAATAGTACCAAATTTGTAGCTGAAGCTACTAGATAATCAACTATTTGATTTTACTCTTTGGGAATGGCTTTGATGTTAAATCCTTCAAAATATTCAATCAATTACCAAGCCCTATGTTTTTACTTGTTTAGGTAAGTGATATTAAACTGATACTTATTCAGATTTGATTTATCATTAATATAGAGTCATTAAAGATCTATAGTAATTTAATATTATGCTTGACTGAAAACTATAAGTTGAGGATCATAGCTTCATCTCCTAATATATTATTGGTGTATGGGAACTACAACCTATAATAAGTAAGGTACTTCTTTCCATTCAGATTTGTCAGGGACATGCCCACACCAAAACCTTGTTTCAACTTAGCTCTGTTGAAATGAAGAGTCCACAACTAAGATGGATCTTCAAGTTATTCTTCATGCAATACATTTTCTTGTCTAGTGATAAATTTTTAGATGCCTACACATAAAGATATGATTTATACCTATTCATTCATGGTGTTGGACTCAATGATAAGTTGCATAATCTTGGGTTCACGGTCCACTTGGATCTAGTTAGCTTATCCATTCTAGGGAAACCACATATGTGATAAGTTGGTGGCCATGTATCCATTCAATTTATTATACCAATCATGGTTTAGTAATAACTCATAGGATTATATAATGTCAATGACTAAGATGTTGATGGTCTATTGTAGATGTGGCTCAAATGGCAATTGAATACACAAGTTTATTAATTCTATGACACATGGGACAAAAGACTTATAAAATTATAAGACCACTATATTTTACTTGTTAGGAGTTAAGCTAACTTCAAACATCTAGATTTTGACATCACATTGGCTAAGGCACCTAAGTCAACCAAAGAGTTTTTTACATTCTTTTCAAACATTCAGACTATTAGGAGAAGCATTGGTACTTTAGATTTAATTTTTTAAATACCATCACATTGGTATGTGTAGCTTTGGATTTATTTGATGTAGAGTGTCTCTTGGTTATGGATTTGAGAAATAATACTCTTTATTTGGTGATGTAAACTAGTTCATGTAGGGTGATATTGGACATAATATTCTTTGTGTCTTCAACAATGTTGTACCCAACCCTAATTTGAGGTTCTATGCTTTGTAAATGTTCATCTCTTCGAAGGGAGGTCAATTATTATTGGACCAATAATCTATAAGAGTAGTAGCATTAATTTTTAGAAGTTTTAAAGTGGTATTTTTATACATCATCCTTAAATTGTAGTTTTTCTAATTGAACTACTAGGATACATAGATCTCATCTATGTTATCATCTAGCTCATTATCATCTTCCTCTAGAAATGGGAGATCATAGGCGTCAAACACCATTTCTATACTATAGTACATGGGATCAATAGAGGAAGAAGGATATATTTGGTGTGCAAATCCTTCTTTCCTATCCATATCCTTCTAAAAAATCCTGAATATGATATAGAACATGATGTAGTCAAACTCACCATGTTATGTAGTGTTATGAACTCTGTATCAATTAGGAAGGGATTATTAAATAATATTGGTCTCTAGGATCATATTGGATGTTAGTTACTGATCTTGATTATTTAAGACCTATTGAAATGCATGTTATATCTTTAGAATCCAAAACTATGATTGGTATTTTGGCCTCTAGTATTACCAATGCATTTTTTTGCATGTTCAAAAACTCACTGCTCAATTTGTAGACCATCCTTTGGATTGATTTAACTCTTTTTTTTGTGTAATTAAAATGGGTTACTTGTGTTGTAGTATTTATTGGTATCAATGATTTATTTAAGATTTTATAGTTGGTTGTATAATTATCCAGGAAGTTGAGATGCTAAATGGGTAAAGCTTTGGTCAAGGGAAACTAATTATAAACCAAGTTCTAATTTTGGGCCATAGTGTTTTGATTCATATTTGGAATTGGACTGAAATATAAAAAAATAGTACCAAGACTAATTAGAGGCAAAGATTATATCTAAGGATTCAATTATTTATCTACATTGATAGATTAAACATAATCCAAAGGTAATGTATCAATACCAATGGCTCTACACATAAAGACAATGGTCATAAGGTCCAAAACATTCTTTTACATCTCTAGGGCCAACTCATCATTGGGTGTGTTAGCAATCTCAAGTCTGCTATACATCTTCTAAAATCTAGCATTGAAGGCTTAAAGTGGTTTATTTGGCTCTTTCCTCATACTTTCAAAGTGTTGATAAATATTATTTACACTAGTGACTTAACCAAATTATGCCAAGAAGGTGTCTTGGAAATCAATCTAATATTTAATGGAACCTTCTTGGACATTGATAAACTAGTCATAGGCCACATCTTACAATGTGAATGGAAATTATCTATATGCCATGTATTCATGGGTTCCATTAAAGATCTATAAGGTAGTTTTTAAGGCCTTGATGTGTTCTTATGTAGTCCTTCCTCTCGAAGGAAAAAAATAAGGAAAATATTTCTCTAAGTTCATAGGTAGGTCATGGACATCTCCTAAAACATTGATAACATAACCAATCAACTAGGTTGGAGCTTGAACTAGAGCTATGGGTTGAGCCATCAAAAGTAATGGAAGACATGGTTGTTTGCCTAGAGAAAATGATTGAGACTAGGTTCTCTCCTAACTCCTTTATCAGACCTAAATTTTCTATTAATTTCCAAAGTTGGGAATAGTAATTTAGAGTCTAAGGTTGACCTTGTAAGTCTTTTGGGTGCATCCAGTGTAACTCAAGTGATTATTTTAAAATAAAATAGAGGTAGAGGTATCTATCTTTCTTATAGCACCAAATTTTATGTTACTCTATTGATGTGGGTTTTATGCATACCAAATACACTTTTATGAGGTAGCCTCTAACGTTTTAGTATTAGTGGAAATATATTCACTCTAGGACAAGAGTTATAGGGTATTGATTTTTATAAATGACCTATTGGTAAAATAGTAGTGAGTGAGGAAGATTGTTTGCCTTGGGTGAATTGGAGATGAGTGAACCTAGATCTACTTGAGATTGGTGGACTAATGATGGTTCTAACTAAGGTGGGTATGAATTCAAAATAAAATCATATAAAGGAAGGGAAGGTAGGGTAAAAAAGGAGGATTGTGGACCATATCAAGTGAAACAAAGACTAGTACTTGAACTTAAGTTGGATAAGAGATCATAGACCAGTATTTACGACAAGATACTATAGAACACCAATTATCAAACATAGCTATGAGTCAAATGGAACAAAAATACATCATACTTATACACATTAAATCAAAGGTTACCATTTTTTTTAGACTACAATAACACATCTACAAGGGGGGATTATGATTTATATGTAAAAGGTATTCAGATCAGATGTAGCTTAATAAAAATTAATGTAAATAAAAAATAACTCATAAAAAACTAAAGACTAAGAAACTAGAATGATATAATTTCTTACACAATCCAAAATTTGGAGAGGAATCAAGATTTGCACATCAATACTAAGATTGTATAACTTATTTAATATTTCTTATTAATATCTAATAGCCAAAATTCTCCTCCCTTTGGGACAATGAAGATACAAGTAGAAATAAGATTGGGATGGGGAAGGTCTCAAATCTCAAGTGAATTCTAATAATACAGTTAAAAAAATAGGACTCACATCATAATCTCATGCAAAGAATGTATATATAGTATTGATCCTAGAATAGACTCTTACAACTAAAAGTACCATATATATATATGGATATTTAGAACCAAAGTTATGACTTAGAAAACAAACCATGAAAGTACATAGTTATATTTAGATAGGTGTCGGTGTGGCATCACTACATCATAAAGATGGAGTGATAGTTAGAGGGAATAAATTAATTGTTGAATTACCTTTTAGAATAAAAAATGGACATGCTAGAGTTTGTATGAATACAAATCCTTAAAACTAAAAACCTTGAGATACTAGGGTAGTATTAATAGTTGGATGCATGGTTTTAACTAAGCCTAAAGCTATCTTTTTTACCCTAAGTTTAATGAAAGTGTGTGTTTCATCAAACTCATTATTTATTATGTCAAATTAAGCAAGGAAGGTTTAAAGAGTTTGACTACCTTAGAGATCAATCTTGTTTTTTCAACTTCTGAGCTCTTTGAATTCTACTCCTATAGCTCGAACTCATGTCACCCTAACCTTAGTAAAATTAACAAATTTCAAGATTTTATCATTGATTCTATATAGTGACTTCAGCTTCCTCTTTGAAATTGTTTGCAACTGCTTTGAGGAGGTTCTCAAAATTTGACTTATTGACTAGTTCACGTATAGGTGTGATCATATTAGTGACCCTCATGTCCTTTATAATTTCTAAGTCCTCACTTTCATGATTTGATAAATGTCCTAGTAAAGTATTCATCTGATTATACTAAATGAGGAAAACATTCCTTATTACAATTACATAGTTAAGACACTGTTATATCATGGAAATGCACCCCTATGAGAGAGTTTTTTAGGCTCTCGCACTTTCAACTATAAGCATGGGAATAACCTCAAGATGTGGATTTCCTATAGTGATGCTGAGCCTCTAGGATTTTTAAAGAGGCTAGTTCCTCTCTGGTTGATCACCTAAACTACTAATAAAATGAAACTTTCATGGGAAAAGGGATAAAAAGGGGGAAAAGGGTTCCTAATAAGGCTAACATGCAATGCAAAAAAATTAAATGGACACTCATCTATGCTCAAACCCACACTAGATCATTCATGAGGCAATTTAGGCTTTCATGATCTTAGGATCAAGCTAACACATGCTAGAAGAGGTTCAGGGAGAACACTAGTCCTAACCTACAAAACTTAAAAAGACTTCAAAGAGTTAAGTAATAGGTTAATGGATTAGGAATACACACATTCACGAATCCACCAAGAAACAAACATACTAAAGCACTAATCAAAGATAGGATATGGGAAAATAAATTGAGTCTCATCACATTCAAGAGGTAGTTCTTACAATATATTGGTAGGGTCAAGCCTAACTAAGGGAGCATACTTTTACAAACATCTCATTGGGCATCTATCTCCCAGCAAGATGAAAAAAAGTCTATAAAACTAGGAAGATTTAGAAATGGAAAATCTCATTATATATATAGAGAAAGGGAAGAGAGAGAAAGAGGGAAAGTCATGTGGCAAAAAAGAAAGAGGAAAAAGATGTTAGAGATTGGGACCGCTATCGTTATCTTGTCTTGACCATGAAACACATCACCCATGATCACCGTAGATATCCTCAAACCCTTCCCATGCATTTAATTTTCCCTTTGTGGAGACCACACCTCCATGCTTGTAATTTCATGATTAACCTATTCTTGGATGGTTATCTATTTGCTTTGAGTGATGTCATGCTTCTACATTAATTTCTCATCTACACATGGAGACCAAAATTGATTATTGATGAAAACCAATCTAAGACATTGGTTTTCCTAGAGTCAATATATAAAATATATAGCCTCCCTTTGTAAAACCGCCTCTGCCTTCTTAGATGCATCTATTCCATTCATCCACTATGTAGGTTGTCACTTTTCCTTTATTGATTGGGATTTTTGTTCTATCTTGGGCCACATGGAAACTTTGTTATTTATTATTTTCATGTCTCTCATTTTTTTGGATAGCTTAAGTCAAGCTCCTAAAAAAATCTTGATTTACTCCATATGGAGCAACTCAAGTTTTTACATCTTCCTTGCTTATGAAAGTCCTTTAAGTGAAGCATTTGGAGAAACCTAATTTACTCTACCATGAGTAATTTAGGTTTTCCAAGCTTATTAACTTCAGACTTTGGCCACTTATTTACTCATGAAGCCTTCCTAAGTAGAGCACTTAGAGAAACCCAATTTACTCTAAGTGGAGTAACTCAAGTTTTCCAATCTTACCTATTTTGGGATTTTTCATGTCTAAGTCTTTGGACTTCTCCCTGATGAAGTCTTCAGACTTTTCTTAGTTGAAGTCTTAAGAATTATGCTTGTCCAAGACTTTGGGTTCTTCCTTGTGGATTACTTTGGCTTTGTTTTCCACAGACAAATTATCCATGGGAATTATTTTCCCTGAGCAAAATATTTGAAGTGATTCCTTTAGACTTTTTGTCTAAAGATTTTGTCCTTCTTCTTTTCCTTCAGAAAAACTTTTTTGAAGGAATTCTTTGCCTTTTTGTCTTTCTTTTTTATCTTTTCAGACTTCTTCTGGATGAATACTTGATCCTTATAAAACTTGAGAAGCATCTTCAAAGACCAAATTGGAAT
This sequence comes from Torreya grandis, assembly GCA_037957365.1. Lineage (NCBI taxonomy): Eukaryota > Viridiplantae > Streptophyta > Pinopsida > Cupressales > Taxaceae > Torreya > Torreya grandis. The sequence goes on from JARHVA010003030.1 coordinate 1,486,317, forward strand.
TTTGGTACCTCTGTACTTTGGAATTTGTTCAACTCATTACTTATAAAAAGGAGAAGTTGAACTACCCCAAAAAGCTGAAGTCGTCACTGCTAGAAAACCTAAAATCTTCCTAAAGACTTTCTATTCTCTTGTTTTAAAAATCCCTCCTCCCATGCTTAGGAAAAATTTGATATAGGGGCCAAAAAATGGCCAACATTTTGGCAACTCATAGGTAAGCATGTTTTATATGCTTAGACAAACCCAACATTTTGTCCTGCCTAATCCATTAGGCATGGAGTCATCATTTGCTTACAACTGAACTAGTCTAAAATTAGATACAAGGTTGACCCTTACTAGAACTCCCTCTTAAATAAATAAGGACAACACAAAATAAAACAAATTAAAGTTCCAAAGGAACCTACTAAAAATAAATGATCCTAAAACAAAGCAAAAATAAATGTGCTTGAAATAGCACTTGGAAGAATTGACCAAAACTAAACCTAATAAACACATCCTAAAACTATGTACCTATTTCCTCCTAGATCAAAATGAAATCTTGATACTTTTATTGCATTTTTATTTAAAGGGTTACTCAAGGCATGTAGATTCTTGACCCTTGGCCTTAATGCCTACCTCTTCCTTGTTGTAACTGATAACTTCTTCATCATCATATTTAATGAAAACCAAGCAGCTCCAAATAGATCAACTATGTGAACCTAAGCAGTCACAAACTCTTCATACGCCTTCTCCACTACAACTTCCAATGATGGTTCAACAAGTCAAACCTCTTTCATTCCTATATCCTGCTTAATAAGATTGGACTTGTTCTTTACTTCATGTTTTCTATGCTCATCAAGGAGTTGATAGCCTATTCTAAAAATATGAAACAATTCCAAACTAGCAATGCAATCTTGAGGTGGAAAAGTTGAAAGCTTACCCACTCCATCTCCTTTGATTTGATTTACAAACCTACTTTCCTTGGCTATAACCAAACCATAGTTATCTTGGAGAAGAACATAATCAACTCCTAAGATCTTGAATAAGTCCTCAAAAGAGCCTTTCAATTGATTGGGAAACTTTGACTGCTCCATAAGTTCATCAATTTTATCAGCTTCTTCATTCATTTCCTCATCCTTCCCATCATGTGTTAGCTCATCTAAGGAAATGATAGCCTTGACCCCTTCATCCTCAAAATAAAGTGGTATCTATGTATCCTTAATAGTGCAATCTACTTCATACACTACTAAAAATGAGTTTTCAATATGTTCTTCATTCAAGAAGGCTACATTGATCTTTTGCTAACCAAGGGGGAACCTATGGTTATTTCTTCCTCAAAGTCACTCGTGACATCCTCTTCCTCAACCTCTTTAGATTCATCCTCCATAGGTTCCTGATCTGGTTCCTTAAGCCACTTTACTTGGATTACCTCCACCTCTCCTTCCTTCTTCTCATGAATTGGTTTAACTAATTTCTAAGATGGAAATGTGAAAGGAATAACCACTTCTTTTTCCTTATTATCTACTTATTGAAAGACTCTCCATGAAGGAAAGGCTCTAGGATTTTGAGGGGAAAGGAGTGGAGGATGCAAGGTCTCTTGACTGACTTCAGGAATCACCACCTCCATCTTCTACCCACTAATTTGAATAAATTTACAAGATGGAAAAGATGGGGGATCTTGAAGATGGAGGGATGGGGGTCAAATGACCTTGGGCTTACTTGGCTACATGACTTGGCTCCAAGATGGGAAAGCTAGAGGTTCAACTTCATTTATTGATTCTACTTTTCCACTTCTTTCCTTAACTTTAGCTCCAACTCTCTGATTTGCTTCACTATATTTTCTTTAAATAACTCCTCTTTAAGGTGATCAAGAATAGAAGAAGGTTCTTGGAAAGAAATTAAGTCTGGGACCCAAAAAATAGGTTATTTCACAACAGGCACTTCATTCTTTTGATAGCCTCCTTCGATGGATTTACAAGAAGAAAAAGACTATGAAACATGTGATGAAATTGGAAGATTCAAAGGAATACTTAAAATGGCCTCTTAAGGAGGAAAATATGGCACATAAGAAGGCTAAGGTGGTGAATATGTGGGCACAAAAGGTTGGTGAGGCTACCCCCATTATTCCTCAAGTCCTTTTAGCTTGTCCTCAATGATTTGAATGTAACCACATATGTCCATCATGTCACCATTGAGGCTACTCCAGTTTCCTCTCTCAATAAGTACCCACTCTACTTTGATTTTCTATAATGAATCCATCACATAATGTATTTGGTGAGGGGGGACATTTTGGCAATAACACTTTTATAAGCATAACTCAAGTGCATGCTATTCAAGGCTCACTAGAGTTTGCCTGAGTGCTAGTATAGATGGCTCATGATAGGGTTGATGAGGAGAAAAGTTTTATGGACTTGTTGATATGGATGATCAAGGCAATGCTCTTTCATATATAGATCATGAGGAACTTATCAAGGTTTCTCATAGTCTTGATAGAAATCTTGGTAGGCCTAATTATGCTCATATGGATCATACTAGGGCTACTGATAAGGAGGTGAATAATAAGATTATTCACCATAGCTATTCATGTTAGCCTCACATGTCAAGTGAAAATTTGATTAAAACTTCAAAGAGAGAAACATGGTCTACTCATAATAGAATCTTGATTTGGAGTCATCAATGGTGCTAATGTTTGCTTTCAAAAATAAGTAATGATGATCAGGTACTTGGGATACTTAAACCAATAGGTAGATGTTCAAAGTTGCCATTGATGTTTTTTAAATGCCTCCAAAGGATGGTAAGTAGAAAGACAACACCAAAAATCATTGCACTTATTTGGACCATAGTCCTACTGGGCATGTCAAAAATTGTTATAACATGGAAATGTACCCTTGAGGGAGAGTTTTTTTTAGGTTATCCCACTTTTGGCTATAATCATGGGAACAACCTCAAGATGTGGATTTATTATAATGAGGTTGAGCCTCTAGGATTTTTAAAGAGGCTAGTTCCTCTCTGATGGATCACCTAAACTACTACTGAAATGAAACTTTCATAGGAAAAAGGTTAGAAAAGGGGAAAAGGGCTCCTAAAAAGGCTAACAAGTGATGCACCAAATTTAAATGGACACTTATCTACACTCGAACCCACACTAGATTAGTGATAAGGTGACTTAGGTGATGCACCAAATTTAAATGGACACATGCTAGAAGATTTTTAGGGAGAAACTAGTCCTAACCTATAAAAATTGAAAAAACTTCAAAGAGGTAAGTAATAGGCTAATGGATTAGTAATATGCACATTCATGAATCCACCAAACAACAAACATATTAAATCACTAATAAAAGATAGCAGATGGGAAAAGAAATCAAGTCTCATCACATTCAAGAGGCAGTTCTTACAATATCTTGGCAGGGTCAAGCCTAACCAAGGGAGCACACTTTTGAAAATGTATCAATGGGCATCTGTCTCCCTATAAGATGAAAAAAAGTGAATAAAATTGGGAACCTTTATAAATGGTAAATCTCATGATATATATAGAGAAAGGGAAGAGAAAGAGAGGGAGAACTACATGGTAGAAAAGAGAGAGGAAGAAGATGTTGGAGATTGAGACCACTGTCATTGTCTTACCTTGACCATGAAATGCATCACCCATGATCATCACAAATCTCCTCAAGCCCTTCTGTCTATTGAATTTTCCCTTTGTGAAGACCAAATCTCCATGATTGAAATTCCATGATTAACTTGTTCTTGGATGGATATATATTTTCTTTGAGCAAAGTCATGTTGTTACATTAATTTCTCATCTTCCCATGGATACCAAAATTGACTATTGAAGAAAACCAATCTAAGACATTGGTTTTCTTATAGATGATATATAGAATATATATCCTCAATTTCAAAAATAACCTCTACCTTCTTAGACACATATATGCCATTCATCCACTCTACAGCTTGCCACTTGTCCTTTATTGATTGGCCTTTCTATTCTAACTTACATTACATGGTAGCTTTGTCATCCATTTCTTTCATGTCTCTCATATTGCTAGATGGCTTAAGTCAACCTCTTGAAAAATACCATTTTACTCCATATGGAGTAATTTGAGCTTTTGCATCTTCTTTACTTATAAAATTCATTTTAGTGGATCATTTGGAGAAACTTGATTTAGTCAACCATGAGTAATTCAAGTTTTCCAAGCTTCTCAACTTTGGACTTCAGCTACTTCTTTAGGCATGAAGCCTTCTTAAGTAGAGAACCTAGAAAACCCAATTTACTCTAAGTGGAGTAACTTAGGTTTTCCAAGCCTACCTACTTTAGGATTTTTAATATCTAACTCTTCAAACTTCTCCCTATTGAAGTCTTCAAACTTTTCTTAGTTGAAGTCTTCAAACTTCTGCCTATCTAAGACTTTAGGTTCTTCCTTGTGGATTACTTCAGCTTTGTTTTCCACAAACAAATTATCCATAGGAATTATTTTCCCTAGGCAAAATCTCTGAAGGAATTCCTTTAGACAAATTATCTGAAGGAATTCCTTCAGACTTGTTGTCTGAATATTTTGTCCTTTTTCTTTTCCTTCAAAAAAACTTTTTTGAAGGAATTCTTTGCCTTTTTGTCTTTCTTTTTTAGCTTTTTGGACTTATTTTGGATGAATAATTGCTCCTTAGAAAACCCGATAATCACACTCAAAGACAAAATTATACTTTTGGCACCTCCTTACTTCAGATTTTGCTCAACTGATTACTTATAAAAAGGAGAAGTTGAGCTACCCTAGAAACTCAAATTTGTCACTATTGGAAAAGCCAAAGTCTTCCCAAAGACTTGTTATTCTCATGCTTTTAAATTCCCTCCTCCCATGCTTAGGCAAAATTTTATATGAGGGCCAAAAAATGGCCAATAGACACCATGATGTATCCATGCTAGACGTCAATTTCAATTAGTTAAAAGCACTAGTTTTGGAGCATTGAACAAGGAAATTTAACCTCTTATCTAGTTATTTCATTTGATTCGAAAACTTGGTCACATTTATTTTATTTTATTGACTTACTAATATGAAAACCTAAATACTATACAAAATATTGTATAACTTAGTAGTTTTAATGTACACATCATTAATTATCTCTCAAGGAGAATGTATGGTTTGTCTTTCCTATAATCTTTGATGTGCTTCCTCCTTGATTTTATATATCTCTTTCATGGATTCACTAGTTGAATCCACAAAATTGAATAAATATTAATTATATTCATTAGGGTCCCTTGGATCCTTTTTAGATTTATTTTATAAGGGAAACAAATTTTCTCTTTGCTTGAATTTAATTTATTCACTTGTGTCTAGATTTAAATCCTTCCTCTTCCTCACCCTTTGGATTGTTCAGCTCTTCTTGTCAAATTGGGTAGAGACTATAATTAACTCTATAATAAGTAGGTTATGTCACTCATCCCTTGCATTTTCATCTCCTTTTTCCATTAAAGAATGTTGGTATAGTGTTTTTATTGATGTCAATCTGATGTCATTAATGTTAAAGTGTGTCACCATTGATGTCTATATCTATCTAGTGAAGATGCATGGTGAGTGGCCTTTAATGTCTGATCTTGTGAGCCTGATGTGACAAGGTTCTTATGAAGGCATGATGAGTTATTATGCCAACATATTAAATATTTTTTCCATGAGAAATAAAGGTATAGGTCCAAGTGTCTTACATTTTCTTGATTAATGTTATGTTAAGGTCATGACTTGAAAGGAATACATCAAGGCATCAAGGTGTCTTGTAAAGCCTTATATAAATTATTGTGAGAAGGTATGTGTAGGTAGCATGGTGAAGTGAGTGAACTTAGGAATGTGAATTTTTTTTTGGAATTTTATGGGCTTGATTTTTAGGTTTAGAAACCGTTAGAAGTGTTGTAATTCAAGTCATTAATGTAAAGTTCTTAAGTAACCTAAGCCTTTCCATGTCATGAAGAGGCATGTGCATGATGTGCATGAAGATGAATGTGTAGAGGTATGTGTAAGGGTATAAAATTGTTTGAGGAGCATGTAATTCATGTGAACAAGGTGTAAAATCATCAAAGAGTGTTTCAAGATCAATTGTCAAGCTTCAATTACTTGAGAAGCCTAGTCATAACACTAGTCATAGCATGAAGAGACCTTGTGAGATAGTTTGAACATGGTGTCTTGGTGAGATGGATACACAGAGGCATAAGAGGTTGTATGAGATTATTTTAACATGAATATGAGACATTGAATCACTCATGAGAGTTTCAAAGTGAGATTACAAGGGTAAGACTTTAAGCTTAATTATACAACTAGACTAGTTTTAGACCCTCCCTAATCTAATGAGGTGTCATGAGGTGTTTTCAAGGCATATGAAGGATGTATATCAGTGTTTGAGCATGAGATAGGTTGATTTTTTTTTTATGAGGTATTAGGATCTTGGATAGTGGTTAGAAGGTTATTTACAAGGCCTAATGCAATTTGTAGATCAAGACCTATAGAGTAAAGAGAGATAACATGGCCAAATGAGGTATAAGTTTCATATTTCAAGATAAGAATGAGTATGTGAGAATTTTTAGTGGTGTGATAGGTTTTACCAAGTGTGTTTACCAATTCTAAGGTCAATTTTTTCAAGAAAAGGCACAAAAATTTAATTTAAGGTTTCTCAAGTCCACACAATGAAGGGTTCTCAACCTAATAAGGAATTTTAAGTGTTCATTGGCATTTGTAACATATGCATGGGAAAATAAGATATTTATGCTATATGGGGAAGCATCTTAGATCAAATTTCTAGGAATTGGTTTCTGGAATATGGAGCTAATCTTTATGAATGATTGTTAAGATCAGAAGATAGTTTAAACCCTCAAAGAACCCTAAAATGATCAAATATGAATGATATTGTTCTAAATTTCTCAAAATGTATTTGAATGTATATTTAATTTATTTGAGGTTATGTTCAACTCTCCTAGACACCTCTAGGTTTGATTGGTTTGTTAGATGAGTGAGTAGACCCTACAAGAAAGGCCTTATTTCTTAGAGATTTGATGTAGCAATCAAAGTTGACCAAATCAAAGTTTCTTAATATATGGAGGATAAATATTTAGAATTTTATTTTATTTACATGATGGTTTCTGATCATGTTATATCTTTCAGGTGTGCTAAACTAGTCATACAAGTTGACCAGTCACTAAAAAGCCTAATGGTGAAAATAGTGAGAGACTTAGGTAGACATGAGAAGATGATTAGGGATATGATATCATAGATTAGGGATGAATAAAAGTACATGTATATATTTTTAAATACTTTTAATAAATTCTCATGTTGGATATAATTTTTTTTTGTTAGTGGATATGATGAAAATGTTGCTCATAAGTTGACCTATCTAGTGCAGATGAGACATTGAAGGTGTAAGGTTATGAGATTGGTATGTAAGACCATTATTCACATATTACCATGTTATGTTTATATCTAAGAGTTTAATAATGATATCATAATATTATTGAAATTCATTTTAATTTTCCAAAAGTTGTCTTATAAGTCTTAGAAGTCATTTTCACCCTGACTATGTATTAAGGGAAATTGATAGATTTGGGTAAGCAAGTTGAAGTAATGAACTGAGGATATTTGACTCGAGTTGATGTATCTAATGCACATAATTTTTTTTCGACTTTAATTTATTATCCATTCTTTTAAAAATCTTGGAAGTCAATGAATTTTATTGGAATGTTGAAGCCAAAATGGGTTGACTAGTTCAGGTTTGACTATTGGTACTAAAGAGAAAATATTGGTCTTCAAGACCAATATTTGACATTATACCTTGTAATATTTTTACTTCATAATGACCTAGAGATGTCAAATAATATTTTGAAAGTGTCAGTGGTTATGGGAATTTCTCTTTTGTGTTAAAGATGAAGTTTTCCATGGTTGTGTTTTGAGGCTAGTTGGTAGTTCTGAGTAGGCTATTTGCAGAGAAGGGTTTGAGTCATTTTTTATTGAGTTTTAAAGTATAAACCACATGATGAAAATAAGGTCATGTATATTATATATGTGTGATTTTTTTCAATTTTTTTTGACAAAATTGTGTTTTATCTTCAGTAGTTCAAGACAAACTTTTTGGGTATGCACAGGCCTAATTGTGAACAATGCTAATGACATGCTTCAAGTGGTGGTTGGATTTCAAAGGTTTTTTGGACTTAAACTAAAGTTTTATAATGTAAATTTTAGTGATATATGAATTGATACTACTATTTTTTTATTTTAGAATCATTCCAAGAAAGACAAAGTGTAACATGCTCTAATGAAGGCCTAATTAAATTAGGTCTCTTTAAAGCCTAAAAGAGGTTTTGGTCCTATATGATGTGAATGCCATATTTTATTATTTTATTCATGTATCAAATGTGTTATATAACCTATTTAACTAGTAATACACATTTGAAATTGTATATGGCTGACAAAGGTGTGTAATAGCAAGTGACTTGTATAAGAACAAAACCTAATAGGCCTAATTGAATTGTGTGTAAGTGAGAGATAGAAAATTTGAATATAAAGATAGAAGAGTAGAGTAGAGGATGTTAGGATGGATATAAAGCCATACCATGTAATCATGTGATTTATTCCTATGATTTGAACATCAAAATAAGGGAAGAGGTTTACAAATGAAAGAGAGTAGTAAGATAAGGTGACTAATATACAGAAATTAAATAGAGAGTTGTGTATGAAGATCAGAGGATAAGGAGATATAAAAAATAGGACCATAATCTATTTAATATTTCAACAAGTAAAAATATGGAAAGCATAACTTTACTTAGATAATTTGGTGTTTGGTTACGATGTGGTTGAGTTGGTCTTCAGTCGCTAAGGGAGTTGGAGATTCCTTGAAAGTGGGTGTTTGCTAAAAACTTTATCAAGTTGGTGTTTGATAGACTGGGGTTGGTAATCTAAGTTGAGTGGGTTCTCAAATAAATTTGATTCATTACTTTATATGATTGTGTTTCTAGGCTATGGTTAGTGGGTTTTATTCCTCATGAGGGTTCCCCACATATATGATTTATTCATACTTGTTATGTGTATATTCTCATTATTATGTTGATAGACTAGTTAATATTGATCATATAATGTTGTTGCTTGATGAATGATTATAATATATATTGAAGTGAAAGTAAAATTATAAAAGAATAATGATTTACCCCCCTTCTCAGTGATTGTATCTCTAACAAGTAATGACAAGTTCCCTTGGTTCTTCATATTCTAGGCTTGGGTCTTCAGATGTGAAAGGTGGAGGAGTCATTGGAGGAAGTATTATTTATAGAGGTACTAATGATGCAATTATTTTTTTGGATAATTATAGAGTTGGACATACTATTCTCTCCCATGGTGAAGGACATTTTAATTATGTGACTTCAACCACATACTAAGTCAAACATGGAATTATCTCAATAGTCATAGTCACTGATTGTATGGGTGAAGACTATGACATAAGTAGCTATAGATGAGATTAATGTTTTTTGAGGTCTAGTGGAATTCTAGGTTTGTAAGTGGAAATTTTAACCCAAATATCAAAATGAATCCCTTTCTTCTAGGCCTTTATTTATATTAAATTAGAAAGAATGGATGAATCAATAAAAATAGATAAAAGAATATTTGGGATAATTGAAGGAAAATATATAGCTAGAATATTTATAGTATAAATATATGAAATAAGAGAAGAGGTTACTTCACTTATGTTTTATCTTTGTTCTTCCATGAGAATTTGCTAATACGAATATCTAATTAGAGTTTCTTCTTGTTTCAAGATTTCCAAGCTCATGGCTTTAGCCTTATCCAACTTTATCTCTTCATCATCTTCTTTATCTTCATCAATGTAATACTAAAATAAAGATATCACTAGTGTAATCTCCTCTTATTCTACCTCTTTCTCATTAAGGGATTCCTCTATGGTGTGGAGACCAAAATATGGTCTTTCTTACATTTGTTTGCCCTTTGAGGAAGTAGAAGGACCCATAGATTTCCTATGGTAAGTGACCTTAGGGGAAGCGGAAGGATAGGGAAATGGTGAAATAACTAAAGGAGATATAGTGGTGTAAATTATCACTATAGGTGATGGTGAAGGAATGGTGAATGGAGGGATACCAGTAGTGAGATGAAGGGTGAATGGAGAAAGGGATACCATGGTAGGGAGTGCTTGAGAGGATGCCTCCTCATTAATGGTAGTGGTTGGAGGTGAAATTAATAGAGGTACCAAATTATAAGAACAAGTAGATTAAATTGACATGAAATAATCTTGTAGAAAATAATGGAGAATTACCTGGGTGGAAGTTATAAGTGTTGGAAGAGGTGCTACCAATAATGTGTTGTTTTGTTGGTGTAGTTTTCTCCTTAGAAATAGTTGTTCCAAAAATTGTAAAAGTAGTTTTTGAAGATGAAGAGGTTCAATGAGAATGTGGAAGACCTCATAATTTACCTATTTATTTGGGTATTTGAATCCCTCTGGATACTTTAATCTCCCACTTATAAACTTGATTGTTATCATGTAGGAGAGAGAGATTAGTCTTACCCATCTAAATCATATGGCTAAGTGGGAGGCCATTGATGGCTATATGCTCTTTCTTCTTATTTTTCCATCTCTTTATCTTGTTCTTTAGTAATCTTAGGATTGTACTAAATAACTTGAGAATATATCATGGACATTTTTTTAATCCTTCATTCTTGTCCATACCTTAGTGTCACGTAATGCATTCAAAAAAATAATATCATGATCATAATCCTAGTGACTATATGAAATGTTAATCTTCTTCTTTTCTTTGATCTCCCTGAGGTATGCCCCAATTTTCCTCCTAGGGTCCCATTCCCTAAATTTAGCCACCTCCAAATTATAGTAGGACCTATCTTTTATAACATGGATAAAATTTGTCTTGACTAAAATTTAAAGTTGTCCAATACTCAAAGGATTTTTATAGTGATAGACCTGATGTTTTTAACCTATCTCCTCATCAATGCTATTATATATTTGAAAATTGACCTCCTATTCTACACATGGCATGGTAGGAATAGAGGAGTTACCCTTGTGACTTAATTTATAATAACCATATAGCTGGGGTAATACCAATAATCCTTCATTTTTCCAATACTTTTTGTCATGTTTTTTAGATATCCTAAGCATCTATGTACCATAGATTGCCTGATATAATGGAGGGTATATTTACTCAATTATCCTTTGAATCTCATTCTTGAATTTATAAATAAACATGAAAGATTAATATTTTTAGATTCTATTATCTATATACTTTGTTGAGGGTTTCCATATCTCCCCATGTATCTTGTAGACTGTGCTTAAGATGGAATTTAGTAGGTATGACATCATGTAAGAATTTTCATTAGCCAACATCTGATCAAGATAGAACATCTATGTTTTCAACCTGGCACTTATAAATTCTCCTAGGGTAACTAACTTATCTAAATTTACAATAATGTCAAGTAGAGGGACCCATTATACTTGCACATAATATATGATCTCAAAACCATATAATTTATTGAGGACATACATTTCTATCCTAATTCTAAGTTTGAATTTGACAAGGTTATTAGATGAAATGCCTCCCTTGGGATTCAACCTCTGGCCTTTAACCAACCATAGTTTAAATTTTCCATCAACTCTACTATGATTGAGCCAAAAATTGGTCGAGCTTGGTTATGGTTAGTCTTAGGCCATGGAATTATGAGATAGCTTTTAAAATCCCTACCAAAAATAACTGTGGCTACATTTTTTCTTTTCTTAGTATGCAAACAATCTCCATGAAATGTTCCATTGAAAAATAAACATGTAAGAAGGTCTATGCAAGGCATTTCCTCTAGTTTTACTTCCACTAGATGGAGACATTATGTTTTAATGGGAAAAATATCATCGATATATTACTTCTCATCTGTAAACTATTAGTATTGCACAAAATAGGGTGTTGTAGAGTCTAAAATGTTCTAGAGGGTTGAATAATCAAGGAACTTAAGTTTTAGTGTAGTTTTATCGAACACTTTGTCCAGTAATTCCTTTCCTCTAGCATAAGAATAAACTAATGGGGCTAGAACACACACTTGATTTGAAGTGGAGGCTATTCTGTCAATCTGAACTATGAAATTTATTCTAAAAATCATGTCACATCCAATTTTTCCTTTATAAATAATTAAACATTAATTAGTGGATTATGCAGTGATTATTTATAGATAAGATATTTACCATTCAGTTGGATTATTATACTATATGATGTGGAAGTGCATTGTTTCTCAATATCTCTATTGATATAGGTTTTTTATGTTTATATTCTATATGATCAAGTGGAGTGATTTTTTGTTTACGTATTATTATGTAATAGTTTATTTATGATTATATATTGATTATATCATGAGGTAGGCTAAATACCTTATTGTGTTTACTACGTTGAATACAAGATTAGTCTACCCTCTAGTCTACTACTGAGGGAGATTATCATTGAGGGTGGAGAAGAAGGTGATATTGGGGGTAAAAATAAGAAAATAGAACCCTACACACACCATAGAAAATTAAATAGATAGTTATTGAACATTTATTGATTATTTATGTTTAGTAGTTACAAATGTGTATTATTTTATTGTGTTGTAATATCTATTTTAATTTTAGCATAATCTATGTGATCTAGTAACTAGCATTGTCACTTTATTATGTAGTATGTAGTGGTTAGAAGGTAATTACATAATTATATTAAATGCTTTATTGAGCTATAGACTAAGATGGTTGCGATATATGTAATATAATGTTGTGTTGGCATTATTTTATATAATTTCCATGATCTTTGCACTATTATCTCTTCAGTAATTATGCTTGGTGTGCAAAGTCAAATGTCAAAATTATTTGAGTGTTTCTATTCCTTTAAAATGACATTGGATAAATAATATACTTTGATGTATCACATAGAGTTAAAAAAAAACTAATGGTAATTACTATTAGCAAACTTGATATTGAATTACAAAAAGGGTTAAAAACCTAAGTCTATTTTTAGCTTATTAAAAACTTGTTATAAAACCCTAATACTTGAAATATCAATAAAAATCATGATAAAGTTACAATAGTGGTATATTCTATGAATAATAGGGATTTATAAAGTTAATAATGCATGATAATTTCAAAACCATTATTATATGGAAGAATTTGGAAAAGACTTTATAGGGTTGCATGCTTTCATGATCATTATACTTTGTTGACTTAGCTTTATATGACAAGTGTAACGATAGTCATGCTAGGCTAAATAGGAGTGTTTTTAAATGGAAATACAAGTATCATTGTTATAGCATGGATAATTTATGGAATTGGTTTGATATGCAAGGAAAAATAGAAGAATAAGTGGGAGAACAAGAAGTTTTAGGGACATACATAGTGGATGAGGAAGAAATAAGAAAAGTGGAAAAGAAAGGAGAAGGGAAAAAATATCTTAATTGGAAAATGACAAGCATTACCCAGGAACTAATATTTTCTTAATGACGTAGGGTTTGTATTTATAATTTCATTAAAAATTGTGAAATGGTCTTTAAATTAAAAGGGTGTATAATTAAATGAGTTTCTATGAAAATGGTTTCTATTTTTAAGATAAAAAATATGGTTCATATATACAACCCTCAAGATGGTTTCGACCCATCCATAGTATCATATAGATGAACCAATTCCACATTAGAGGCCACTGTGTATACCATATTATTCTAATTGAAAGTTACCATGGATATGCATGTTGATGAGTTCCACTTTTAGGTATAAATAGAACTGTGTTTTATTTTGAGTAAAAAAGTGTTGTTTTTTTATTTAATTTTTTTTTAAGATGCTCAATGGGAATCTATAAAAAAAAACTTGTAGTTGGTAATGCAACTTGAGGGTTTCTAGTTTTGTTAGACAACATTGTTTTGTTGACATATTATAATAATTTGGGTTTTTGGTTAAAAATTGATACCTAAATCCATCGGTATATTAACCTTGTGAAATTTGAGTGTGTACTTTATTAATGTTGTAGTGAACCAATTTGAATATATTTTTAAAAATTATGATTGTGTAAGTTTGATGGCAATGCAAATAAAATTGACTCAATAGTTTCAAGCATGGTTTTTCTTTTAAGGGTTAAACCGATATTGTTTTTTATTAGTGAAGTCTGGTTATAAATTTTCCAATAGGAATTTGTAAAAGTCAGACCCATTTCTTCTCCTCGCTAGTCACTATCACCTATAGGTTGTAATGAGTCTAAATGAATCAAACCAAGCCACTATTGTAAATACACAAATTGATTGTTTAATCAAAATTTAATAGATGGAGTAGAGGACTTCATTTATATGGTAAATAACTCACCAAGATACATAAGCATTAAGTGGTTTCCATATAATCCATTCATTAGTTATGAAATTTAATACACACACACACACACACACACACACACACACACACACACACACACACACACACACACACACACACACACACACACACACACACACACACACACACATTCTTAAGACATATACCTATTGATTACCTATGCATACTAGTTGTAGGAGGAAGTGGAAGGTTATTATACCTCTATGAGATGTGTTTGGGTAAAATGTTGCATAAAATATTAATACATGATAATCTAGTTTTGGGAAAGGTTAATCAAGTTATATGTCTTGAGAAATAAAATGTTTATTTTTCCATCATAATGGACTCTAAAGATGGGATTAGATATACCTTAATTATTTTGGGCTATTCGAGTTAAGTAAAAAGTGAATATAATCATAGTTGGAACGTGAATCAAGTTAATATGAATGTATAAAATTTAATGCTCTTAAATTCTGCATATGTATATGATTACATAAATATATAAAGAAAAGAATGTATTTTCATATATGTATATACGTGTGTGTGTGTGTGTGTGTGTGTGTGTGTATACATACATACATACATACATACATATATGTGTGTGTGTATGTATGTATATATATATATATATATATATATATATGTATGTATGTATGTATGTATATATGTATATATATATATATATATACACACACACACACATATACATATACATATATACATATATATATATATATACATATATATATATATACATATATATATATATACATACATATACACACACACACATAGATAGATACACACACACACACATACATACAGACATACATATATATATATATATATGTATATATATGTATATATGTATGTGTGTGTGTGTGTGTGTGCGCGCGTGCGTATACACACACACATACATACATACATTACATATACATATGTATATGTAATGTATGTATGTATGTATGTATATATATATATATATATGTATGTATGTATGTATGTATGTATGTATGTAAACACACACACACACACACATGCATGCATACATACATACATGTGTGTGTGTGTGTGTGTGTGTGTGTGTAAATTTTTATCATATAGTCATATGTATGTTTATGAGATTTATAAGTGAAAAATGATTAACAAATGAATAGTATGTCTTTTCTTAACAAATATTTTATAAGAAATGATATGTTAAGTTTTAACTAAACTTATATGGTTTTTTTATTGTAAAATAGCTTGATTGTGTTATGAACCTAGTTAAAAAGATGCATTGATAATCAGTTATGTGTTTTTAATATATAATATAACCTTTTGTTATGACTTAGATGCATGTCTAAATGTTGCGTAATCTAGATTTGATGTCATAATTGAAGTTACAATAATTATAACATGAATGATTATGTATTGATTACACTTAAAATGTAATAGTCTTATGTTTGTATTTTATAGACACTAATTGAAATTTTGTCTATATAGGTTAGTTAATAATAGTTGAAAGGTATGTGGGAATTTGTCGAATTTCAACCCATATATCTATCTTATAACATTAGTTGATAATGTATATTTTACTAGATAAGTTGGCATGTGTGATTAAGATTGATCTATGTGATCTAAAAACTATAAATAAAATTTTATCCAAAGTAATGTTTATAGCTAAAAATTTCCATTTCATCTATTTGTTTTAATTTACATGATTTTCATGATATCATGATTGAAATAGATTTTCTTTATGATATGTTACATGTATTAGTTATTTTACAACACATAGGTTCTTTTTGACTTCTTGATACTCACACTATTATCATCTACCCATTTATATAGGGAGGGACATTCCATAGTTGGGAGATTATGTGAGGGATATATGGTCCTTGATTGATGTATGAAAGCACTCCAGTGACACTCTACCTTCAAATAAGTTGTCAACCCATGGAGAAAACACTCATGGCTTACTACTATTTTACTGAACTTATTTGATGCTCAAATGTTTCATGAAATATTTATTACAACATTTGGCTATCCTTGTAAAACCAATCAAGGATTCTGATTATTATATTGGTTATATATTGTTTACTTACAATAGTGGTTGTTCTTGTATTGTGAGTTGAAAATATGAATTATTGTTGTATTTGAAAATGTTGAAATCAAATTCTTATGTCATATACATTACTATTTGATATATAAATGGATCATTGAATTAACTATTGGGTTAAAATTAATTTATACATCATTACTATATGCATTTAGTTAGTAAGTAATAATTAGATTATTTAATAATTATTGAGTTAAAAAAATTAAGTTAACTCTAAGTTAACCCAGTTCGGTTTTGACATTGTGGTATCAAATCCTAGGTTCAAACTCTTAGACTTATGAATCCACTAATATAATTGTTTTATTCTATTTAATAGAAAGGATAATGGTGCATGATAGACTAACTAGCCATGATCCTTCTAATGCCAACCCTTTAGTTGATCCAAATCGGTTAACAACATAGTAAGATGCAAAAATTGATTAGATTCTCGTGGTTATAAACAAGACTAAATGTCATATAGTAGCTTTGGAATGAGAATTTAATGGACCTAAAATGGAAAATGATCAATAGGTATAAGAAAAGCATCCTATTGAATAGGACATTCCTTAGGAGCATGAGCACAAAGAAGTGTCATAAGATGATAAAAATCGAGTAGATGTAGAGATCATGAGGGACATAAATAAGGTTAATCCACCCAAGTTTGATGGAACAGTGTTTAAGGATGGATAAAATTCCTATCTTACTGAGATGGAAATGTATTTTAAGATACAAAATTATTCTAAAGTAACCAAGGCATTTTTGGGAGCTTATTAGTTAGCTAGTTAAGTAATAACCTAATTGGTGAATAATAAACTCGAGATGAATATCAAATTCACTACCACTACTTGGGAATAGTTTTTAGCTTTATTTAGATCATGGTGGTGACCTTAGTTTTATTTTGATTATAAATTTATATATTTTTATAATCTAAAGCAAGGGGATAAATCATTTAATGAATAAAGGTAATAATTTAGAAAGCTCTTAAATTATGTTCCATAGTATCATAAGTATGAGAACTTTTAGATTAGGAAGTTCATCATGGGATTGAAACCCCAAATTGGCTATGAATTAGATGTACATGGACCATCCACCATGGATTAGGTTTTTGAGAAAGAAGTTAAGCAAGAGCAAAATTTGAAATCTCTTATGAAGTCAAAGATAAATTCAAGAAGAAGTTTGGAGGTCGTAAGCCAACCCTCAAGAAAAAGAACTAGAAATAAAATGGAAACTCTAAGAACCAATTCAAGAATTAGAATGCTAATTTCAATATTACTTTAGGAAACAAGAATGTAGGGGGGAGTTTTAAGGAAGGATTTCATGGAGGAAACCAATCTGAGAGGAAGGGACCACCTAGTGTGTGTTTCAACTATGGAAGAGATCATTATGTGAGGGAATGACCTTAAGGAAAACCATATTTCAAGAGAAATAAATCCTCTACATCTCAGTAAGGATCCTTCCAGCCTAAAATCCATGCAGTTGTAGACAATCATTAAGATGAATTTTAGGTTTCTCCTATTAAATTTTAGGTACTTTATTTGGTCAACCTATTTCAATTATAATAGACACATGAACTACCGAGTGTATTATTTTTCCTAGAATTTTGAATAATTTATCTCTAAAAGCTAGATTTATGGCAAACACTTGGTTAGTTCAATTTGGGAATGAATCCAAAATTAAGGTTGACAGGTGCATAGTTGAAGAAGAAACCATTTTGATAGAGTTCACTACAATAGTAGACCTTCATGCATCACCCCTAAGATCATATGATGTGATATTAGGCGTGAATTGGCTTGATAGTCATAAATCAAAGGTTAATTACTACCTTAAGAAGTTAGAATGTTTAGATGATTCAAGGAACCAAACTTAGATTAAGGGAGAGAAAAGAGAGTTAAAACTCATGTAAATCTCAATTGTGTAGCTTTGAAAGTCCCAATGAAAAGGATTCCATGCATTCATTGTTAAAATGAATTAAATGGAAGAGTTTAATGAGCCTTTGATTGAATATTATCCCTTTTTTAAAGAGTTTTGAGATGTTTTTCTTATAGAGTTGATGGGTTTACCCCTTAAAATGGAGTTTAACTTCACCATGGACATCATTACAGGCTTAAAACCCCATTCTAAGGCCCCATACATAATGACAATAACTAAATTAGTTGAGTTGAAGGCCCAACATTAAAATTTATTGACCAAAGGATTAATTTAGCGAAGTTGTCACCATCGGGTGCACTTGTAGTATTTATAAATAAAGATGGGACCCTTCATTTGTGTATCAACTACAAGAAGTTGAATAATGCAACTATAAAAAAAAGTATACTCTACCTTGCATAAATAATATTTTTGATCAAATACATGGAGCATCAATCTTTTTTAAGAGTGATATTTAAGTTAGGTACCATCAGTTGTGACTCAGAGAGGAAAATATTCCCAATTCAACATTCATGACTCGCTATGGGGATTATTATTTCACATTGTTTTTGTTTGGATTGAAAAATACACCTACAAATTCATAAACCTTATAAACAACATGTTTAGAGTATACTTGGATCACTTTATTTTAATCTTTCTCAATGATATACTCATCTATTCAAAGAATGAAGGGGAACATTTAGATAATTTGTGGTTGGTTATATAATGGTTGTATAAGTACAATATCTATGAGAAATTCTCCAAGTGTGAATTATTTTAGAAAATATTACAATACTTATGACACATCATTTATACAGAGGAAATCCATATAAGATTAGATCCATTATGGAATGGCTAGCTCCCAAGAATGTTCACAAGGTGCATAGTTTTATGGGTTTGGCAAGTTATTACAAGAAATTTGTTCCTAATTTTTCTAAAATAGCTAGCCCAGTCACCTCTCTTTAGTGTAAAGAGCAATGGCTTGTGTCATTAGATAAGTTCAAATAATCCTTTCAAATTTTGAAAGGACTTAATTCAACACTTGTGTTAAGAATTTTGGATCTGAATGGTCATTTTTCAATTAAAATAGATGCATTAAGAGATGGTATAAGAGGATTTATACATAGACCATCCACCATGGATTAGGTTTTTGAGAAAGAAGTTAAGCAAGAGAAAAAATTGAAATCTCTTATGAATTCAAAGATAAATTCAAGAATAAGTTTAGAGGTTGTAAGCCAACCCTCAAGAAAAAGAACCAGAAATAGATTGGAAACTCCAAAAACCAATTCAAGAATCCAAATGCTAAGTTCAATAGTAATTTAGGAAATAATAAAGTAGGTAGAAGTTTTAAGGAAGGATTTCATGGAGGAAACTAATCTGAGAGGAAGGGACCACCTAGTGTGTGTTTCAACTATGGAGGAGATCATTATGTGAGGGAATGCCCTTAAGGAAAACCATATTTCAAGAGAAATAAATCCTTTACATCTCAACAAGGATCCTTCTAGCATAAAATCCATGTAGCTATAGACAATCATTAAGATGAATTTTAGGCTTTTCCTATTAAAATATTAGGTACTTTGTTTTGTCAACCTATTTCAATTTTGATAGACACATGAGCTACTAAGTGTTTTATTTTTCCTAGAATTTTGAATAAGTTATCTATAAAAGCTAGATTTATGGCAAACACTTGGTAAGTTCAATTTGGGAATGAATCCAAAATTAAGGTTAACAAGTGCATAGTTGAAGAAGAAACCATTTTTATAGAGTTCACTACAATAGAGACCTTTATGCATCACCCCTAGGATCATATGATGTCATATTAGGAGTGAATTGGCTTGATAGGCATAAATCAAAGGTCGATTACTACCTTAAGATGTTAGAATGTTTAGATGATTCAAGGAACCAAACTTAGATTAAGGGAGAGAAAAAAGAATTAAAAATCATGCAAATCTCAGTTGTGTAGCTTCAAAAAGCCCACTAGAAAGGATTCCATGCATTCATTGTTAAAATGAATTAAATGGAAGAGTTTAATGAGCTTTTGATTGAATATTATCCCTTTCTTTAATCATTTTGAGATGTTTTTCTTATAGATTTGATGGGTTTATCCCATAAAATGGAGTTTGACTTCACCATGGACATCATTACAAGCTTAGAACCCCATTATAAAGCCCCATACATAATGACAATAACTAAATTGGTTGAGTTAAATGTTAAGGTGTGGAGCCTAAAAGCTTCACATATGAGCGCATTACCAAAGTTGCAGGTTTACATAGTCATTGGCATCGGTCAGGAGTGACTGACGTCGGTCTAGTGTAGTTAAAGAAACACCGGTGTCGGCAGAGGATCGGTCGACATCGGTCACAGGCAAGCAGGCAGAAACTGGCGTCGGTTACCTATGCATCCAGATGCTATTTCTGAGGATAGAAGCGAGTGTTTGCATGATGAGTTTAAGTCTTAGTCTTAAGTTTGTGTTTCTATTATTAGTAAGATTGTTTTTAGAGCCCTTGTTCAAGAGGCTTAACTATTGGTT
The DNA here is from genome assembly GCA_037957365.1 of Torreya grandis. Classification (NCBI taxonomy): domain Eukaryota; kingdom Viridiplantae; phylum Streptophyta; class Pinopsida; order Cupressales; family Taxaceae; genus Torreya; species Torreya grandis. The sequence goes on from JARHVA010003030.1 coordinate 1,507,145, forward strand.
GTAAGTGCATGCTCAAGTTTCCTAATTCTATATGTAGAATTAGATCTTCTTAGCTTTGTGTGATTATTGTAGTAGTTCATTGTATGTGAATGTTGAAGAATAGTACAAAGTTGTATCAATCCAGGTTGTTGGAGTTGATTGTACTTGAGAGAGAGAGATCTTAAGGAATAGAGATCTAGATAGAGATCTTGTGCATCTGAGAGAGGTGTGGAAGAAAGAAGTTTCTTCAATTGTATTCCTTTTGTAAAGAGTTTAATACAAGTTTTCAGGGTGGTTTCTTGTATCTCTTGTTCTTTGCTATTATCTAATTCTAGTTACTTATCTATCTGATTTAATTCCACGGTTTATTGCTTTCATAAGTGTAATCATATTGTTTGTTGATCCCCAACAAGTGGTATTAGAGCCTTGGTTGTAGGTTTAGAGTTTGATATCCAATAATTGGTATCAAAGCTCAGGTTCACTAACAGGTGGTTCAGATTTGTGTAGTGTGTATTGATTACAGGTTGCTCACAGGAGTTTCTATAGGGATTTCTATTTGAGTGGGAGAAGCAATGGCAGATGAAAGTAAACTGAGAATGGAGAAGTTCAATGGCAAAAACTATCAACATTGGAGAATGCAGATAGAGGACTATCTGTATCAGAAGGATCTATACTTACTGTTAGGTGGGATTGCAAAGAAGCCCACAAACATGGAGGATGAAGAATGGGAAGTTCTTGACAGAAAAGCTCTTGGGTCTATAAGATTGAGTCTAGCATCTACTGTGATATCTAATTTATCACAGGCAAAAACAATGATAGAGTTGATGAATACTCTAGAAAATTTGTATGAAAAACCCTTAGCTTCTAATAAGGTATATCTTATGAAGCAGCTATTTAATTTGCATATGCAAGAAGGTGGATCTGTATCTAATCACCCGAATGATTTCCATGGTATTGTAAATCAATTAAGTTTAGTCAAAATTATATTTGATGATGAAATAAAAGATCTTTTAATATTATGTTCTTTGCCTGAAAGTTGGCATAGCTTAGTAATGGTAGTTAGCAATACTGCATCTGCATCAAATATTTTAAAAGTAGAGGATGTTGTTAGTGTTATCTTGAATGAGGAAATTCGCAGGAAAAGCACATAAGAGACATCTGGGAATGCTTTAAGTTTTGAGAGCAGGGGAAGGCAAAAAAAGAAGAGCAAGAAAGGGAGATCAAGATCTAAGTCTAAGGGGAGAAGTAGATCCAAATCCAAAAATGGTAGAAGGCCACAATGCTGGAATTGTGGAAAGATGGGGCACATAAATAGAGATTGTTGGTCAAAGCCTAAGGAGGACAATCAGCACAAAGGAAAAGAAGAAGCAAAGGTTGCAGGTATTGCACAAGATGCTTTAATATTCTCTTTGCACAATAATATAGAATCTTGGGTGTTAGATTCTGGTGCATCTTTTCATGCTACCCCTAATAGGGAATATTTCTGTGACTATATCCATGGAGATTTTGGAATAGTATATCTAAGGGATGATGAACCCTGTAAAATTATTGGCAAAGGTAAAGTGCAGCTGAAAATGCAGAATGGCAACACATGGGTGTTGAGAGAAGTTATGCATGTTCCTAGCTTGAAGATAAATTTGATTTCTGTAGGAAAGTTAGGGGATAAGGGTTGTACAGTAACTCTCATAGTAGAATCTTGGAAGGTGACCAAGGGTCCACTTGTTATGGCTAGAGGCAAGAGAGTAGGTACTCTCTATTTGTGTAATTGTGTTACTAACAATTCTCCTTTTGTATTATCTACTTCAGAGGTGGATGCAAAATTGTGGCACTCAAGGCTTGGCCACATGAGTGAGAAGGGGATGTCAATTCTTAAGTCTAAAGGTAAGCTTTCAAATTTGAAAAGCATGGATCTAGAATTTTGTGAGCACTGTGTATTTGGAAAACAAAAAAGGGTTAGTTTTCTCAAGACTGGGTCTACAAAGAAGAAGCATAAGTTGCGGCTTGTTCACAGAGACGTGTGGGGACTGGCTTAGGTAGCTTCTATTGGAGGATCATGGTACTATGTTTCGTTCATAGATGATGCTACAAGAAAGGTATGGATCTAATGTATTAAGAAGAAATCTGATGTATTTGAGACCTTTAAGATTTGGAAAGCTATGGTTGAGAATGAAACATGAAAAAGATTAAAGTGCCTGAGATCTGACAATGGTGGAGAGTTCTACAGTTATAAGTTCAACTGGTATTGTTACATGCATGGAATCCATAGGCAAAGGATGGTTCCAAGGACACCTCAGTAGAATGGAATTGTTGAAAGGATGAATAGAGCAATCATGGAGCGTGCAAGATGTATGAGATTGCCTGCTAGTTTGCCCTTAGAGTTTTGGGCAGAAATTGTTGACACTGCAGTGTACCTGATTAACAGAGGACCCTCTACAGCTCTTGATGGTGGAATTCCAGAAGAGGCTTGGATAGGTAAAAAGGTAGATCTCTCTTTTCTCAAAGTTTTTGGTTATGAAGCCTTTGTGCACGTAGATAAATAAAATAGAAAGAATCTCGATGCTAAGTCTATGAGGTACACATTTATAGGCTATGGCTCAGATGATTTTGGTTTTATATTTTGTAATCTAGGAACTAACAAGATAATTAGGAGCCATGACATTGTTTTCAATGAAAAAGTGATGTATAGTGATCAGCTGAAGAAGTTGAATCAATCTGGGTAGAGCAATAGTGAATTGAACGAGGTGACGGTCCAAAATGAGCTCACAGAAAAAAGAAATAATCACTTGCAGGAAAACACAGAGACCGATGTCGACAGGATAGGAACCGGCGTCGGCAGAACAAAAACTAATGTCGGTCATACAGAGACCGATGTTGGCAGGACAGGCACCGACATTAGTTAGGCAGAACCGGCATCGGCCAGTAACAGGTTTGGAGGTGACCGAGGTCGGTCACTATCAGAGAATTTGGGTGGACAGCGTGTTATGAACGAGTCTCAGACACCCATCAGGAGGTCTAAAAGGGTAAGCCTCCAATTAGATATTCTCCTTCATTATTCTATTTATTGCTAACTTATGGTGGAGAACTAGAGAGTTTTGAAGAAGCAATACAGGTGGAGTCCAAGAGTCAGTGGGAGCATGGCATGGTTGAGGAGATGGAGTCCTTAAGAGAGAACCAAACATGGGATTTGGTTGAATTGCCAGTTGGTAAGAGGACACTGAAGAACAGATGGACCTACAGGTTGAAAGAAGGTGAGAATGGACAGCTGAGATATAAGGCCAGATTGGTAGTGAAAGGATTTACACAAAATCTAGGTATTGATTTTGGTGAGATTTGTTCTCCTGTTGTTAAAATGACTTCTATACGGATTGTACTGTCTTTGGTTGCTGTTGAGGATTTGCATCTTGAGCAGCTAGATGTTAAGACAGCATTTCTTCATGGAGATTTGGATGAGGAAATTTATATGGAACAGCTGGAAGGATTTGAGGTCAAAGGTAAGGAAAAGTTAGTGTGCAGATTGAAGAAAAGCTTGTATGGCCTCAAGCAAGCTCCTAGACAGCTGTATTTGAAATTTGACAAGTTTATGACTAAGCATGGCTATAGTAGGTGTCAATCTGACCATTTTGTGTATTTTAAGAGATTGGATAACGGTAGATATATTATTCTATTGTTGTATGTAGATGATATGCTGGTTGCAGGATCACACATGCAGGATATCTCTAAGCTTAAGGTGAAATTAGCTCAAACGTTTGCTATGAAGGATCTGGGAGCAGCAAAGAAAATCCTTGGCATGAGCATTAAGAGAGATAGGAAAAATCATAGGTTGATATTGTCTTAAGAGGATTATGTGGACAAGGTGTTGAAACGGTTCAATATGTAGGATGCTAAACCGATAAGCACTCCTTTGGCTAGACATTTTAAGTTGAGTAAAGAACAATGTCCTAATTCACATGATGAGGTAGAGTACATGAGTAAGGTTCCATATTCTTCTGCAATAGGGAGTTTGATGTATGCAATGGTGTGTACTAGACCAGATATTGCCCAAGCAGTGGGAGTTGTAAGTATATGGCCAATCTAGGTAAGGAACATTGGAAAGCAGTTCAATGGATCCTTAGATATCTGAGAGGGACCAACAGTAGGCACTTGTGCTATGGAGGTTCAGATACTTCTCTACATGGTTATGTAGATTCAGATATGGTAGGTGATTTGGATGGAAGGAGGAGCACTACAGGTTATGTTTTCACTATAGGTGGAATGGCGATTAGCTAGATATCTAAGTTTCAAAAGGTTGTTGCCTTGTCAACTATAGAAGCAGAGTATATTATAGCCACAGAAGCTAGCAAAGAGATGATATGGATGACACAGTTCATGGAAGAGCTTGGAAGGGAGCATGGGAGTTGTAGATTGTATAGTGATAGTCAGAGTGCAATCCATTTGGCTAAGAATTCAACCTTTCATTCAAGAACCAAGCACATACAACTAAGGTACCACTTCATATGGCAGGTATTGGAAGATGGTGATTTGAAGTTGGAGAAGATCCATACAGATAGGAATCCTGCTGATATGTTAACCAAGCTAGTTACAAAGGAGAAGTTGAATCTTCATTCAACTTCTGTTGGTCTTCATGATTGAGTTGAAGATGGAGGAGCTAGAAGATGTTGCTGTACAGGTACTGGTGCAACTGTTTATCTCCAAGTGGGAGATTGTTAAGGTGTGGAGCCTAAAAGCTTCACATATGAGTGCATTACCAAAGTTGTAGGTTTACACAGTCATCGGCTTCGGTCAGGAGTGACCGACGTCGGTCTGGTGCAGTTGAAGAAACACTGGCATCGGTAGAGGATCGGCTGACGTCGATCATAGGCAAGCAGGTAGGAACCAGCGTCAGTTACCTGTGCATCCAGAATGTTATTTCCGAGGACAGAAGCGAGTGTTTGCATGATGAGTTTAAGTCTTAGTCTTAAGTTCGCATTTCTATTATTAGTAAGATTGTTTTTAGAGCCCTTGTTCAAGAGGCTTAACTATTGGTTGTAAGTGCATGCTAAAGTTTCCTAATTCTATATGTAGAATTAGATATTTTTAGCTTTGTTTGATTATTGTAGTAGTTCATTATATGTGAATGTTGAAGAACAGTACAGATTTGTATCAATCCAAGTTGTTGGAGTTGATTTTACTTGAGAGAGAGAGCTCTTAAGGAATAGAGATCTAGAGAGAGATCTTGTGCATCTGAGAGAGGTGTGGAAGAACGAAGTTTCTTCAATTGTATTCCTTTTGTAAAGAGTTTAATACAAGTTTTCAGGGTGGTTTCTTGTATCTCTTGTTCTTTGCTATTATCTAATTTTAGTTACTTATCTCTCTGATTTAATTCCGTAGTTTATTGATTTCATAAGTGTAATCATATTGTTGGTTGATCCCCAACATTAAAGGCCCAACTTTAAGATTTATTGGCCAAAGGATTAATTCGACCATGTTGTCACCATGGGGTGAACTTGTAGTATTTATAAATAAAGATGGGATCCTTAATTTGTGTATCAAATACAAGATGTTGAATAATGCAACTACAAAAAACAAGTATACTCTACCTTACATAAATAATATTTTTGATCAAATACATGGAGCATTAATCTTTTTGAAGAGTGATATTCCCATCAGTTATGACTGAAAGAGGAAAATATTCCCAATTCAACATTCATGACTTGCTATGGGGATTATGAGTTCACATTGCTTTTGTTTGGATTGAAAAATGCACCTATAACATTCATAAATCTTATAAATAATATGTTTAGAATATACTTGGATCAATTTATTTTAATCTTTCTCGATGATATACTCATCTATTCAAAGAATGAAGGGGAGCATTTAGAGCATTTATGGTTGGTTATATAATGGTTACATAAGTGCAATATCTATGAGAAATTATCCAAGTGTGAGTTATTTTATAAAAGATTAAAATACTTATGACACATCATTTATATAGAAGAAATCCATCTAAGATTAGATCCATTATTGAATGGCTAGCTTCCAAGACTATTCACAAGGTGCATAGTTTTATGGGTTTGGCAAGTTATTACAAGAAATTTGTTCCTAATTTTTCCAAAATAGTTAGCACAGTCAGCTCTATTTAGTGTAAAGAGCAATTATTTGTGTGGTTAGATAAGTGCAAAGAATCATTTAAAATTTTGAAAGAGGGACTTAATTCAATGATTGTGTTAATAATTTTGGATCTGAATGGTCATTTTTAAATTAAAATAGATGCATTAGGAGATGGTATAAGAGGATTTATAATGTAGGATGGTGTAGTTGTGGCTTATGAGTCTAGGAAATTGAAGTTGTATTGGGAAAATTATGACCCACATAAATTATAGTTAGTTGAAATAGTACATGATTTACAAGTTTGGAGGCATTACTTGTTGGGAAAATAAATTGAGCTCAAGTCAAGTAAATTGGGGATCAAGTATTTTTTCACCCAACCTAATTTGAATGCTCATCATAGTGGCTAGAGTTATTATCTAATTATGACTTTGACACTATCTACATTAAGGTTAAGGAAAATAGAGTTGCAAACAGCCTTAGTCATATAAGGTATATAAATTTTTTAGCTAGTATAAGGAATACCATCCATGAAAAGGTAGATAAATTATCTTAAAGAGATGAAATTTATGAGCAAGTAAAGAGAAATTTGTTATTAAACTCTCAGGATCCTAGGTATAATGGATTCCATTTTAAAAGTGATGGTATTTTGAGATTCAATGGGAGAATCTTTGTTTTTGATAATAAAAATTTGAGGAGAAAAATGTTGAGTGAGTCTCATAATTCTCCATATTTAGGTCATCCAAGTGTGACTAAACTCATGGAAAAACTAAGACCCCTATACTTATGGAAAGGAACGAAGAAAGATGAAATATATTTAGTTTTTAAGTTCTTAGATTGTCAATGAGTTAAAGTTGATCATGTGCATCCAGAAGGGTTATTATACCCACACTTCATATAAGAATGGAAGTGGTAGGTAATTATCATGGACTTCATCCAAGGATTACCTTTGTCAAGGGATAATCATGACATGATTTTGGTGGTTCTTGATAAACTCACCAAAGTATCACATTTCATACCTAGGAATTTAATAGATGATGCACCTATGCTCACTAAGATATTTGTTAAAAAGTTATACAGATTACATAGGTTTATAAAAAAGATCATTTCTAATAGGGACCCTAAAATGACTTCAAGATTTTGGATGAATCTTAATGAAGCTTTGGGTACATTCAATTTTAACACATCATACCATCCAAAAATAGATGGGCAAACAAATAGAGTAAATTAGATATTGGAATATATTTTAAGAATGTATTACATGGATCAATAATACAAGTGGAAATAATATCTACCCTTGGTTGAGTTTGCATATAAAAACTCATTCCAATCAACTTTTTAAAAAGGCTCCATTTGAGGAATTATATAGTACGAGTTGTAGGACACATAAACTAGGAAAAACTAGAGGATAGAGTGGTCATTGTACCAAATATGATTTCTAAAATGGAGGAGCAAGTCAAATTGATAAGATAAAGGTTGGCTAAAGCCAATTATAGGGACAAAATCTATATTGATCTAAATAGAATATCAAGGTAGTTTGTAGTTGGGGTTAAGGTTTTTCTATGGGTAAAACCTTAAAAGAGTTCCATTAAATTTGGAAAATTAGAAAAGTATCACCAAAGTGTCAAGGGATCATCATGACATGATTTTAGTGGTTGTTGATAAATTCACCAAAGTATCACATTTCATACCTAGGAATTTAATAGATGATGCCTATTCTTACTAAGATATTTGTTAAAAAGGTATACATATTGCATGGGTTTATAAAAATATCATTTCTAATAGGGACCCTAAAATGAATTTAATATTTTGGATGACTTTAAATGAAGCTGTACACCATCCAAAAATAGATGGGCAAACAGAGAGAGTAGATTAGATATTGGAATATTTTAAGAATGTATTGCATTGATTAACAATACAAGTGGAAATAATATCTACCCTTGGCTGAGTTTACCTATAAAAACTCATATCAATAAAATTTTAAAATAGCTCCATTTGAGGAATTATACGGTATGAGTTGTAAGACACCAATCAACTAGGATAAACTAGAGGATAGAGTGGTCTTTAGACTAAATATGCTTTCTAAAATGGAGGATCAAGTAAAATTAATAAGACAAAGGTTAACTGAAGCCAATGATAGGTAGAAAAGCTTTACTGTTCTAAACAGGATATCAAGGTAGTTTGCAGTTGGGGATAATGTTTTCTATGGGTAAAACCTTAAAAGAGTGGCATTAAATTTGACAAATTAGAAAAGTTGTCACAAAGATATGTAGGACAATTTGAGGTCTTAGAATTGGTTAATATTATAGTGTATAGGCTAACATTACTACCAAATTTAGCACAAATGCATAATGGTTTCCATGCATCTTATCTTAAGAAGTATGTAGCTAAACCTTCTCTTGTTTTAGATTGGAATGCTTTATAGGTTTTAGATACCAGTATGATCATAATGTAACCAATCAGATTTATTGATACTCACAAGATTATCTTGATTAATAGAGAAGTATCATAGTGCAAGGTCTAATGGGACTACTATGCTAAGGATAGTGCTACATGGGAAGACTATGAGGAGTTCTCAAGGCTATTTCCTAATTTATTTGTATGATAGTTATACTAAACATATTCTAAATTTATGTTGGATATTTTTATTTTCTACTAAAACTTTATGTATTTTAGAAATGTTGTTTGAAGTAAGTGTCATCAAAATGATGACCAAATTTAGGGGGGAAGGATGCCACATCCATTTTTTCCTTTATTAACAATTAAGCATTAATTACTGTATTATGTAGTGATTGTTTATAGATCTGATACTTATCATTTCATTGGATTTTTATACTATCTAATGTGGTAGTGCATTGTTGTTTAGTATATATATTGATAGTTGTTTATGTTTAGTATTATATATGATTATGTGGATTGATTTCATGTTTAGATATTATTACACAAAATATTATTTATGATTATTCATTGATTATATCATGAGGTGGGATAACTACCTTTTATGTTTACTAAGGTTAATTCAAGATCAATCTACCTTCCATACTACTACTAAGGGAGAGTATCATCGAAGAGGGAAGATAATATGGTGATATTGGGGATAAAGAGAATAAAATATAACCCTACACACACCATAGAAAATTAGTATTTTTGTTTGTTTTTGTTAATTATTTATTCAACATTTGTTGATTATGTATGTGCATTAGTTACAAATGTGTGCTTCTTTGCTATGTTGTAATATATGTCTCAATTTTAGCATAATCTATGTGATTCAGTAACTAGGGTTTTTGCTTGATTATATAGAATTTAGTGGTTATAAGGTAATTACATAATTATCTTCAATGATTGAGTTATAGAGTAAGCTGGTTGTGATCTATGTAATATAATGTTGAGTGTTAGTATTAATTTATAAAATTGTCATGGTTTGTGCAATGTTATTTCTTTGGTAATTATGATTGGTATGTGAAGTCAAATGTCTAAATTATCTAAGTATTTATATGTTGGGATATGAATACCGAAAGCACATAATTGATTACCAAGCAACATAATATGCAGAAACAACCAAAATCAACAAGTAACTAGAATCCAAAAATAACACATGATATGAGATACAATACACAACTTGTATTAATACTCATACAGAAAAGAATATAATAAAGAAGATGCCACTTCTTCTCCACCACCTCTTCAGAGGCTTTCCACACCTCAAGTGAACATTAATTCTCTCCTTAAATCTCTCTCTCTTAGGTCCCAACACCCAACTCAAATACTGAGTTGGTGTTCACCTTACACCTGTGTTCCACGCACTCCACAAGTGCTCCATGCACTCCACAAGTACACAAATGTACTTCAAGTAGATCTCTCCTAAACCTGCAACAACCTGCACCTCAATAGACCTTACTTATGGAAGTATCTTCCTTGCCTTCCTCTCTTTCTCTATCTGAGTACACACTGTACTCCAAGTAGATCCTAATTGATTCTGCTCCCTATTGTGTTGTTGTCCTATCTGATCTTGCGCACTTACAAATCAACCTAGTTCTGCACACCTATGAACCTTGACCTTACACACACATAGATCTGCAAATCAATGATCTTACATACCATGTAGATCTCCTATAGAAGCCATGCTCACCTGATGACCAAGATCATACATACATGAAGACCCTGTTGATTCTCCAATCCAGCACCCACACTTGGTACTATGGCACTAGGAGGAACACACCATTGCTCACCTCACACACAGAAGGAGCTTATAATATTGCTCTCTTACTCTCTAGCACACATTTACAATACAACCATGAGTCTAATATATAGATCTCATCCAAACAATAATTAGACACCTAATTACAATAATTAGATCCACAGCTCTCAGTCTAAAATTAGCTCTAAACATGCAAACACTTGGTTCATCAACTAACTGCTCATAACATACTCGCAACTTCAAACCACACAGGTGACCGATGTTGGTCCCTGTCTGCCTGGGGGTCATCGACGCCGATCAACTACTGACCGACGTTAGTTGCTTCCTGTCTCTACCCTGTCGACGTCAGTTGGCCTGACCGACGCTGGTGACAGTAACACTCCGCAACCCTTCTGCAACCTCCTCCATGTCTGCATCAGTGAAGCTTTTAACTCCACAACCTAACATTATATTCCTTTAATATGACATTGTATAACTAATATACTTTGATGGCTCCATGTAGAGTTAAAAAACTAATGGTAATTACTAGTAGCAAAATTTATATTAAATTGAGAGAATGGTTAATAAATTAAGTTTATTTTTAGCTTGTTAATTATTTTTTATAAGAACCTAATGTTTAAAATATACACAAAAATCATGATAAAGTTATAATAGTGGTATATTCAATGAATACTAGGGCTTCGTAAAGTTAAAAATGCATGATGATTTTGAAGTCATTATTATATAGAAGAATCTAGAAAATACTTTCTAGGGTTGCATGGTTTTGTGATCATTATACTTTGTTGATCTAGCTTTGTATGACGAGTGTAATGATAGTCATATTAGGCTAAACAAGAGTGTTATTGACTGTAAATGAAAGTATCATTATTATAGCATGAAAACTTTATGGAATTAGTTTAACATGCAATGAAATAATAGAAGAATAAGAGGGAGAAAAGGAGGCTTTAGGGGTATACACAATGGATGAATAAGAAATAAGAAAATGGGAAACAAGAGGACAAGGGAAAAAATATTTGTAATGGAAAATGACAAGCATTACAAAGTAACTAAGACACTCCTAATAAGGTAGGGTTTAAAATTTTAATTCTTGTAAAAATTGTGAATTGTTATTTAAATTAAAGTGGTGTATAATTAAGTGAGTTAATATGAAAATGGTTTTTGTTTTTAAGTTTAAAAAATGGTCTATATATATGGTCCTTAGTATGGGTTCATCCTATCAATAGGATCATATAAATGACCCAATTCCCCATTAGATGCCATTATGTATACCATATTATTCTCATTAAAAATTGTCATGGATATGCATGTTGATGAGTTTGACTTTTAGGTATAAATAGGACTAAATTTTATTTTGAGTAAAGATATGTTATTTTTGTATTGGAATTTATTTAAGATGCTCAATGAGAATATATAAAAGAGAACTTGTAGTTGTTACTTTAACTTGAGGTTTTTTAGTTTTTTTAGATAACATTATTTTGTTGACATATTACAATAATTTGGGTTCTTGATTAAAAATCGATACCTACAACCATTGGTATTTTAACCTTTTGAAATTTGAGTGTATAATTTATTAATGTTTTCATGAAAAAATTTTAACATGTTCACATAAATTATGACTGTAAGTTTCAAGGCAATATAGGTAGAATCAACTCAATAATTTTTGACATGATGATTATTTTAAGGGTTAAACACATATTGTTTGTTATTAATGAAGTATGGTTATAAATCTACCAATAGAAATTTGTAGAAGTGAGACTTGTTACTCTCCTTGATATTTTTTATCCCTTATAATTTTTAATGAGTCTGAAATGACTCAATGCAAGCCACAATTTTGAATATAAATTTTTTTAGTTTAATTGAATTTCATTATATAGAGGATAAGAGTTCATGTATATGGTAAGTAACTCACCATGATATATAAATGTTGTGGTATCTATATAAAACATTCATTAGTTATGGAATATAATATATGTATAAGATATTTATTCTTAAGACATACATGTTGATTACCTTTGTATAGTAGTTATAGATATAAGTGGAAGGTTATTATACCTATATGAGATGTGTTTGGTTAAAATGTTGCATAAAATATTATTACGTGATAATATAGTTTTTGGAAAGGTTAATCAAGTTATAAGTCTTGATAAATAAAATGTTTATCTTTTCTTCATAATGGAGTCTATAGTTGGGATTAGATGCACCTTAATTATTTTGAGGTATTTGAGTTGAGTAGTAGGTGAATATAATCATATCTGGAATGCGATTCAAGTTAATACGAATGTATAATATTGAATGCTCTTAGATTTTGAATATGTATATGATTACATAAATATATAAAGAAATGAATGTATTTTCATATAACATATGTATAAATACACACACATTTGTCTCTCTCTCTATGTATGTGTGTGTGTGTGTGTGTGTGTGTGTGTGTGTGTGTGTGTGTGTGTGTGTGTGTGTGTGTGTGTGTAGTCATATGTATATGTTCATGAGATTCATAAGTGGAAAATGATTAACAAATAAAAAATGTGTATTTTCTTAACATATATTTACTAAGAAGTGAGATGTTAAGCTATAACTAAAGTTATATGTTTTTGTTATTGTAAAAAAATTTGATTATGTTATGAACATAGTTAAAAAGATGCATTGATAATTAGTTCTATGTTTTTAATATATAAAGTGACCTTTTGATATGACTTAGATTCATGTATAAATGTTGATAAATATAGATTTGAAGTCATCATAGAAGTTAATGTAATTATAGCTTAAATGATTATGCATTAATTACATTTAAATTGTAATTGTGCTATGTTTTTATTTTATAAACAATGATTGAAATGTTGTCTTTATAGGTCAATTAATTATTTCTAAAATCTATGTGGGAATTTGTGATATTTCAACCCATATATCTATCTTCTAAAATTAATTGATGATGTATAATGTACTAGCTAAGTTGGTGTGTGTGATTATGATTGATCTAATGATCCAAAAACTATAATAAAATATTTGGCCAAAGTAATGTTATAGATGAAAATTATCATTTCACCTATTTGATTTAGTTTACATTAATTTCATGATATAGTTATTGGAAAGGATTTCAATAATGATATGTTGCATGTATTAGTTATCTTACAACACACATGTTCTTGTTAACTTCTCGATACTCATACTATTATCATGTACCCATCCATATAAGGAGGACCATTCCCTAGTTGGGAGATTGTGTGGGGGATCTATGGTGTGTGTTTCATATGGAAAATCTCTCCAATTATTCTCTCCGTCCCCAAAAGTTGTCATATAATGAAGAACACACTCATGGTTTGCTACTACTTGACTGAACTTATTTGATGCTCATATATTCTATGGAACATTGTACTATTTGTATTTTAATATTACATACTATAAATGTGTAAATTTGATATAAATAGCATGTAATATTTATTACAATAGTTGGTTGTCCTTATAAAACTAATTAGGGATTATGATTATTACATTGGTTGTATATTATTTACTTACAATGGTGGATGTACTTGTATTATGAGTTGAAAGTATGAATTATTATTGTATTTAGAAATGTTAAAATTAGATTACTATGTAATATACATTTATGTTCGATATCTAAATAGATTATTAAATTAACCATTGGGTTAAAATTAACTAATAAATAATTATTAGATACATTTAATTAGCAAATAATACTTACATTATTTAATAATGGTTAATTTTAAAAACTAGTTAACTTCGAGTTAACCTAGTTGGGTTCTAAAAAATCATCTGGTTTGTTTTATGTAAGTTCACTAAAAAATCTAGGGATTATTTGGATGCTTGAGGGCTTGAAATTACAAAGTTTGATTAATAGATTGATGGTCAAATGACTAAATTTCAACTAGATTTCATATACATTATGCAAAATTTTGAGTCTTATATATGTTCATGTCATAAATAAAAATAATGAGCTTTTGATTTCATTCCCATTTTAATTTGAATGTGTCAATCAAATTTGGTTGGTTTACCTGTTTGATAGATTAAAAATATTTATTAACTCTATCTGTCCCATCATCACATTCTAGATAGCTATCAAATCCTCATTTATTCACTTTATGTCTTGTTGTCAAACTCATTTATATATCTTTTGATCCCATTCTTCCAGACTATGAAACTTGTCTAGTTGTCATTCATTCAGGCCTTTAGATTTATATACTCTATGGCCAAGATTTAATGTAATTATTACACATGGAGTAACCTTAGTGGTAGGTGTATATATATCACCCTAATAGGGGTTAGGTTTATTCAAGTCTAACCCATACCTAGACTAACACTGGAATGGTCTAAGGCTGTGGGATGCCTACAATTAGACCAAACCTCTAAGATTTTTTATGAGGCTAGATCCTCAAATTTTATGATTTGGACCTTTACTTATATAATCTAAAATTTATTGGGGTGAAAAGAGTTAAGAGATTTTCATAAAGTAAAACCTAGTCTAACATATGGTGATGCACCAAGAATTTATCATATCCACTCTTAAGGTTGGAGTCCTTAACACACTAATGAACTATGAAAGAAACCAATTCAATGATTAATATACTTTATATGCAAAAATATATTGTAGAGAGGCCAGTTTGATACACTTAGACTAGGGATCAATGCAAATAAGGTCTAGTTGAAGACACTTAAATTTGGCTATCCACTATATCTTTAAGAGATCAATGTTGAGACACACTATATGACCTAAAAAGAAAGTTTCTAACACTTAGGTTGAGTTTGGTCATTAAAAAGGGAGATAAAAATCACATTTCAATATTAAAAATACACAAAACACTAAATATTAGATTAGTAAATGACTACATAAATACTATATTCACTACTCCAAGAGGTGTTGAATACAATTCTGGTAGAGTTTAGTCATACTAGCTTGAGGGATCCAAAATAATAGATTTAAGGATATATTTATAGTAGAAGGAAATAAAGAGATAAGGATTTTTTATGCTCAAAATGAAATCAAACAAGTTCAAACCCATTTGAAAATTTGTTATAACTACCTCCATAAATCAAGCTCACTCAAACCCTTCTTGATTGATCTAGGTAACTCCAGTCTGTTGCATCATTACATTATTATTTATATGATGTTTTATGCTAGCTAAAATAGTGGGATCAAGTTTTTTTTAATTTTTACTAATTTTAAATCACTTATGATCGGTTTGTTGATGCATGCCAAAGTAGAGAGAGGAGTCATTTTCATGTAGCTAGCTTTGGTGACAAAGCTGTTGAAGTCTATTTGCCTTCATTTTCCACACCATCTACCACTTGTTAATCATTATGAGGACTAGATCCTCATACCTTGAAATTGATAGAGTTGCACCATTTGATCCAAAAATATCCACTCCTGGCCCAATCTAGATCATTCCCAAGCTTGGTTCTATTCATGCTTATTTGCCTTGGTGGAAAACTGACCTTGTGACCTTTGTCTAAGTCATTTGGGCTCACTTTTGTTCTAATTAGTTATCAAAATTTGACTTGGATCATTGACATATTAACTCATCTCACTCTATCAATTTTTATTTATATGATCAAGCACTGGCCTTTGATCCTCTACCAGTTGAATACATTATTGACACTTGTCATGCATGTATTTTACCTTGAGATTCATTGACGCCTTTAACCTCCACTCACCATTGGATCTAAATGCTTGATCAAATACCAACTATTAATCTACTAAGAACCATTATTTGAAATCCAATGACCAGATCACGATCTAGGGCATCGTTGATCCCATCAAATGATGTTTACACAAACATCAAATTTAGTCTCAAATGAATTTCCTTTGCTCTATCTAAAACTTGACATTTGTATGAACATCTCATGCATTTTAACTAACTTTGAAGGCTTAGATATTTAAGTGCAAGAATCATGAAGGCACTAAAATTTTAGGAGATGTTCTTGAGGCCAAAAGGAACAAACCCATTTGATCCACTAGTCCTAGGAGCCTTCTGTGTGATATATAAAATTCTCAAATTGACTAGTCCATGTCTGCTCCTATGTGATGTCTTGGTGAAGATTGAGCTCATTTCACTGGGTATGGAAAACATAGCAAAATCTAACTAAAGAGCCAAATTTACACATGTATAACTGCATTTATACTTTGGTAGAGGACCTAAAACATGGTGCATATGATCTAGGCATAAATTTAAAAAAACCCATATGACCATTTTCCCCTACAACTATTGCATATGCAAGATATAAATTTGTGTAGATGCTCACTTAGCTCTGCTAGAACCTCTCAAAAATGGCTAAGTATGGTAAAACATGAATAAAGTGACTAAGGAGCCAAATTTGGACCTTTGTAACTTTTGATGCACTTTAGCAGAAGAACTATAACTTGGCACATATAATCTAGGCATAGATGTGAACAAACCCATATGACCAATTCTATTTGACTCATCCACACATGACAATGGTGATGTTAGTAAGGTACCTACCTATAATTTTTATTACTAGGCCCAAGTGTCTCAATGAACACAATGAAGAACCAAAAGGATCCCATGTACTACTAAGACATTCCAAGCATTCCTGTCATACCATAGGGTTTTTACAACTTTTTCCATCTACTCATCCATTAACAACCCATTCCATGCTAGTAAAAACTTGGTATGTTGGCCAAAATTGGCCAAGATTTTTGGTGACTCAACTGGCTTGACCAACCTACTGGTCATAAAACCTAGACATTGATGACTAATCAAATGAAAAACTACTTAAAAATAGACTCTCCTTGACTTCTAGACACGCTTTTTAGGTTGATGGGGGTGACAACAACAAAGAAATAAAAGATAAAGCAACAATCTAAACAATAAACAAAATAACTAAAAATGGCAATGTACAAAATCACTTAGAAGAAAAATAGAACTACCTACTTATGTGCAAGGTGAAAGATATAGAATTGGTAGCATAACTTGAGATACCTACCATTGACAGGGATGGGAAGGCTCTCTCCATTCAATCTGGTAAGCTCAAAGGCATTTCTCTCTTTGCAACTAGTGATGACATAGGGTCCACTTCAAAGGTTGTCAAACGTGGAGTGTTTTCTTGGTTTTGCATGGTCCTCATCCTATTTTAGGACTATTTCACCTTGTTGAAATGTCTTCAATGAATCTCTTTTATCGAAAGTCATCTTGACTTGGTACTGGTTAGAGCACATTGTATGCATGGTATCATCCCTTATTTCCTCTAATTCTCTTAGTTCATTCATTTTTACCTCCATTACATCACTTTATATAAGCTCTAGTTGGTGTGCAAGCTCTAAATCTAGAAGCTTTAATGAAATTGGTAGCCTTGCTTCTCTTTCATAGACTAATAAATAAAATGAATTACCAATGGCCTTTTAGGGGGTGATTCTATCAGCCCATAAAGAAGTCTTCATATTTGTATGCCTAGACCTTTGATTATCTTCTAGTGTTCTTTTAATGATCCAAATCAAGTTCTTAGTAGTGGACTCAGCTAGTCTATTACCCTATGGGTAGTAATTTGATGAAGATGTCAAATAGATACCTTGCTCAAGATCCCATATTCATAACTTTGTACTACCAAATGCCAAATCATTGTCTGATATTATGGTGAAGGTGCTCCAAAATGGGTGACTAAGCTCTCATAAAACTCAAGTATAGAGTTTTAATTTTCTTCCTTCAAGGGAACTACTTCCACCCACCTGGTGAAGTATTCTGTAGATATCAAGAACCACTTATGGCTAATATAGGATGGAGAATTAATCATGCCAATGAATTATAAACCCTATTAAATGAAAGTTTTCTCAACTTGAATAAGATTTAGTGGCATAGTAATTAGTTTCTATTTCCCTATGATCATTACACATTTTACACACTTCCTTACCCATGCATGTGCATCTATAAATAAATTAGGCCAAAACTAACTAGCTGTAATGATTTTTTTAGCTATGGTCCTAGATGTAAAATGGTTCCCTAAAGGACTATCATGAAATTATTTGAGAATCTTATCAAATTGGTTAGTTTCAACACATCATACGATCATACCTCCAATGCCTTTTTTGAATAACACTCCATCAATTAGAATGTATGGTATTGATTGCAACTTAAAGTGTCTCCTTTGTGATGCATTAAAACTCATTGGACATTACCCTATTTGGATAAATCTAGTAATATCCTATGTCTATCTAGATGAAAGAGTAGCTTCATCTTCTTGTTGAGTGTCTTGAATTACAAAAATTATCTCCTTTTATTCTCTCACATTTTTTGCAAGAAGTTCACACAATCCCTTACCTCAGACTAGATTTGTGACCCTAACATCAATGTCATACTCCATATACTTAGTGACCCATCCATCTCTCTTTTTGTTTAAGTCTCTATTCAGGATAAAATCCTTCACACTTAGATGAGCCACAATTAGTATAATTTTATTATTTGAAACTAGATGCCTAAATTTCTTCAAACTCGTTACAACAACTACATGTTTCTCAACAAAACTATATCAGTACTTGGAACTTGGTGCATATGATCTAGGAATAAATATGAATAAACCCATATGACTATTTTCCATTACAATTATCACATGTGTGAGATATAGGTTTATTAAGATGCTCACTTGGCTTTGTTAGAACCTCTTGAAAATGGCTAAGTATGGGAAAGCACATAGAAAATAACTAAGGAGCCAAATTTGGACCTTTGTAACTTTTGAAGCACTTTAGCAGAGGACTTGGAACTTGGTGCATATGATCTAAGAATAAATTTTAACAAACCCATATGACCAATTCTCTCTGGCTCATCCACACATAACAATGGTGATGTCAACAAAGTGCCTACTCAAAAATTTTGTTACTAGGCCCAAGTGTCTCAATCAAGACAATGAAGGACCAAAAGGATCCCATGCACTTATAATCCATTCCAAGAATTATTGGCATATTATAGGGTCTCTAAAACTCTATCCATCTACTCTCTACTCATCCATTAACAACCTAGTTCATGCTAGTACAAAGTTGGTATGTTGGCTAAAATTTAACAACACCTAGTTTTGTGGGAACTCAAAATCATAAAAACATGGTAACTTGGGACTTTTGATATGTGTATGCTTATGTAAATGTTTTATATAATATAATGTTGACATATGGTGTAGGCTCAGAATCCCAGAGGTGAGGAGACTTAGAGCCATGGGAACATTAGTTCATTGATTGAGTATATATTCTTTTGAAAGTCTAGGCCAATAGAACTATATGACTTTTCATCTTATCAAATCTTGAAAACTCATAGGTATTAAATTGGATGGCCTTAGGGCCATTATAACTATGAATTTTTGTTGTAATTTTGAGTAAAATAAAAATATGTCAAATTTCAAATATTTACATCTCAAAATCTCTAAACCATTAAAATTATGAAAACTCAAAACCATTAGACTATGAGAACTCAAAACTATTAGAATGTGAAAAGTTAGAACCACTAGATTATGAGAACTTAAAACCATTAGACATTATTAATCCTTCCATGTTTCTAGATTGATGAAAAAGAGCTACCTATCAAACATTAAAAATTAGAATCTTGGGACCACTATACCATTAACTTTAATTTCAAAGCTTTTGGGGTTCTGTGTAATGAAAAAACACTATGTGGCCTCTTATTAGAGCTTGGAAACTTTAAACACTTAAAAGTTTTTCAAAATTTAAATGTTTTGTGCACTATATGGATGCCACCTATTAGACTATTAGATCTTAGGATCTTTAAAATACTTAGAATTTTTTGAAAAGGGTTATAGGTTTTAGATAATGAGGTAATTCCACCTATCCTGATCTCAAGCATAATAAAGCAAATCCAAACCATGAATAAGTAATAAGTTCTCACCAATGGTACTATAGACATACAAAAGTATAAGAACAATAGGAATAAAACATTAGTCATGTTATTACATGTAAATCATGATAATAATAAAACCTGAATATTAAGGATAAATACAAAATGATCGTTCAATATTTGATTTTCTATAACTTTAGACTCCCAAGATAACTTTAGAATTTTACATGAATAGATATATATAATTTATTCCTAAGGCTCAAAGGGGACCCAAATAAATATTTTCAATGATAATGGGTCCCCATTTTAATTTTTAAAATGGTTTGTGTGTGTGTGTGTGTGTGTGTGTGTGTGTGTGTGTGTGTGTGTGTGTGTGTGTGTGTGTGTGTGTGTGTGTGTGTGTGTGTGTGTGTGTGTGTGTGTGTGTGTGTGTTAGGGCACAACAGATACATGTTTTTAAAAAAAACTTGACTATAGGCAAGTTAGTTATATTGGCATACATGTGTACTCCTAATTATTTATCTATAAATTTTAATCTATTTCCAAAAAATTAACCTAGATTATATGTGCTGATTTTATACTATAACATGTTCTTAGTTTTTGGTTAAAAACTAACAAAGCATGAAATTGGGCACACATAAAAATAAGGTATGCACACACACCCATGTATGAATTACTTTCATTTAAACTATCAAGTTCATTATTATATTTAGGGGGTGGGAATATAAATGATATTTTATGATTATATAGCACCTCAGTATTATACACTTGGAAAACTTAGACCTTGGTAGTTCTTCTTAGTTATTCACCTTTCCCTCTTTTATAAGTCTTGCATCTACTTTATATTTAAACCCATTGGCCCATGTCTCTTAGTTTGACTAGCCTTATATTGATGACCTAGGTTTTCTATCTTGTCTAGAATTATTAAAATGTACTTACTTTCCATCTCTACAAGTTCTAAATTTGTACCTACTTTCTTATTCCCTAGAGATAAACGTCTAAGACAAATAGTAGCATTGATGCTACTATCCTATATTAACCCAAGTGTCAAGTGCCCTAAATACATCCAATTTATAAATTAAATGTTCACTAATGGTTATCATAAGTGATTTAATGTGTGATTTTACTCCAAAGGGATTGATTTAAATATAATATCAACCCTCATTCATTCATCACCTAAAAACACCTAGAAAAAGATCAAAGAGACCAATTCACTTATCAAAAGCACTCTATCAATAATTCAATTGAATAAAGATTCCATATTTCCATACTTATTATATTTACAACACATTTATAGGTATGAAGTACCAAATTAGTAGCCCAAAAGCCTGATTTGCCAAGTTATAAACTAGGTCAATATTTTACTTTCTTTGCACATATTGTATGATTCATATCCAATACAACATGTAGGGGAGAAATACATGAGTCTAAGGCCTCTTCTATAGTATTGGCTATGTGGGTAACATCCTTGGGGTCATCTCAACACTATGTGATCACTAACCCATTCCCCCAGGGTCACATTGAAGATGGGTAACTAGAGTTTTGTTATTTCACAAGGAGTGATGATCCTTAATCCATATCTGAATACAACAGAGAGAAAAAAATAGAAGCATTCTGGTGGTCACATCCTATTTTAATAGATATTTTTATAGTACACTAGCATTGAACATAAAAATAAGTGTCTATGCAACTGTCCCGGGATGATGTTGCTATCCACAGAGCTAGAGGTGTCAAATCTATAATTTGATGATTGTTATTGAATCACCTTCTCGATTGCTTTCATCTTGTTCTAGATTTGGAATTACATTAGCATCAGAATAATCTAAGTACTTCACTTCTTTATCATTTCTATATTTAGCATAGTTACACTTTTCATATTTAAAATATCTCATCATAATAGATTCAATGTATGCTTATATCTAAGTTTAACATTTAATTAGCTTGCTATAGATTTGATTATCACCCTTGTGACATTTCATTTCTATATACCCATTTAATATCTAGATAACCCCAATTTAGATCCATTTTAGGGTTAAATAGGTTCACTATTATTGAGTTTATTATAAATAACCTATATGTTTTTGGTGTTATGTTGGTGGCTTGTACCAACCATTATACAAGACTCCATAAATTTTATTTTTATGGCTATGTTGTAAGTCAATTTTTGATTATTTTAGAATAAAACAAACTTTAATATTTTAATTAATTCTCTTTTTAAAAAGGACTATGTCTTGTATTTGTTATATTCCATACTTGTGGGATATGCGCACTTATTTATAAATTTTATGATATCTTATTTGCTTTATTTTTGATAAAAAATAGTCAAATGGTCATATATATATATTTTTTTAAAGTAAAGAAAATGGATCTTCATGAGAGTGTTAGTGAGTATGTGCTTTGAATCAAGTCTACACTAATAAATTTTCTCACTAAATACTTGATAGTGAGTTACAAATCATTTTTATCCAATAGTTTTATTCAACCACTCAAATAAAAAGTTATAAGGAACAATTTAAAATAATTTATTTAGGTTAGCCATATGGTTAAAAAATTAAAAACTAAGATTTTAGAGCCTAACATGATTAAGTATGGGTCTTTTTAGTGCTCAAAAGTGCACTAAAGCAATTTGGCCTTTGTCTGTATCAATGTCTAAGTCAATAACCCTACTTCTATCTCCAAGTGTTCCTTTGGAAGGTCAATTTCATGTAAAAATTGGCTCAGTCATTTTCTTGGTGAAGTGTGTCTTTTTCATCAACTTTTTTGGGCTTTTGCATGAACACAATGTCTGACAGAAATAGGTCTTTGGGTTTTGTGTCTCAAAAAAAAGTCTGAAGACTAATTTTTGTCAAACATTTTATCCACTACAAAAGTTCTAAAGGACTTCAGTGTCTTATTTATTTCAAGCTAAGTGTTTTACAAAATATTCATAGGGCTATTTACAGGTCATTTATTTCAGACTTTTTGTCCATGGTGAAAAGTTTGAAGGGAACTTTCCCTTCAGGCATTTTACCCACATAAAAATCCCAAAGGAAATCCTTGATTTTAGAAAAGGTGTGAAGCCTTGTTTGTTTCAAACTTTTTATCCACAAAAAAAATTGGAAGGGCACTTACCCTTCAGGCAGTTTGCCCACATAAAAAGCTTGAAATAATTGAGGGACTTATGTAATTCAGCCAAAGGTACTTTTAAAAATCCTAAAGGGTCATTTTATCTTTAATTTTTTTTTAAGGATCATTCCCTTCAGCCATTTTGGCTTTGCAAAATTCCTGAAGGGAACTTTTGAGGGGTGAAGGACACTTACAAAATTCCCAAAGGACACTTGCAGAAGGGTAATTTTTCCTTTGCAAAATTTCCAAAGGATTACTTCCTTTGGGCATTTTTCCCTTAAAAAATTCCCAAGAGGCACTTTCAAATAGTTCAAAGGACACTTTCAATAGGTCTGAAAGGCACTTTTAGAAGATGGAGGACATTTTCAAAAAGTCTAAAAGGCATTTTCAAGAGACTAAAGGACCATTACAAAAGGCTAAAGGGAAATTCTATAGGGAAAGTGCCCTTGACAAAATTTTTAAAGGGTGTGTTTTAAGGGCCTAAAAGATACTTTTGGAAAAGTTTCTGTGGAGTAGAATTTATATTTCCTTTAGACATTTTACCCAAGAAAAAAGTTTGAAATAATTGCATTTCTTTGGGAGAAGTACCAACTTCAATTTCTACAGGGAAATTATTTAAGACAAATTGTCTGAAACAATTGTCCTAATAGAGACTCAAAGTGCAAAGGTCCAATTCCTTCATCAAAGGTGCAAAAGACTATTTATTTCAAAGGAATTGTTTCAAACAAAATGCCTAAAACAATTGTTCCAACAAAGGCTGAAGACTCAATTATTTTGGGAAAATTGTGAAGTCAAATACTTCATCAAAATTATCTCAAACATTTTATTCAAAGTAATTATCCTGACATTTTCCCAAAAGAATTATTGTGAGACAATTGTGTTGAAGAAAAGCTAAATATAGAAGTGCTGAAGCAAAAAGGAATGCTAAAGACAAAGACTCGGCCAAAATTGTTGTGGAATAAAGTCCCTAAATAAACATTTATAAATTACAAGTATGAGGTTCTCATGGACATCATTTGATAGGGACAAAAATGTCGACTTTAATTTATATGGATTAGCCATTGGGATTAAAATATTCCAAGACAGTCACATGAGTGTCAAATTTAGACCCCATGAAATAGCCATTTATTTTTAAGTGAAGGCAGATCTAATGACATGAATTTATATAGAGTAAGAGGATCTGATGATACATGATCAATGTTAGATAGTAAAAGCAACTCAAGATAAGAACATACATGATAAGTTTCAAACTTGTGAGGCATGATTTAAAGTTTGAGAGTGTTTCAAAGATCTAATGTTGTGAGATAATAGTTGACAAGTTAACATGACTTGAGATAAAGTGAGACATTTCCACATGGTATGAGGGCACTCAAAGCAGTAATAATTATCTACAAGGTACATAAAAAGAATGTGTGGATATCAATTAGTATTTCCTTAGGACCAAGTAAAAGGTAATATCTAATGATGCCCCACCCATTATATCATGATATTATTGAGTGTGTTTGCTCGAAAAATTGAGATTGGATGGTATGAGTTCAAAGTTAAAATGTCAAGATTGCAGTGCATGATAAGGCTAGAGCATATCCTTCTTGATTGATAGTATGTAGTTAAGCATGCACCTTCTGATCGATGGGGTGTATTAATTCATAAATTTTTAATGAAGCCTAGAATGGACATGAGACTACCACTTGTCAAGAGCATGCTAGCTCGATGGGGCTGATAGTGCATGATGTAGAGATCCCATAAAGCTACTAAGTGGAACTATTTTGGCATAGGACATATTGAGTAGCCAATGGAATTTGATCCTTTAATAAAAATCTAATGACATGAATATATCCAACCTAATAAGATCAAATAGTGTGAGCCAAGATAGAATTTTCAAAGGGCTTGGATTGTATGAGGAAATGATAAGTGTCTAGGTTAAAATTAAATTTGATGACTCTTTCCTGGTCAAGAAATGAGTCAAATCACAAAAGAAGGTCCATGAAGCCATTCTATAGAAAATATTTCCAATCATGATCATGGATAATTTTTAGTTTCATATGACAACTGGATCATTCTTGAGCCATCATTGTAAAAATAGGTTGTTCCATGTCATGTGGAAAAAGAAATGCAGTTGTCTAGAATATTCTATCTATGTAGGTAACCATTCACCAACATCTTCAGGTAGTTTCACATAGAAACAAAAGTTTTTTGGCCTTTTCCATGAAATTCACTTTCAAGAAGGTGTAAAAAGGCATATTTAGGTGATTCAACATAAGGACAAAGTTTTTTTGGCTCATCAAATGAATATCTCCCTCCATCTATGCAACAAGTGGACAAGAGCATATTCAAGTGGTTGCAAGTCCTCATCATTCCTTGTAGAGGAAGTTGTAATAATGATTTTTATTGAAAATTGTCAAAGATCTTAGGTGTATCAAAAGGCAATTTTTTGGCTAGGAGCATGTTGATGGGACTAGAAAATTTTGTTATTCAATTTTTCATAAATTGCATCCCATAGTCCCAAATTTAGGAAGGATTGAAAATGTATAAATAGAAGGCTTATCTTCTATTTCAAGGTTGTTGTTGGATGTTGGTTGTTGTAGGTTATTTTATGCATCTATCTTCTCCAAGTCTAGGTTTTATATAATTTTTTTTGGGATCAATTGTTGTTTGTAGATATTGTCTCCCTTGCTAAGGTGGTTTCCACTATACAACCATTAGTAAGCTTTAAGAGCATGTTTATGTCTCCCTTATTAAAAGATATATCTCACCATGCTTGTCCCCATGATAGTAGTTTAAAGTGTTGATATTTTTAATATTTATGTTCAAGTCACTAGAAAACAGTTGTGGTTTTGTATTGTATCCTATTAATGAAATGCAATAATATGTTTTGTAAGCTATGATGATTGGATGTTTGGGTTTGTGTTCATTACTAGTTGTCATTATGAGCATGTACATAGGTTATAGATCCCTTTCTACATTTATCTTTAGAAATGTGTTTTTGAATACCTTTTAAGGGCTTCCTGGGTTCATGAATTTAGTAGGAGAAAGTATTTGAGATTCTAGTTTCAGTATATGTCTTAGTCTCTCAAGGATCATTTGATGTGTATCATTGTCTTGCATTTGAGTTTTTTTCTGCATAATTACTAAGGACCGATGTCATGAAATGCTACTAGATACCCTGCTATCTAGAAACCACCAGCTATAATTAACTATAAACTTATCCTACCCTATATTACCTTGTAAATAATACACCCTATTACATATTATAAGTGTTACTTACCTTGTAAATGCATAATATCTTGTATATTTGAGATGTGTTTTCAGTTTGTACTAAAAATCCTGACATTTTAGTCTTTATTTATTCCCTTTTCTATTGAATATTCTTCCAAAATGAAGATTACAATCATAATTTCATTTGTCTTTAGTAGCTTGTGTATGACATAGAGCATTTGTGCATTTCGTGTGACAACCCTTCATGGGTGAAATGGGCAAACTTGGTTATACTCTTATCATATTTCTTCCTTGTGCCAAGAATCCCCATGGAGATTTAATTCTAAAATCCCTCCATGTGAGCAAGCTACCCCATAGCTCCTCTCACCTTGGTTTAGGTATAGCCAAAAGTATTAGGGAGCTAACCATACCCTCTATAGGTGCCTCTCAGTCATTTTCTACATTCTAGTCCATTCTTGATGCCAAACACCTCCCAGGATATAACAACATAATAGTGGGTTTTCATCACTATTTGCTATTTTAATTTAAGTGTGAAAGGCCAGATTATGGAGGTGTATAACTATGAACCAACACTCTTTTGGTGTTGTTGTTAGGGAACAATTCTTGTCACATGTGTTGCTAGGACTCTTATAGAGATTTGCTATTAGTTTGAAAGTTATTTGCCTATATCTTCATTGATCTTATTTTCCTTTGGTCTATCAATGTCACCAAAATGGTTTTGTTACTAGTGACATAGCTAAACTTTTGGTCACTTTCATTGCTATGAATCTTTGTAGAGAGCTAGAGCTGTGAGTATTTCACCTTGTGAAGTTCTTTATTGTTACTACATTGATCTATCTATTTTGGCTATCAACATCACATCACTCCACTAGGGACGTGCCAAGTTTTTTTTTAAGGTTTAATAATTTGAATTCTACTGATTCTATAACAAATACCCATTAACATTACATGTTGAAATGTGTCTTTTCCCTTTTGAACGTATTTTGAAATTTTTAATATCTTTGTTCTCTATCTCATTAAGCTTCAACAAGTTTAATTTCAGTCTATATCACAAATATTTTTTCAACTAGTATATTATATAATAATGTGTCTAGTGATGATTCCATTTTATTTTTGGGTTTCAATAAATATTGGTGCCTATTCTAAGTATTCTGCTAACTTTGAGTTTTAAGTATTTTCTTATTTGCAAAGATAGAAGGACTGCAATCATCTTTCGAAATTAACTCATCAAAGAGACTTATTCTACCCTTAGATGTTCCTCAAAGAAGAAAGGGAAAAGTATGGAATCTTGTTGAAGGGTAGAGCTCATCTGCTAAAGGTTGTCCAATTCTTGACAATCTTGAGATCTTTGTTAATGTAGACACCTAAATAGTGTCTAACCCTTGTTCACCCCCCCTCCTTGGACACATCACCCATGACACCTCACCTAGGACACCTCGCCTTGGACTAATTCCCATCTTATGACTCACCTAAGACCTATTCTTACTTCTCTCTAACCGCCTAACAAACTCTCATGTGTATTTAGCCCAACCTTCGACATTCTCCAATGGATAGTGCACTTGGCAGATGAAAAACGGGCTTAGTGGCTCTTTTTTCCCGTTCTAACCCCGCCGACGTCGGTCACATGTCGGCCGACGCTAGTGGAATCACCGACGTCGGTTATACTTAACCAACTTTTTTGACCCTTTGACGATTCCAATCAGAAATCGGCTAATCTCAGAAGCAAATCACGAATCCTTCAATCTTCAGTCTTCGACCATCCATCAATCTGCCAAATCTCTCAGTCAAGCCTCTCACTCTCTCCCTCAGGTGCAGCAACACCTTCAGGGTTTTCTATCAGCAACAGGTTCTCACATAGGCTACATCAATAGCAGGTATGGGAATCATTAGTAGCACACCTTCAACAAGGCACAGGTAAGTATATTGTCTGTGTTTTCTTTATGTTTTCTAGTCATTTGCTTCTAAGTATTATGAATTAGATTCAGCATTCCCTCTCCCCAAACCAGACTGTTAACCAAGCCAGACCTAAATCTTTACTTCTCCATCTCCCTATTGCCTCTGTCCTCTGTCAGACCATACACTCTATCCATTCAACTAGACTCTCAGACTCAGACCCCAGACCATTCAATCAAGCCCAAAACTTTGTCTCAAGATCACTCAAATAAACTCAGACCCTGACTAGACTCTGTCCATGGACCACAGACCTACCCAAACCTTGTCCAAAGACCTTTGCCTCTACCGACGCCGATCATTACCCTAACCACCGTCGGTAGATTAACCGATGTCGACATCTTGACCAACCGACGCTGGTGACTGTGACCAGTTCAACAGCTTCTTTCAAGTAAGCCTTTGCTTCCCTTTTTCATTCCATCTTTTATCATTTCAATTCTTTATCATTCTATTGTTTATCAGACACTTCTTTTTATTGATTAGTGGGTTTATATCCCTTAAGGAAGTTTTCATACTTCTGGGATCACGCTTTCGCTTGGCAACCCACCATCTATCCATTTAACACCTTCTTTTGTCCAAGCTTCTTTTCTTTGCAGGTGTCATTCCTCCACAGCCAAAGAGGAGTACTCACAGCGTCTGGATTATGGTGCGCAGACTATATCCAGGTACACATCAAGCCTTGACCATTCCTTCTTAAGTTTCTCATTTTCTCTCCTTTGAATTTGAAAGCAAAATTTGAACAGAAACATTCTGGCACGCCCGGTGGGACCCTTAGGGCCTTCCTTGGGTTCCTTTCCCTCTTTGTTCATTTAGGTGCATTAGGCTTCTTCCTCTTCACCTCTTTCTTCTTTTCTAAAAAGACATCATAAGTAGAAATAAAAAGAACTTTTCCTTTCTTTTTCTTACATTTCTAGACTAGTCAAAAAAATCATTTTCTTCAACCCTTTCTCAAACTTGTTTTCATTCCAATTTAACATTTCGATTTGGGGCTTTAAAATATAATGCATTCCATTTCTTGCTTTCTTGCATTTTTCTTAGTCCACACTTAGTAATCAGTAAAACACATATTGAATAAATCGTAGATCACTTGATGTTACACAACCAAACCACGAGCACTCAATTAAACATAAAACTCACTTGAGACAAGGCCCGACTGGGATTTCATCACCCAACGGATACCTTACCCATCCTGGCAATCCTACTTGGATTTCACCACCAAGGGGAAAGCCAACTCTGCTCTCTGGCAGAGTCTAAACTATAGGGAAAGTATATTTTGGCTAAGCGAGACCAGCTAACCACTGGAATCGTGAAGTGAGGGGAGCTTGCTCCTTAGCACCAGGCCTGTATGGAACCTAATACAGACTTTTGAGTGCCTAAACATACCTGAAACCATCTTTAGATTACCTATTCTAGGACCCTTCTTACAACCAACTTCCTCAAACATCACATTAAGGCATAAGCCACACGATCTTAATAAAATTGTTTCTAGGGATTTAACACTAGGATCTATCTGTCATCATCTTATTTTCTATTTTTATCTATCTTTTTTGAGCTGGTAAGGACGTCTTCTTCATTTCCAAAAACTTTTTTTTAGAGTTTCTGGAAAACACAGTAATCGACATCGGTCCTGTAACCGACGTCAGCAACTTTTCTGAATCGGCATCGGTCATCTGACCGACATTGGCAGTCTCCTTCACTGACATCGATTTTTATACCGACGTCGATCTCTGTCTATTTTCTTTTTTCCAAAAATAGCAAGCTTAAAATCCAACTTTTTGACTGTCTAAACATCCTTTCTGGTTTTTTGAGACTGAAAAAACATAGTTTTTTGAAACCTGACCCTTTCTATCCTTGAATGGTTTTGACACGCAATCAAACCAAAGCCCTTCTTGACCACGCTAGTCAACAACCACTTCCACCTTCACCATCTATAACTAGTCCTATAATGGAGTTCCACTCAGAGACTGAAAGAACTCCTACTCGCCCAACCCCGCCTCAAACTCTTATTGTCCCAGAAGGGGACCAAGATTTCGCATGATTCTTGGACCTTAACGTCAAGGCCTTACAACACTATCTCACGCATAGCCAAATGCGAGACTCCCTAGGTAACCCAATCTATGGGATGCCGACTTCCTTAGTTGAGACAAGAACCATATCAACCGCACCTACAATTCAGCCACTAGATAACACCTCCACCAGTAACCCAACCGTGTCTTACCTTCAAAACGTGGCCACTCCTTCTAAACCTACCCCCATGGGGGTTCCGATACTCCCTCAACCTCAAATCACTCAACCAAACCCCACACCTTTCCAAAACCTACTAGTCTCTATCCCCCCTACTCTTGCACCTATCAACACAAGAGTAACCGTCTACCCGTCAACAAGCGTAGCCACTCCTCAACCATCCTTGACAACCCCTATCCAACTTGTGCCTACCAACCCCATAACACAAGTCCCCTTGTCTCCAACTTTCGTTCCAATAACCAACTACCCATATGTTGTGTCTACGCAACCAACCACGTCATACGTCCCTCCCAATATCTTTCAAGCACCCTATAATCTAGGGGGTGCTCCACCCACCAATCCATCAGCAAATATCATCAAAATGCTGATGGATAAGATGTCTAGCTTAGAGACCTCCATTTCTGGCTCACTCAATGCTCTCTCATATGAGCAAATTTGTAATGAGCCTATTCATCCTTCCGTTCCAATTAGACCATACCCTAACCAGTGGGAACTTCCCAAATTTTCTCGCTTTCAAAGCAAGGAAGACCCACAGCAACACTTACGGCCATTTAGACATGCCTGTTACCTTATTGCCCATGACGATGCATTACTCTTGTGCATATTTCCTATGTCCCTTTTTGGTACTACGCTTGACTGGTACAGCTCTATTGCCAACCATTCCCTCTTCACATTTACACAACTGGCCCAGCTCTTTCTTGATCACTTCTCCATTAACATCACCAAGAAGGTCTCGATCATAGACCTCTACACTATCTGCCAATTTGAGGATGAATCAATAGCTAACTTCGTTGCCCGCTAGAGAGGTCTCATCAATCAACTCTCCTTTTCCTTACCTCAACCTGAACTTATTAAACTATTCTCTCGAGCTTGCACCAAACATATTTCTTCCACTTTAAGGGTTCAGACCTTCCGTGCCTTCGACGAAGCCTTCATAATGGCCCGTAAACTTGAATTTCGTGCCATCGAGCAGAATAAAATCAAGTTGCAGAGCAATAACCCTAACTCTAAGACCAATGAATCTTCTTCTTCTAAACCTTCATCATCCAATCCTAAGTCTAAAGCTTCAGCTAACACTGTAGTCATTAGACCTTCGTCCTCTTCAACCAATCAACTTGAGCCATCCACATCTCAGAGCGCCACTCATCAATTCTAGCAGAGATATGTTCAACGACAGTATACTCCTCTTGGAGAATCATAAGTGTCTATACTAAAAAAACTTGTTAAATAGGGGATTTTTAACCTCCCCCAGATTCGACCACCACCACAATTTGATTCCTCACGTGCCATCCCTGCGTGGTATAGGGAAAATGACTTCTGTAATTACCACCGTGTCAAAGGTCATGACACGAGAAACTGTAAAACCTTTAAAAACATAATCCAAGACATGATTGAAAAGGGTGAGCTCATTCTAGATAATCCCAATGCACCTCCAAACCAGGGCATCGACATCTTCAAGCAACCATTCCCTAATCATCCACTGACTCAAAATCATGTCTAGACCTTGATTGACAACACGCACAAACACGACATTAGAACAATCAATACGGTCTCGCCCTTCATCCCCAACCAACCTCAAGAGGTTAGTCCATCTACCAGTCCATCACGTGTGGATGAACCTCTTTCTCCGGTTAGTTCTCCATCAACTTCTCTCATCTTGGAGGACGCCTCAACCTTACCGGCACCACCAGTCTCACCATCCTCCTTTCTTCTGCCTATGGAGGACCTAACCTTACCTACTCCTCAACCGCAAGTGGAGGGCACCATAATCCCTGCCCTTTACCCGCTTGAGGAGTCACACTCTTCAGTTCCTTCTCCACCAAGAGAAGAACCTGACTCTCCATCTTCCTCGACCAACAACAATCCAGTTATAACTCCAACACACCTTGGGTCCGAGACTACTGCCACACCTAACACATCTTGTCAAGAATCCAAACTTCATCCAACATCCTCTCAACCATTTTCTCGACTAGTGGAGAAATTAGAACTTCTCCCTTCAAGGAAAGTGGAACATCAAGGATTGTGGGAGCGACTTAAAACTCTTCAACATTCCCGTGCCCTTTCATCTCATGCTGCCAATCCTCCTAAGGTAAAATCACCCAAGACTCTCAACCAAGACCAGATTCCCACCTCTAAACCCGCATCTACCCAATTTAAACCGATCAAGTCACTCGGCATTCGCCCTCTCTCTACCCTCACTCACCCGCAAGTGAAGGTGGACTTAAACCAGACCTCGACCAAAAGTAGTCTTCCAATCAAGTCAAAGAAGACTGCCAGACCACAAAAGCGAACCCCTCCTCCACCGTCAACCTTGCCTTCCATTTTAGGTTTGCATCCTTCTACCCTAATCGGCGTGCTTCCCACTCTGACCCTTAACCAAAACAAATTACCTCCATTACTTCCTTTGCCAACCACAAGTCAATCCCCTCTCAAAAATTTGGCACCTCTCACGAAGAAAGTGCCGTCTTCACCTGTCACTGCACCACCAACCCAAAAGGTGGTACGAAAACCTTCTTCAACATTCTCCAAGCAAAATTCACCAGTGTGTCATGCATCAACAAGCACGGACCCCTTAGTAGGTTCATATGCTTTGATATTACACCAACTTTTGTAGACTTCTAACATCACCCTTCCTTCTATCAAGCCATTCCAACCCCTCGAGTCAAAACCATCTTGGTTCGATGATACGAAGATTTGTTTATACCATCGCACACCAGGACACGATACCGAGACTTGTTGTGCCCTCAAGGCAGTCATTTGTCGCTATATGGAGAAAGACACTCTTCTCCTTGAGGACACTCTTGACCAACCCTCGACACCTTCCCATCCAACCTCTTCAACCACATCAACATCTCACTAACAGGCCATGACCCCTTCTTCACCTCCTATCTTTGAAATCAATGCTATGCATATAACCACTAGGTCATAAAAGGACAAGGCGAAAGAAAAAGTAGCTATTCCTTGGACCTATCCTTTTGTCCAGGCACCTCAACCAGCGAAACCCAAGATTTCCATCTTAGGTGCGTCCCAACCCCCTTTTTCAGAGGCAATCAAAGAATCTATGATAAAACAACTTCACCAAATGCCTGTGAAGATGACCCTATATGACCTTATCCAAAGCTCCCCCCAGCATCGCCAGGCTCTAATCAAAGCCCTATAGGTAGTGGAAGTCCAACCTGAAGACCCTCAACCACTAGCTGCCTTAGTCCATTCTTTATCCCCCATCGCCTCCATCACTTTCAGTGATTCTGAGATTCCTACCTCTACTGTGGAAGATCAGGACGCTGCTCTTTTCATCACAGCCTATGTTGATCAAACCCGTATTAAATGAGTTATGATCGATAGGGGTGCTATCATTAATATCATTTCTACCCATGCCTTTGATCAATTGGCTCTTCCCAAGAATTGCGTATCAAAAACTGATGCAATCCTTAGATCCTTTAATGACACCACCGCTAACACTATTAGCACTGTTGTCCTTCATATCTGTGTTGGTCCATGCACAATCCCGGAGCTCTTCTACATCATTGAGGGAGAATTCCAATATAACATGCTATTAGGGCGACCCTGGATCCACGCCATGGCTTGCATCCCTTCAACACTTCACCGTTGTGTCAAATTTGAACACGATAAACAAGTCCATGTCATTCCTGCTGACCCATCCCCTTTTAAGACTTGCAACACAACCTATCACCCCAACGACATTCTTATCCCACTCAAGGCATAAACCCAAACATCATCTCCATCCGCAGAAGTGTCAACTAGTACACAAACAGCAGTTGCCACCACATCATCTTCTCAATTAACAACCAAGGACCCCATGGACGATATCTTCCAAAGACTTTCACTAGGGGAATATCACCTACTTACCCTAGACATGTTCTAGACTCCTCAAGAATATGGATAGCTTCATCAAAACCCAAGCTATGACTGTCAGATCAGAATGGTCATTCCTTATGGTCCTCCTAGCCTTCGAACCAATCTCGTCTATGGGGGGCTGGATCAAGCTCCTACTGAATCAAATCCTTCCTCCTCGCCTCAAATATTAACATCTAATTTCTCCTTTCTTGGCAACCCCACCTTTGCACATACTTACCTTTATAGGTGTGCATGGAAGGGTTTCAGCTTTGGGTGTTACGAACAAGGCTCCCATCAGCCTATCGAACCACCCAATGACGATAATGCCAAGAAATGGTATGGACTGGGTTTCCAAGAACCCACTGAGGCTTCCACAAACCTTTGCCCCAAACCAACCATCGACCAATTTCTTCTAGGCTCACCTATTCTTCCATCCTCATCTACGGAGTCGGTGGTTTCCATCCCTCCTATTTTTTTATTGCATAAACACCATCCGCTTGGAACCCCTAACCTATTAACTCAATGGGGTTCCCAAGTCTCTCCCTCTCATTTATCCCAGCATGATAGACGATGAATTGGCAACCATCAACACAATCCACTGCATAGACGACGATGCCACTCTTACCTATATGGGTGCTGATGATTCTTTCATTCAGCGCTTCCTCCCTTTTGAAACATAGGTTATGTTAAATGAATCAACCATCGACATTAACCTTTCATCTTCTGATGTTCCTCAAGTATTAAAGATTGGTCAATCTTTAGACACCCAGGAGCAGATTGACTATACCACATTTCTCTCAGACAATCGCAAAGCCTTTGCCTAGACCTATGCTGACATGCCTGGCATCGACCCTAACATTGCCACTCATAACATTGTCACAAACCTAGAGGCTAAGCCTGTTAAGCAAAAGCTTCGCAAAATGCATCCTCATGTTGCACTTCTTGTCAAAGAAGAGCTTCAGCACCTTCTTTCTGTCTCCTTTATCCAACCCATCAATTATCTGCAATGGGTCTCTAACATCGTTCCTATCACCAAGGCGACTGGGGGGATCCGAATCTGCACAGACTATCGTGACCTTAACCTAGCTTGTCCTAAGGATGACTTTCCTCTTCCAAACATTAACCAACTTGTTGATCTTACGGTTGGCCACGAGATGTTATCACTCATGGATGGATTTTCAGGATACAACCAAATCCTGATTGCACCGAAAGAACAGCACAAAACCACCTTCATTACACCATGGGGAACTTTCTACTATCGAGTCATGCCTTTTGGTCTAAAAAATGTAGGTGCCACATATCAACGTGCCATGACTTACATCTTTCATGATCTCCTCCATAAAATCATGGAGGACTATGTTGATGACCTGCTTGGCAAGTCTAAGCTTCGTCGCGACCATTTGACTATCCTCAAAATCATCTTCTCTCGCCTTCTTCAGTATCAGGTCCGTCTTAACCCAAGAAATGTGTCTTTGGGGTCCTCTCAGGAAAGCTCTTGGGATTCATTGTCTCTTTTCGTGGCATCGAGATAGATCCTACCAAAATTTGTGCTATCCTCGAAATGCCACCTCCAACTAATCTCAAGCAACTTCGCAGTCTACAAGGAAAGCTCCAATCCATCCACCATTTTATTTCACAGCTTTCTAACCTTTGGCAACCCTTTCATCTCCTCTTCAAGAAGGACATCTCCTTTAAATGGGATAACGATTGCCAAGAGGCTTTTAAATCCCTCAAATGCTATTTGGTCTCTCCACCAGTCCTTATTCCACCAAAAGATGACCAACCCTTCTACCTCTATATCTCAGCAACCAATCATTCATTAGGTGCCATAATCGCGCATCGAGACAAGCAACACTGTGAGCAAGTGGTTTATTACATAAGCCGAACACTTGTCGACTATGAAACTCGGTATACTCATACCGAAAAAATTTGTTTGGCATTAGTCTTTGCCACTACCAAGCTCCGTCACTATCTTCTCAATCACAAAACTTTTGTCATCACACACACTGATCCACTTAAATACATGCATTCTAAACCATATCAAAACTAGCGTATGGCTCGTTGGCTCATGCTTCTTGCTGAATTTGACTTAGAATTTGTCTAGCAAAAATCTATAAAAGGGCAAACAATCACTGACCAACTAGCGGATGCCCCTCTTCCCGACAATCAACCTTCTCAGTGCGAGTTTCTCGATGAATCTATCGCCACTCTCTCGACTGATGACACATTCTACCAAATGATGATGTTCTTCGATGGCTCTAAATGTCAACTCGGTGGGGGTGCGGGGGTCATCCTCATTCCACATGAAGGTGAACCCATGCCCCTGTCTTTCAAACTCGACTTTGAATGTACCAATAATATGGCCAAATACGAAGCCTTAATTTTGGGACTTCAAATTGCCCTTTCTTTAAACATCAAGTCCATCAACATCTTCGGTGACTCACAACTTGTCGTCAATCAAATCAATGGTTCATATCTTTGTAAAAATGAAATTTTACAAAGGTACAAGCACCATGTTGACACTCTTCTAGCATCTTTCAACCATCACTTATTGTAGACTGTTCCTCGATCGATGAATAAGTTTGCTGACACCATGGCTTCCCTCGCTTCGCATATTCCTTCTTCATCATCATCCTCATCAAGAATTTATGTCATGGTACATCGTCTACCATTGCCTTCATACATTTCCACTGACATCAATCTCATCCACACCATAGACTCTAGTTCACAAGATGTGTGGTATAAACAACTTGAGGACTACTTGGCTCATTCTCTCATTCCTCCCAACCTCTCTAGCAATGCATGGTGGGCTTTCATCAAGCGCACCGCTTGTTATACCATGCTAGGGGGCCTTCTCTATAAAAGATATTTTGATGGCCTTCTTCTTCGCTGTTTAAACTCCACTGAAGCTTCTCATGCTGTTAAATAAGCCCATGATGGGATTTGTGGCAGACACTTCAGTGGTAACTCAGTTGCCAAGCGCATCCTTCGCCTGGGTTATTATTGGCCCACTCTTCATCAAGACTGCGATTATGTTTGGCGTTGCATCAAGTGTTAGCAGCATGCTAACTTGCTTCATCTCCCTAGTCACGCCTTACAAGTCGCTCAGGATTTTTGGCCTTTTTCATAATGGGGCTTAGATCTCATCAGCGAGATTAACCCTCATTCGTCTCTTCATCATCAATCCATCATCACTGCCACCGAATATTTCACTAAATGGGTGGAAGCTATTCCTCTTGTCTCCACAAAAGTAGACAAGATTGTTGACTTCATCAACACCCACATCATCTATCGTTTCGGTGTCCCTCACAAAATCATCACCGACAATGGCAAGTCCTTTAAAAACAAGACCATCCAAAAACTTTGTGACTCCTTTGGCATTAAACTCAGCTTTTCTTCACCTTACTACCCACAAGCAAATGGGCAGGCCAAGGCTTCTAATAAAATCCTAACTAAAATTCTCATGAAGGTGGTCAACGACACTGGAAGGGATTGGCACATTCAAATACCCTTCGCTTTGTGGGCCTACCGCACTAGCATCCGAACCTCTACGGGTGATACCCCTTTCTCTCTAGTGCATGGAACAAAGGTTGTCTTACCTCTCGAACTACAGATCCTGTCTCTTCACATTTCACTCCATGACATTCTTTCTAATGATGACTTTCATCAAGATAGATTAGCTCAACTTGAGTTACTCGACGAGCGTCATCTCGCTTCCCTTAATCATCTCCATGTCTATCAAAATCGCATCAAGCGCGCTTATAACAAAACTCTGAGAGAATGAGATTTCAATATCGAAGACCTCATCCTCAAAGAGAACCAACATGTGACCAATATGGAATGAAGTAAATGAGACAAATTTTCTCCTAATTGGCTCAGACCTTATATCATCACGCATAAGTATGGATCAGGGACGTATCATTTGTCTTCTCTTGAAGGCCGACCAGAACCTGAACCCCTTAATGCTTTGCATCTATGACCATTCTACTGTTAGTCGAGTACTCATCCACTTGACATTTCACTTGAGCTCATCCCTTGAGCAATCCTTGTCCTTTTAATCTTTAATCCATTTCACCCTTTTTCCCTTAACAAAATCTTCTACAACCCTTTTATAATGTACGGATGCTTCATCCTAATAAAAGGGAGCCCTTGACCTTCTATAAGTCTTGTCCATGACTCAATATTCTGTTAAAACTAAATCAAGATGTCAAAATATCGATGGTCACAAAATCAAATCAAAAAGTAGACTGCTCCCTCAAAGGACAGCTACACTATCATTGCTATATCTAATAGACTGCTCCCTTGAAGGACAGCTATTCAAAAGCCCTTAAATCTATAAAGCAAAGTATAGCCACTCCCTCGAAGGATGGCTATGACTAAATATTGTTACAAATAGCATTTTCTTAGAAGCTTCTCGCATCGATCAGCTTCACAAATGACCACCAAACAAATGACATCTTTTATGTGGACTTCCCGCATTGATCAGTCCGCTCTCAAAAAAAAAAAAAAAATCGGGTCATGGACTTGACTTATAGTTCTCTCTAGGTCTCCTATAAAAAGGGACAAAGTTCTCCATATTCTAAACGGGTTACCTTTTTTCTCCTATCATATAACCTTCTCAAGAGACTTCGAGCTCACTTTAATGTCAAAGTGATTCGATTACCGCTCTAACATAACTATGGTCAATGATGCAACACATAAATAGGGCTCTTGGTTCTAACAACCCCTGTCTATGTTGCCTTTTTGGTCCTTGTCAATAAAAGGGCGCTTATGCCTTTTACTTTCTACCTACACTTTGGTCACATTCAACCACATCATTTGTCAAAACAACTCACATAGCCTAATCATTCTGGTTTCCATAGACATCAATACACATGGAAACTATCAACCACCTAATTTATGTCAAGCATAAACCATTACTTGTTGAAACATAAATCGACCTACAATTCATTTTTAGCAAACATCCATCACGAATATGGATAGTTGCTAGGGATGAAAAACCTCAACCAATGTTATAGCTTACACCATTTGGAAAAGGTTGTAGCATCATCTCCTCCTTGTCATTTCAAGCATGTACCCTCAGACATATGGGAAATGTTATATCTTTATCATGACCAAAATCAACCACTTCAATCTTTTTTCCTCCTTTCTTGGGAGAACTACATTGGCCTGAGGCCTTAATGACATGGGCTATGTAGGCAGCACTCAGTTGACATGGGGTCTTCTGGGGTTAGCTCAGCCATTCTCTTCGTCCCTTTCTTCCATCTCCTTCTCTCATCATCTGCCAATCACATCATAACCAAGCACACATTTTCATAATCTTTAGCATAATCATTTTCATAATTTACATCATAATCATCACACACTTAAGTATTCACATCATATAATCCGTAAGTCATAACATAAATATCACTATCACATAATCCTTACGCATCATCATCTAATCTTAAAGTCATGACCATTCTCATTATTAGCATTGTCATAACGCATCATTATATTAAACATCATCATTATAATCATTGACCATAACATTGTCATCATCACATTCTCATCATAACATTATAATCATAAACATAATATCAAAACATGCATCATCATCATAATAAAAAATGTTGAATACATTAAACATTAAATATCCATAACACATCCATGATCCAAAACTATCATCATATATATATATATATCAAAATATTTTATACAATTGCACAATATGTGCCTCTGTCTCTCTCTCATACATCTCACATCAACGGCTCGCAGGCCGGTATATACATCAAAAATAAATCTCAAGGGCTGCCCTCAAGGCTGTGGCTGTGGTGGTGGTGGCGGTGGCCGAGAAGAGGCTGTATCCTCTCCTCCCTCTGATCTGTGCCGTCTGTGAGACCCAAAAGCCATCGCTCGAGACATAGACCACTATCGGCTCTACTCTGCCCTCATCTCTGAGTATCACTGTATTTGAGGGAACCCCCTAATGGCCCTCTCATAATAAGCGATCTCATCCAACACATCACTATATCTAACTAGAGATATAGTCTGTGGTGGACCCATCTGCCCTACCGTTGTGCCCTGTCCTGACCCCTATGGCTATGGCTGACCTAGATGCACCGATGTCGATGGTCCTTCCCCCTGTGAAAATGTTGGCTGCTATAATGGGCCCTACCCTCCAAAGCTCTGACCTGCCACTGCCTGTGCCTAGGCTGCAACCAGTTGTCCCTGTAATAGCATAACCTGCCCTGTCAACACTGCCACCCAACCTGTCATCTCTACCAGTTGCCCTGTAACCCTTGCTAGCTATCCCTACAAAATTGTGACCTAGGCCTGAGCCACGTCTCTCTCCTATCGCGTAGTGTCCCTCTCCTCACGGGCTGTATCCTACTCCCTTGTGATAGCCTACAGATCCAGCTGGGGACCCACCTGTATGCCTCTGTACTACCCTACCCACCATGCTGTGTAGGCCT
Organism: Torreya grandis; assembly: GCA_037957365.1. Taxonomy (NCBI): domain Eukaryota; kingdom Viridiplantae; phylum Streptophyta; class Pinopsida; order Cupressales; family Taxaceae; genus Torreya; species Torreya grandis. Next base: position 1,548,040 of record JARHVA010003030.1, read on the forward strand.
CTGTACACCCCAGGTTAGCTATCCCAGGTCCTACTGGCAACTCTTCAAAATTTGGCTCCTCTATCTCCTCTGGCAGTGGGAGCGGTGCCTCTATGTCATCTCACCTGTACTATGGGAACGCGGGAGGTACATCCTGTAGCAGCCTGTACTAGCGCCGCACTCTCTCTGCTGGGATCCTCTCAAGCTAACCTGCTCACCTGCCTCTGACCCATCACATGCTCTGAGTCTGACCATTTGCTCGCCCTGGTCTCTGAATGCTGGATACACCAAGTATGGTCTCCAGATGATATTTACTGGAATCAAGGCCTCTAGTACCCCTTGGTAGTGATCAATATCCCTGACCACTCCATCCACCTACGTTTGTGCCATCATCTCGCGCCATCACCTGAATCTAACCCTAAAACTAGCCTAGATCACCACTGGGAGGCTGAGAGGTCAGGTAACCACAATATGCTCATAAGCCCAGCAGTGCAGAAGGTGGCCTACACAAAGACTGTACCATTGCCATCGACTGATGCCTCATAGCTCTCTATATACCTGGGCCAAAAAGATGGGTGCCCAGGCGAACACTGTCTACTGCTCCATCATGTCCATCAAAACCCTAATCATGGCCACTGAGAACCTGCCTCCCTCCACATCTAGCAACGCATAGACTGTGATGCCGATCATCATCAGAACTGCCAGCTGATGTGCGCCCTCATTCACTGTGTACAAAGGCTCATAGGTAAAACTGGCTGAATGGTAGCTCGTCTCTTTGACGTGCTCCCCAAACAATGTGACCATGTGAATATCATGTGCCTCTCTTGAGCATGCATAGATGTCAACTCCATGTATCGATAGCTGTAAAATCTGGTACACGTCCTCGACCATGATCGTCATCTCGCCCGTAGGCAGGTGGAAGGTGTTGGTGGCATGGTCCCACCACTCGATCAACGCCACCATGAGGCTCACATCCCTCGCCACTTTGTAGTAGTGTCTCAGACTGCCTAGCCCCACTATGCTCATCTATGCCCACTCCTTGACAGTCACGCCTCTACGCATCTGCATTAGCAAGGTCGGGAGATGATCCTGCAACATAAGAGTTTGCCTCGCCTGCATCCATCCACATATAATCTCATGTTAAAACTATTCCTGCTCTTCCTATTTTAACAACCATTATGACCATCTATGCCTAACACGACACTCAAGAAGCCCTTGGCGTAGCTTCAACCTTTTGACTTGACCATTTTTCACCTCTTTTTGACTAGGCAGCCACCGACATCGGTTAGTGTGTCGGCGATGGCACTCACCTAATCGACATCAGTCACTTAGTGACTGACATTGGTAGGTTAGTGACTAATGCCCTCTAAACCCCCCACACCCTCCTAAACCCTCCTAAATCACTCCTAACCTATCCTAGACCCTTTTCCCACCTTCTTAGCTACCCTCCCTCTCGATTTCTGCCTAAAAACAACAAAAATTTCAAAAACTAAATTCAAGACAAAAATGAATCAAGTAGGGTTCAAAGACCCTCCTACCTCATCATGACGTCATTGGCATGGTGGCACAATGGGTGCCACTAGTGGTGGACCTCCCACAGGTCCTCTACTCCCCTCTGCCATCTCCATTGTGTTTCTCTGCTCTCACACTTCACCGGGCCCATAAATGCTTTTGCAGCCTCCAATCACTCTCCAACTCGCTTCTTCTCTCCACGAATGCCTATCTACCACCTCGCACCGCTCCTCAATCAACTCTGGGTCACTTTCACTAAATCCACTCCAGAGCTCTTTTTTCTCTTGGTCAAATGTCATAAATGACTTTTAGTGGGCTGCCCATCCAGTTTTGTTAGATTTGGCAGACCGTCGACGATGGCAGAATCGTGCCCTAGGCCGCCAACGTCGGTCAATTTCTACCAACATCGGCCTATTTTGGCCACCGACATCAGTTCTATAACCTACGTCGGTGGCCTTAAAACTTCATCCCTCTTCAAAATGACCAAAATCATGCCCAACACAACCAGTTCTCAAAGTCAACATCATTTTGGCCTCCTAGGGCACACTTGAGCTCACTTTTGACTTTATCCATCGACCACCAGACATTGGAGATCATGACCATCTCCTTTAACCGCGACTACTTCCAAAGTGATTCTGCCTTGGTTGTTTTTGCATATATGCTACCTCATGATTGGCTAGCAAAATTATGCACACACTTTTGACCTTCACAAGTATAGGATCGCAATCCAGTTGATCCGCACTACTTATGACTTTTTCGTGTTTTCGGGAGCACTTCTTAAGCCTGGGATACCTGGAACACGATGACCATTGGAGCTTTAGCTTAGCTTGAATAACCTAATTAGCCGATGACTAAATGATGGGGCCTAGTTATTTCAATTTTGGCACTCCTTGACCCTCGACCTGCGACAATTTGACCTGACCATCTCATGAAGTGGTGTACACGCAATCACAACTTTTGCAGCAAACTCACTCTAGCTTCACCCTTTTCATCCACTCTCTGTCAAATCAGCACCCGATACCAGGTTCCCTTCTCTCGACTCTTGCTTTGAGGGGGGATACCTCATCCATAATCGGGGCAACCAACCCTCACCTATTTTTGTCTTGCAGTTCACTTAAACAACCAACAAGATGAAATCAACCTTATCCCATACCTAGGGCAACTGACTTCTATTTTTGTCTTGTAGTTCATTTAGAGTAACCAACAAGACAAAAAGGGGCAAATGTAGACACCTAAATAGTGTCTAACCCTTGTTCACCCCCCCTCCTTGGACACATCACCCATGACACCTCACCTTGGACTAATTCCCATCTTATGACTCACCTAAGACCTATTCTTACTTCTCTCTAACCGCCTAACAAACTCTCATGTGTATTTATCCCAACCTTCGACATTCTCCAACAGATAGTGCACTTGGTGGATGAAAAATGGGCTTAGTGGCTCTTTTTACCTATTCTAACCCCGCTGACATCGGTCACATGTCGGTCGACGCCGGTGGAATCACCGACGTCGGTTATACTTAACCAACTTTCTTAACCCTTTGATGATTCCAATCAAAAATTGGCTAATCTCGAAAGCAAATCATGAATCCTTCAATCTTTAGTCTTCGACCATCCATCAATCTACCAAATCTCTCAGTCAAGCCTCTCACTCTCTCCCTCAGGTGTAGCAACAACTTCAGGGTTCTCTATCAGCAACAGGTTCTCACACAGGCTACATCAACAGCGGGTACGGGAATCATCAGTAGCACACCTTCAACAAGGCACAGGTAAGTATATTGTCTGTGTTTTCTTTGTGTTTTCTAGTCATTTGCTTCTAAGTATTATGAATTAGATTCAGCATTCCCTCTCCCCAAACCAAACTGTTAACCAAGCCAGACCTAAATCTTTACTTCTCCATCTCCCTATTGCCTTTGTCCTCTGTCAGACCATACACTCTATCCATTTAACTAAACTCTCAGACTCAGACCCCAGATCATTCAACCAAGCCCAAAACTTTGTCTCAAAACCACTCAAATAAACCTAGACCCTGACCAGACCTTGTCCACGGACCAGAGACCTACCCAGACCTCATCCAAAGACCTTTGCCTCTACCAATGCTAGTTACTACCCCAACTGACGTCGGCATATTAATCGACGTCAGCACCTTAACCAACCAACGCCGGTAGGACCACTGACGCCAGTGACTATGATTAGTTTGACAGCTTCTTTCAAGTAAGCCTTTGCTTCCCTTTTTCATTCCATCTTTTATCATTTCAATTCTTTTTCATTATGTTGTTTATCAGACACTTCTTTTTATTGATTAGTGGGTTTATATCCCTTAAGGAAGTCTTCATACTTCTGGGATCAAGCTTTCACTTGGCAACCCACCATCTATCCATCTAAAGCCTTCTTTTGTCCAAGTTTCTTTTCTTTGCAGGTGTCATTCCTCCACAGCCAAAGAGGAGTACTCACAGCGTCTGGATTACGGTGCGCAGACTATATCCAGGTACACATCAAGCCTTGACCATTCCTTCTTAAGTTTCTCATTTTCTCTCTTTTGAATTTGAAAGAAAAATTTGAATAGAAACATTCTTTGGGATACCTCATCCATAATCGGGGCAACCAACCCTCGCCTATTTTTGTCTTGCAGTTCACTTGAACAACCAACAAGATGAAATCAACTTTATTCCATACCTAGGACAACCGACTCCTATTTTTGTCTTGCAGTTCATTTAGAGCAACCAACAAGACAAAAAGGGGCAAATGTAAACACCTAAATAGTGTCTAACCCTTGTTCACCCCCCCTCCTTAGACACATCACCCATGACACCTCACCTAGGACACCTTGCCTTGGACTAATTCCCATCTTATGACTCACCTAAGACCTATTCTTACTTCTCTCTAACCACCTAACAAACTCTTGTGTGTATTTAGCCCAACCTTCGACATTCTCCAATGGATAGTGCACTTGGCGGATGAAAAATGGGCTTAGTGGCTCTTTTTTCCCATTCTAACCCCGCCGACATCGGTCACATGTCGGTCGATGCCAGCGGAATCACCGACATCGGTTATACTTAACCAACTTTTCTAACCCTTTGACGATTCCAATCAAAAATCGGCTAATCTCAGAAGCAAATCACAAATCCTTCAATCTTTAGTCTTCGACCATTCGTCAATCTGCCAAATCTCTCAGTCAAGCCTCTCACTCTCTCCCTCAAGTGCAGCAACAACTTCAGGGTTCTCTATCAACAACAGGTTCTCACACAGGCTACATCAACAGTGGGTACGGGAATCATCAGTAGCACACCTTCAACAAGGCACAGGTAAGTATATTGTCTATGTTTTCTTTGTGTTTTCTATTCATTTGCTTCTAAGTATTATGAATTAGATTCAACATTCCCTCTCCCCAAATGAGACTGTTAACCAAGCTAGACCTAAATCTTTACTTCTCCATCTCCCTATTGCCTCTATCCTCTGTGAGACCATACACTCTGTCCATTCAACTAGACTCTCAGACTCAGACCCCAGACCATTCAACCAAGCCCAAAACTTTGTCTCAAGACCACTCAAATAAACTTAGACCCTGACCAGACTCTGTCCACGGACCACAGACCTACCCATACCTTGTCCAAAGACCTTTTCCTCTACCGATGTTGGTCATTACCCCAACCGCCATTGGTAGATTAACCGACATCAGCATCTTGACCAACCGACGCCAGTGACTGTGACCAGTTCGACAGCTTCTTTCAAGTAAGCCTTTGCTTCCTTTTTTCATTCCATCTTTTATCATTTCAATTCTTTATCATTCTGTTGTTTATCAGACACTTCTTTTTATTGATTAGTGGGTTTATATCCCTTAAGGAAGTTTTCATACTTCTGGGATCAAGCTTTCGCTTGGCAACCCACCATGTGTCCATTTAATGCCTTCTTTTGTCCAAGCTTCTTTTCTTTGCAGGTGTCATTCCTCCACAGCCAAAGAGGAGTACTCACAACGTCTGGATTATGGTGTGCAGACTATATCCAGGTACACATCAAGCCTTGACCATTCCTTCTTAAGTTTCTCATTTTCTCTCCTTTGAATTTGAAAGCAGAATTTGAATAGAAATAGTTAACCCCTTATTATTGAGGACTATCATAGCTCTTCAAATGATTCTAAAACACATAGTGCTATTTATTTTCCATCTCCCTCTTAACTAACTAAATCCCATCCCAGGTCTAATCCACCTAGTCCACCTCACTCACCCCCTCATATCCCTTTGCCACTTATTCTTGAACATCTTACTAAACTAGTTATGAGGCATAGGGACCAAGAAGAGAATGCACATCCTACATTCTACATTCCTAGATTTAGACCTATCAATTTTGATGAGATGGAAGTATATCCTAATGAGGTTCCACATAAAGTTAGGAAATGCCTCTCAAAATTCTAAGGGAACAATGAAGTAAGTTCTGATCAACATCTAATGACCTTTCAAAATATTATTGAAGATTATGAGGTTGAGTATGAAGATGTGTATAAAGTTCTTTGTGCACATGCTAGAGGAGAATGCTCATGAATGGTTTAATTCCCTTCCCACTAGATGCATTGATTCATAGGAAGATATGCAAAATGTTTTTAGAATTTAATATGGTGTTAAGATTGATCCAAGGTTTTGCTTGGATGAATTTAAAAATATCAAGAAGAATACTAATGAGTTTTTGTAGGACTTTTACACTTGATTCAACAAGATGATGTTGTAACTACCTAACAACATCAAGCCTAGTGACACATCATGCTTAATCAAATATTGAGATGAATTTAATAAGAGGGTTTCATACTTCTTGAGGGACAAGGCTCCCACTAACCTATGATTGGCATTCAATGTGGCCATCCAAATTGAGAATAACATCAAGGATGTGGGAAATCCCTTGAACAAGTAGGTTGATGTGAATTTGGTTAATCTAAAAAATACATAGCCCACAAAGATAACCAACTTGGAGGATCTTATCAAAACTTTAGCATTTCTTATCAAATAAATGTTGTATAAGTTGGCTAGAGATGAAAAGGGGGTCTCTTAGGTGTCTACCAACTATGAGAGGGATCTGAATCCAAATCAAGTGCAAAGGGGCCTTGATTCTTTCCATAAATATAATGACAGAGGGAAGAGGCTTGCATATAAAGATAGAATGGAAATAAACTAGAATAGAGGGGTTAGAAAAGAGGTGCATGATCCTTTAAATGCTAAGATAAATGCTATAAATTTTGATTTGGACATTGATTTGTGTGACAAATTCTTCCTTTCACACACTTCATATGATATTGATGAACAACTTGATGAAGATCTAGATGAACCTAAATATGCATCATCTAACTATAATATTTTTATGTTTGATTTTCAAAGACCCCAAGACAAATCAGATACCTCTATGGAATTATTGATTGATACTATTTTTGATTAGTTTTGGAGCACCGTCAAAATGGAGAGTGTCCTAACTTTTGACTTTTCTTGTGATATTAATGTGGCATGAGCATATGAATTGCCTATTCATGATTTTGATCTCTTGCACTCTATGATGATCAATAAATATCCTAGTATAAATCCATCAATTGAGGATAGGTAGTTATTAATTAATGCAACAACTACCCAAAAGAAGGAATACAACTTGAGAGGTAGGCAACCAAGTGTTACTCCTCAAGACACTACCCTTGAAAATTAAAAGGTAGGGAATACAAGAAAAGAAATTTATATCAATTCAAGAAGATTTCAAGGTAGCACCGATAACCTAAGCTATTAAGACTAAAGGTGCTCCATCTAGGAGCACCAAAAGGCCTATATTGTCTGGCATCCCCAAGAGTGCAAATGAGCCTAAGAAAAATCCACCTTTGAAGGCTAGTGTTAAAATTTTTAACCCATCCCAACTTACTCCCCTTCAGACATTAAGTGACTATATTCTAGCTAAAGGTTTCATTACCCTTCTACTAAATACACATCTTCCCTAGTATAGAGTGTGTGACATGGATTAAGCGTTGAGTCAAATAAAGATCACTGCACCACTTATTGAATTATTAAGAATACCTAAACACAAGAAAAGGGCCTTTAAATATTTATAATTTGGTAAAAGTTCAACCATGAATGAAGTTGAGCTACCCCAAGCACCCGCAAAAGAACATGAATAACTAGAATAGGTTGTTGAACTTGCTCCAGAGGTCTATATGGGGACTGCATTAGTAGAGAGTCAGATGAATGTGGATCTGTTTATATGACTCTACTAATCAATGGTCTAGTTATTCACAACTTCATATTTGATTCTAGAGCTTCTTGTAATGTGATGCCCTTAGGTGTCCTCAATGATCTTGGAGTAAAGATCATGTTAGCCTTTGGTAAGTGTTATGTCATGGACTCACAAAAGGTTCCAGTTGTTTAATTATTTAAGGGGTTGGTACTATAGTTGGTAGTTCATCTTGGTAAGTACTTGAACATAGACATGGTATTTGTAGACTACCCACCTAAATGGGGGATGTTTCTATTATGTAAATGGGTTATGATCATGGGTTGAAGTGTGCATATAGACCTTTCCTATGCTACCACTATTTTAGAGGGTAAGATGGTTAGACTCTTTAGAGATTCAAAGATGCTACATGTGATTGAAGATCCAAACCATGCTCTCAATGAGGTATTGTACATGGACATTGAACTTGGTAACTTTACTAGGAATGTTGATATCAATGAATAGCCTATTGCTTTTTATGTTGATCCTGTTAAAGAAAATTCACTATGGAAGATGTGATTTTATGGGGCTTGGTCCAGTCTTAAAAATGGAACTAGGATTATCTTCTATGCCTCCAACAGTAAATGATTTATGTTTTTTTTCTAGATTTCCTTTGAGTGCATTAACAATACTACTAAGTATGATGCACACTTGCTTGGTCTAAGGATTGATCATGAATATGGAATCAAATGTATGATTGTTAAGGGTGAATATAAGTTAGTGGTAAAGAAAATATATAATAATTTTGCCATGAAGAGTAAAAGGTTGAAACAATATCAAAATGTTGTCTAGGATTTGTTGGAGCTCTTTGATACATTAAATTTGTGTTATCATGATAGAAGTTTCAACCAAGAATCTAATAGACTTGCAAGGCTAGGTGGTCAATTTGACATTACAAATACCAGTCTTCACTTTCAATATCAAGTAAAAGTACTTATTAGGATTTCAATCTTAGGTAATGTTCATCATTGGTAGGTCTTTGATGATGATAAATACATTAAAAGGTTTCTAAAATATGAGGCTAAGTTCCATGATTAGCTCATAGACTTGGAACCTATGGTTCAAGTTAGTAATAGGAAGGAGACCTTGTTTGGGAAGGATATTATTTAGTTAAATAAAAACACTATCCCAAGAAAACTAGTCAGTTTAGAAACATCTTTTGATGGAGTGGCTATAATCAGGTTGAGAAAATTATTTATCTCAAAAGATAGGACTAAGTGTAATTTGGGTTCTCATGAGAATCTAAGAAAAGTTTGGCTAGGTACCAACCTGAGTGCAGTAGAGACAAAAGCTTACATGCAATTACTATAGAAGTACCAAGATTGCTTAACATGGTCTTATTCTAAGCTAAAGCCATATAACAAGGATTTTTTATATCATATCATCCCAATACAGACTAATAGCAAGACTTTCAAGTAGAACCAAAGACCCATTAACCCCATATTGGCCACTAATATGTGGGATGAATTAAAGAAGCTAAGGGATAGTGGTATAATTCAGCCCATCAGGTATTCATCATGGGTTACAAACTTAGTCCCTATAAGGAATAAAAATGTTGACATCCACTTATTTGTGGATTTAATAAATCTAAACAAATATTCTTTAAAATACAATTATCCCCTACCTAAGATGGATAACCTTTTGTAGAGTGTCACTAGATCAAAAATGTTGTCCACATTGGATGGTTTCTTTGGTTACAACCAGGTTGTGGTCAAGGAATCTAAGAGGTCCAAGACCATGTTCATAATGTCTTGGGCCACTTACCTATATATGTAGATGCCTTTTGGGTTGATGAATGTTGGTGAAATGTTACAAAGAGCTATGGACATTGCTTTTGTAGGGATAATTAACCAATTCTTTTCTATGTAATAAGATTAAATTACCATGTAGTCCAAGACAAGATAAGAGTATTTGGATCATCAAGAAAAGGTGTTGATCAGATGTAAGGAGTTTGAAATTTCACTTAATCCCATGAAGTGCCACTTTGGAGTATAAAAGGCCAAGTTTTGAGTACATATAGTTTCCAAAGATGGTGTCATGATTTACCCTAAAAGGGTTGTAGCCATAGACAAAGTGCCTATCTCACAATATAAGAAATGAATTCAATCTTTCTTTAGATAGATCAACTTTATAAGGAGGTTTGTGTCTAATTTAGTAGAGATCACTCTACCTATTACTTTTATTTTAAATAAGGACTAGACCATCAAATGAGAGGAGAAAGTTGTGAAAGAATTTAGTGACATCAAGGGAACTTTATATTCTTCCCCTATTTTGGCCAATCCTAATTACACAAAACCATTCTAGGTATTCTATTTTATGTCATGCAATAATGTGGATATTATCTTGTTGTAAAATAATGAGGAAGGTCATGAGAAGCCCATAGATTTATTCAATAAAGCTATGCAAGGTCCTAATCTAAACTACACCATCATGAAAACACAAGCTTTCTCTCTTTTGAAGGATGTTAAAACATTCAAGTTGTATTTTTTGAGTTCAAAGATTATTTCCTATATCTCACACACCATGGTGAAGGACATTATAACTAATATTGAAGTATACAACAAGAGGTATAGGTGGGTCAACAAGTTAAAAGAGTATGCCATAGATATCTAGATCATCAAGCTAGTAAGGGGGATGGGTCTAGCCAAGTTTATGGTTGAGACCAATTTGCAAGATATTGAGGTAAACAATGTTATATTTAATGTTGATGATTCCTTGAGTCAACTTAATGCATCTTTGTGGTATAGAGACATCGTTTACTACTTAAATTTTTTTAACTATCTCCCTAACTTGGATAAGAATCAGAGAAGAACTCTCGATCTTGTCTCGCAAAAGTACCTCTTTGCTAAAGATGGAAAAGCATGGAATAATCTAGATGGGGTTCTCCTAAAATGTGTGATAGAAGAATAAACTACTATCCTGATTGAAGACTTCTATATTGGATTATGCGGTCGTCATTTTGCACCTAAAGTTATAGTTCATAAAATTTTGAGAGTTGGTTATTGGTGGCCATCACTATTTAAGGATATTGCTCAGATAGTTAGATGTGAGAAATGTCTACATGTTACTGGGAGAATGAAAACTTCATGTTTTCTTCCCTTACAACTTGTGGTAATTAAAGGCCCATTCAGATAATGGGGAATGGATTTCATTAAATAAATCACTGATTAATCAAGCATTGGGTATAGATGGATACTAGTTGCAACTAATTACTTCACCAAATGGGTCGAATAAATCCCTAAAAAGAAAGCAAAATAGTAGGTAGTCATGGATTTTTTATTAACTTAGATTATTTGTAGGTTTGGTGTACCTATTAAGATAATTATTGATAATGAAATGATCTTCAAAGCTAAATCTTTGGTGGTATTATTCAAATACTATGGGATTAAATTGACCTATGCTTCTAACTATAATCCTTAATGGAGCGGGAAAGCAAAATCAAGTAATAATAACTTGCTCAGGATAATCTGGTAAACATTGGAAGAAAATAAAAAGAAGTGGGGTAAATATCTAAAGTTTGACATATGCTCTGATAAGATCATGCCTAAGAGATGTATAGGCAGAAGACCTTTTGAGCTTGTTTATAGAGCTCAAGTAATTCTACCTATGAATTTATAGTTTCCCACTTATCAGTTCATGCAAGAACTAGGGGATGATGAGTAGATCCATCACTATGAAAATAGGGTAAACTAGATTATTGATCTTGATAAAAATTGAATACAAGCTCATGAAAGACACCTTAAGTTCAAGGAGAAGCTAAATAAAATATTGGATAGAAAGTTCACTCCAATAAACTTATAAATAGTTAATTTAGTTATGTTTTGGGATAGTAAGCATGAGGAGAAAGGAAAACATGGCAAGTTTGATGCCTTGTGGATGGGTCCCTATTCCATTGATTACTAGATTGGGGAGCGTACTTTCTTATTAAGAGATATGGATGGTGAAATATTGGAGTTTCTAGTTAATGGTGGACATTTAACACACTTTCTTGATTGAGTCCAACTGCAATTATATACCATATTGTATAGTATTTTGTTACTTTGTCCTCTTATTGTTTTGTTTCTCCTTTATTTTAGGCCTTCTTTTTATAGTTTCCTTTTGTGTATTTATCTTGTATTCTTTTCTAGATCCTTCTAATCTATTTTTTTAATTATATCATGTTTTATAGAGCCTTCATAGATGTTTTCTAAAAATTGTTTAAGTCTTGACTTTGTATCCCAATAGATTGGCACCTAGTCTTGTATTCTGTGGTTCTTTGCACACTTGTAAGGGGTATGCATCCCTGGGTGAGATCTAGTATTAGTGCCCAAAATTGAACTAAAGTAATTGGTCCCTTATCTGTATTAATGTCTAAGTCATTATCCCTAAAGTATTAATGTTTCAGAAGGTTAAGTTCATGTAAAAAATGGCTAAGTCCTTTGCCTAGTCTTTGCTTGGCAATGTGTGTCTTTCTCATATACCTTTTAGGGATTTTGTATGAGCATAATGTCTAATAAAAATAGGTCTTTGGTATTTTTGTCTAAGACAAAAGACTTATTTCCATCAAATATTTTGTCCACTATAAAGGTTTTGAAGGAATTCAATATCTTATTTATTTTAGGTTAAGTGTTTTACAAAAGATCTGAAGGATTATTTCATTTGTTTTGGGTCATTTACTTTGGAATTTTTGTCTGTGGCAAAAATCCCAATGGGCACTTGCCCTTTAGGCATTTTTCATACACAAAAATCTTGAAGGAAATCTTTTCTTCCAGAAAAGGTGTAAAACCTTATTTGTTTTAGAATTTTTATCCATGACAAAAAGTTTGAAGGGCACTTGCCCTTCAAAATTTTTTCATGCATAAAAAGCCCAAAAGAATTGAGGGTATTTTTTACTTTGGCCAAAGGTACTTTTAAAAATATTAAAGGGTCATTTTGTCTTTACAAAAAATTTGAAGGATCATTTCCTTTGGGCATTTTTTCATTGCAAAATTCCTGAAGGGAACTTTTGAGGGGTGAAGGACACTTACAAAATTCCCAAAGGACACTTGTAGAAGGGTCATTTTACCTTTGAAAATTTTCCAAAGGATTATTTATTTTGGGCATTTTTCCCTTGATTTTTTTTTGAAAGGTACTTTTAAAGAGTTATGAGGACATTTTCAATAGGTCCAAAGGTCACTATTAGAAGATGGAGGACAATTTTATAAACTCTAAAAGGCCCTTTCAAGAGATCTAAAGGACCATTCCAAAAGGCTGAAGGGAAATTCTATAGGGCAAGTTCCCTTGATAAAATTTTTGAAGGGTATGTTCAAAGGGACTGAAGGATACTTTTGGTAATTTTTTTGTGAAGCAAAAGTCCTATTTCCTTTGGACATTTTTCCCAAGCAAAAAGTCTAAAAAAATTGCATTTATTCAAGAGAAGTACCGAGTTTAATTTCTATGGGTAATCAGTTTTAGAAAAATTGTCCAAAATAATTATCACAATAGAGACATAAAGTGTAGAGGTCCAATTCCTTTGGAAAAAGTGTAAAAGACTATTTCCTTCAGAGGAATTATTTTAGATAAAATGTCTGAAATAATTATTCTAATAAAAGCTGAAGACTCAACTATTATGGGAAAATTGTGAATTCAAATCCTTCAGGGAAATTGTCTCAAACATTTTATCTAAAATAATTATCCCAACATTCACCCAAAAGAATTATTGCGGGATAATTGTGCCAAAGAAAAGATGACGATAGAAGTGCTGAAGTAAACAAGAATGCCAAAGACAAAGACTCAAACAAAAATTCTATAGAATAAAGTCCCCAAAGAAACATTTCTAAATTAAAGGTATAACAGTCTCATGGACATTTTTTGATAGGCATGTGGATATCAACTTTAAGTTTTAGGGACTAACCATTAGGATTCAAATGTTTTGGGATGGTTGTATGAGCATCAAATTTAGACCCTATAAAATAGTGATTTATTTTCAAGTGGAGGCAGATCCAATGGGATGAATTTGCATATAATAATATGATCTGATGATGCATGATCAAGGCTAAATATTTGAAGGAACTCAAGCTAATCAAAGGCATGATAAGTGTCAAGTTCATAGGGAATGATTTAAATTTTGAGCATGTTCTAAAGATTTGACAGTGTGAGCTAGCAGTTAACAAGTCAATGGGACCTAAGATCAAGTGAGACATTTCCACATGGCATGAGGGTGATCAAAGTAGTAGTAATTATCTACAAGGTAAATAGGAAGCCCATAAGGCTACTAAGTGGCATCTCTTTGGGGCCAAATAAAAGGAAATATCCAATGATGTCCTACCCCTTAGATCATGATCTACTAGTGTGCATTTGCTTAGGCAATCAAGATTAGATGGTGTGAGTTCAAAGTTAAAAGGTCAATCTTGTGGTTCATGATAAGGCTTGAGCATGTCCTCATTGATTGATGGTATGTGGTTAAACATAAAAGTTTTAATAAATGGGGTGTATTAAGTCATAACTTTTCAACAAAGCCCATAATAGACACAGGACCTGTTGACCTTTTTCCTTGCTATCCTAATTAGTCAGTCTCTGATGTCTTTGCCTTACTAAAATTATGGTTTTTTCACTTTTTAATAGACCTATTCTTATAAATATCTGAGTGATTGGAGTCCTGTAGGTTTTTAGGTTGATTTGGGGCTTATTTTTACTTCAAGCAAATCTTGGACAAACCTTTTTTGGCAAAGGAATGGGCCAATTTCAAAGAGATGGAAGTCTTTCAAAAGACTCTGAAGGTCAAGTGCTCTTGTGGAGGGTAGGAAGGTGATAAATGGGACCATTAAAGTAGGCTATGAAGGACAATTTTGGACCTAGGGTGCCCTTTTAAAGGGCAAAGAATGCATTTGAAAGAGATCAAGGCAGAAGGTCAAAAGGGAAGTTTCCTTTGGAAAAGTGACAAGGCAAAACCAAGGATTTATTCAGACTTTTTGTCTAAAGAAAATCCATGTAGAACCAAAGGTAAATTCCTTCGAACAAAATACCTAAAGGAATTCCTTTAGACATTTTGTCTGAATAAATTCACCAAAGGAAGGTTGAGACATGAAGGCAAGATTTCCTTCAGGAAAAATATCTAAAGGAATTACATTTTATCTAAAGGAATTGGGAAGAAAAAAGATCCTGAAGGGCAAGTGCACTTTCGAAGGGATCTTAGCTAAGGAAAAGGGGCCTTCTCCATTTTTTCAAAGGGTTACCTTCCCTTCGGGAAGTTTCATTTTGCAAAAGGCTAAAGGTATTACCAAAGATGATGATGGGCCTGAGAACGTCAACTTTAGCATGGTGAACTAGCCATTAGAAATTCAAACATCTGGTGACATGCTCATAGATGTCAAATTCAAGATAGTGAAATAGTCATTAGTTTTCAAATGGTGACAGGCTTGTAGATGTCAATTTTATGGTGATAAGATAGTCATTGATTTTCAAATGTTTATGGATGGGCCCGTGTATGAAATGGGTTAATAGTTAAAGAAAAGGCTAAAGGAGATTTCTTTCAGATAAGATGTCTGAAAGAATTATAGAATTCCTAAGCTTTACCAAAAGTATATGATAAAACTCAAAGGAAGACATAATTCCTTCAAACAAGTGTCCAAAGGATATCTTTTGGATGTTTTGTTAGAGGAAATTCAAAGGCTCAAAAAACTGAAGATAGACTCAATGACCCGCTAGGAAAGGAGCCAAGAGGAGACAAACAATAGCCTTGAGGGCCAAGTTGCTAGGAAAAGATAAGAAGTAGCATAGGAAAAATAGAGTAGTCTAGGTGGCATAAGAAGTGTCAGCAGGAGAAGTTATTACTATAGATGAAATAGTCTCCACCAAGTAGTCATCAAAGGGAGTGTAAGCATTCAATGGGGTGGCCTATTTTTCTTCATTTATCCTTAATGAATAGACAATTGTGTAAGCTTCATAGAGAGGTGGACTTGTCACTCAAAAAACAAAGTGACCCATACTTTAGCAGGAACATTTAATATGGTTTGAGCAGCAAAGTCAATACCTGCAACATCTACATCATGGTTCTTTTAGGCTATTTATGGAAGGATGACACCAGCATGAGTGAATTCCTCTCTCCTAAGTGTTTAATATAGTATGGTCCACCTATTATTGAAGGCACAAATAGTATTTCTCTTAATTATATATATATATATATATTGTAATCTCTTAGCTTGAAAAGGATATCTCTCACTTATGTATGGTGAAGCCCTACCAATTTTATCTTTGAATCAAAAGAATGTCTTTTACCTCTATCTGACTGGTTATACTTCTGAATATGTCTGTGTATTAACTTAATGTTTAGTCATTTCATCTTGATGCTTTCATAGGTTGACACTAACATATCTAGTATATCCAAGACCATTTTGCAGGTTAACAGGAAGTGCCCAAGTTGGAACATAGAGACAGAAGAGCAATTATCTGACACTATGTTTTTGTAGCACCTATGGTGAGTTCTTTTTATTTCTATCTTCATATATCCCCTTGTTAAATCACCCATACATTTTGGTAGTTTGTTTAGATGAAGTATCTATTCACCCTTTTGGTCTAAAGTGTTGATATAAGCTGAGTAGATCGAATCATTTATGATCTACTAAGACTTTTGTCCAAATGACATCAAACACTAGACTTTGAAATAAAGGCTTATGTGATTTTATTTAATATAACAAGGTTAGAACAACTTTGACATAGACCTGACACATAAGATCAAACATAAACATGATCATTTGGAATAAGCCATAATGCAAAAAGGAACCTAGAAAAAAGATTGTTTTCTCAAATAAAGGTAGAAATAATGATGAGGATAGGCTGAATGAATAAATAAGTGATAGTTTTCAAATTTGCGTAATTTATTAACCTAAGTTACGCAACCCAAAAGAGAAAGATCTGTGTATCATACCATGTGAAACAAGGCCTAAATAGAAATTAATTAATAGTTGAATTCAAACTTGGAAAGGTTAACTAAAAACTCAATGGTTGAAAACTATTATTGGACTAAACAAGCTAGACAAGATTGGATAGCATGAAAATGCATGAACAAGGTCCAAATGACATACATAACATGGTTTGGTTGGTTTGAAACAATAGTTTTTGATATAAGGTAAACAAGTCTTGAAATAAATTGAGTAGCATAATAGTGTTAGCATGCTCTAATGATGTGATCAACGTTTTATTTCAAAGACTCCAAGACACAAATTTGATAATGATTTGGGCCACATAACAATGCCCATCTCACACAAGTAACACACACACAAACATATTTAGCAAAAATTTGCAAGGCACAAGTGTGATGTAAAATGGATAGCATAACACCTCTTCAATCAAGGAGTGACGTATAAACAAACTAGTTATTGACATGGTTTATAAACAAACATATTAGTTTTTGTCTCAAAATACCAAGCAAAAAAATGATAAAATACAAGTAAATCATCCAAATTCCTATTAAAGAGGTGGCAAAGTGGAGTTGACTAAAACTAATTATTTTGTGAAAATTATAGATAGATCAATTGCATAATGACTTTCATGTTAAATGATCCAAAAGAAGCACACTTTAATTGGGTGTCTACAGCACTTGGCTTGTTACAAAAAGGTCTTTCTATTTTTGTAACCACTGTATCTATCACTTGTTCATTGTAGTGCAATGTCTAATGTGTAGATACCTCCTTATGCTTAACCCCAATACTAAAAGGTGGTTTAACCACTCAAACCTCTAATCTTATTAGGGGTTATGAAATCAATGCTAGGGGATGAAACCTTAGGTTAAAGCTTCCATATATAACTTGTGAGAGGTAATAAAGCCCCCCTCACAATCCAAGATGTAATGAAATAAATGACACAATAGAAAGTCTTTATGGTCACCTCAAGATCACCCACTACTATTATGATTTTTTGGGGAAGGCTTTAAATGACATTCATTCCATGCCTTGGAATAGGCTTTAAGTGTGATGAGATGGCACTTTTGATCCCAAAAGTCACCTAAAGGGGCAGATGAGAGCATACGCGCACATATCTTTTCACTAAAGCAAACAATTAACAAGAAAGTTTGAAAATAATTTAATTGAATTTAATTTCATTACACCAAATTGAAAGTGTTTGATTAGATTTGTTACTAGTCCCTTGGCTTTAAGAAGTGCAAATAGAAATAATTGCAAACCATTCAAAAATAAGTTGGCACTTTTGATCCCAAAAATTTTCTAAAGGGGATGGATGGGAGAGCATACACACACAACTTTATATTTACCCAAACAAGTTTAGACTAAATAAATAATGAAAACAACTTGCAAAAACTTTGAATTGTATTCAATTTTATAGCACTAAATGAAATGTGTGGTGGTGTTCTTTTAGCCCCTTGGCTTTAAGTTGTGAACTTTGAAATAAACCACAAACTTAACCATTAAAACATCTTAAAAAGTTTATTTAAACACCAAAATTAAGGATTATTAATTCATTTTAGACATCCAAATAAAGTGTGAAAAGACTAATTTAGATTGAAATGGTTTTATTCAAATAGGTCCTACAAAGAAAAGGTCAGAACTTTGTTTAGCTTTGAAGCTTATTTATCAAATGAGACAAGCAACTTTGAAGGGTAAAATATGTTGACTCGAAGGCAAAACCACAAAAACACAAGCATGTTAGGTTAGGCAAAGGTTATCAAAAATCTTAATAAAAAACTCAAAAAATCTCAAAAAAATAAAATAAACTTATGAAACATGCAAACAAGTTAGAAGGTTAAAAACAAAAAAACTAAATACAAAAATCATAAAAACCTATAGTCAGTAATTTAACAAAAATTTTAAAATATAAAACCATTTGTCACGAAGTTTTTGGAGGTTATTTATGGGTCTAGTTCACACCTCTCTAAAAAAAATCATATCAAACTAGTGAATAATAAAAAAAATTATTATCTCTGTACTAACTATTTTTACCAAAAAATTAATAAACAAAAAGTGATAATCACTAAAATAGTCATAACTTTTAAACTAAAAATTAGATTTTAATGAAATTTTGAGAGATAAGATGAAACTAGTAAGACCATATTATCAAAAAAAAAAAAAAAAATAGTAGATAAATTAAAAATTAGAGCTATTTTAACAACTATTTTTGTTCAAAGATGTGGGATGTGCAATCATGTCCCACCGGATGTGCCATTTATGATCAATGAATTTGACAAAGAGAGGAGGTTAGATCAAGTGTTAGTATATAAAACCTTGAAATCAACACACTAACATACTAACATCTCTAAGCCTAGATCTTAAGGGGAGCTTAATGAATAAACAACAATTGAAAACCCAACTAAAATACAAAGAACAACAATATTTGCCTTCCTTGAAAGCTCTAAATGATTTCTTTGTTTGACATGTTTGGATTATGCATAAGAGGTCTTCATCAATGACATATGGCTAAAACAATCTCTTCTATGCACCATTATTTAATTCTTGGCTTGATTGATATGGCTTATCTCAATTTCAACATTATAGCACTAGCCTTTTAGCTTCATGAATCTATTCTTGTATTATAGCTCTACTTTGATTGAGATCTCTAAATGAAGATCTCTAAGCTTTCTTTTATAGGATTTTAAATCCATTATAATGGGTTAAATCTGACCATGATTGAGTTTGCCATATTCCTAGAATATTCTTTTAGATATTTTCATCAAGTGACAACTCACAAAGGTAATGAGTGTGTTCTAAAAAATTTTAAGATGCTCTTGAATTTCTTTTTTAGTAATTGATTTAATTGATTTATTAGATCATGGGTGAATTCAATTAGGATTTGAAATTGATTTAACTTTCTAATTGATTTTGATTAGGGTGTGCAAGTTAATTAATTATTTTTAGGTATTTGGTTATTTGTTTGATTTTTATTAATTCAATTTATGTATTTGCCTTATTTAATTATTTTAATAGGCCAAATTGATTTAATTCAAGGTTATAAAGCCAAATTCAAGACTAATAAAAATTCTTAAGCTGGGTATTCAATGGTTGACAAGAATTGGTCTAAAGTTGAATATGAAGCCATTGGTGGCCAAATTTATGTCTACATGTAAAATAGTATTTATAAATATTCAAGGGCTTTCAAATAAACAAAAAATAAAACTAGCATATTTATTGGAAAAAAGGGTCTATTTTCTTCTTGAAAACCCCTAGGTGTAACAACACAGACACTTGGTTTAAAAAGTGAAGCTATAAAGTAACATATTATCAAAAATTATATATTATTTCATTAATCATGATTTAACACTTTCAATAGAAAAACAATCACACCTGAAGAATCAATGGAAAATTATACATTTTTTGCAAAAAAAATTGATGATTTGTGTCTCCTAAATGAAAGTATTTCAAAAAATAAAAATAGCTGAGAAGCATTATCTCTAGATTTAATAAGGATATTGATAAAATATTTTGATAGTGATGGACATTAGCTTCTTGTGATATGTACAAAAAAAATTAGATGCCAATACAGCCTCCCATGCCTTTGGCCATCCCTTTTAGAATATTTTAGTGTAATATTCATTGTTGGTATGAATGTTGATTTAAAAATTATTGATCTTTTGAATGTCATTGAAGATTTTAAGGAAGTACATCTTCACCTATTTCTTCAAGTATTTATTTATAAATTTATTATTAGGGATTTTAATGTATTCATCATTCACAAACTAAACCATTTTTTTGGCATTAGAGCTCTTTCAAAAAGTTGTGTGTTGGTCATTTCCATTATATGTAAAATGTGGGTGTCATACTTTGGGGTCCAAATAGTGATGGATTCAATTGGACTCATATTACAGGTATCAATTTCTCTCAAAATTCCACTAATTTTCAGATTGAATATTTCATCTTCCATTCACAACAAAGTAAATTAGAGGAAGTTGTTGAAATCAATAAATATGTACCAACATTTTAAATGATTGGTTTACACAAAACAAGAAGGCAATTCAAAAATGAAATAAATAACTTATTTTGGGAGAGACTTATCTCTACTTTCAATAATTCAAATATATGTGATGTGATATGGGTATATACAGGAGTTGGATTGGTGCATGTTTGTACACAATTTCAATAGAATTTATCATGAATTACAACAATTGAAGAACAAACAATTTTTAATGTTTAATTTCAAAAAAAAATTACAAACTTGGAGCCATCAATACCATAACAACCGCTTCAATCAGTACTAGGTGTATAACATTTTTAGTTTGTATTATAATCATGCTTTATTTTCAAATATAACATTTTAACAATCTTTCAGTGTGTATGATTTATTTTTCAAACATAATAGCTTAGCAATATTTTGGTGTGTAGCACTAATGACATTGAATGCAAGTGAAGCAATAATAATAATGAAAAATCAAATTAATGAACATGACACATTGAAAGTTGAATAAGGTAATATAAGATCATTAATATTTTTACAATTATAGATTTTTTTATTTATCTATTATTTATAATAATGAAAAAATATTTATTTATTTATGTCTTAATTAAAATAGTTTATAACATAACTCTACAACTTTGTGTATCAAAAAAAATAACTCAAGACACAACATTGTAGATTGATGCCTCCATAAAAATAACACAAGGTAAAACTCTAAAATAAGACACTTTTTTGAAATAAAAATATCAAATCAATTGACGATGAAAATTTTTATTTACTAAATTATATAATGCCTTACAGGGAATAAAGAACAAAAAGTTCAATGAAATAGTGAAATTATAAAAACTACAGAAGGCAAAAAAAATTTGAAAAACCCCTTTTAATGAATGTGTAATTATGCAGTTTCATATACTATAATATTTAATTTATCTTCATTTATTTACACACATTACAATTGATTTTTTCTTTATGGACACGGGAGTGTAGAAGACAATAAAATATAGTACATCAACTTGGGATTTGGAAGTATGGTTAATTTTATTGTTGTGTCGACTTTAATGAGGTTGTATTTACCCATTTAAATATTTTTTAAATGTTTAATTTACCCAATTTAAAATAACTCAATATGTGTTATATTGTGCCTTTAAGACAATAAATTTTGATGTGGAATATACATGATATTTATCAATATAAAAACAATTTTTTTGAATGGACAAAAATATTATGATTGTGACAAATTCGATGAAGAATATATTTCTTATTAAGAATATTTTGATGAAAAAAGGCATAGATGTATGTATGTATATAATGTAATATATGTGTGCATATGATAAATGGCATAAATAGATTGTAGAAGTAATCAGATATGTATGTATGTATGTATGTATGTATGTATGGATGGATGAATGGATGGATGGATAGATGGATGGATGGATGGATTTATGTATATATGTATATGATAGATATAAGAATTCTTTGATATAAAGTAAGAAATGAATAAATTATATTGTGATAGAAACAATTATATTACTATTGAGTTAAATTATTTTTAATTTGATGTGTCTTATTAGAAGTATATGAAGGGGGTCCAACTGTCTTATGTATATTCATTTGAAATTAGTGATAGTGAATTTTGGCTTAAAATGAGTAAATCATATTTTTTTTGTTGTGAAATATTTTATAAACATATAAACGTGTATTGGTATGCATAATAATAGTTGATACTTTCATTAATGTAAGAATATAAATGTTGGTTATTCAATGTTAAATTGCTATCAATGTTTATGAGGAAAAAGTTATGGTAAAACCAGATTAGTTTTAAATATGATGAGATACATCTATTTTAATGAATGCATAAGAACTATTTGTTATGGTCAAGTTAATAGGATTCATTATAAACATGTATACGCATATGTATATTACAAAATTAGTAATAAAAATTGTGCATCCATGTATAATGAGTATAGTTACATGTGCCTGAGCAAGTATATATTTTTGTATATGTTTATGTTAATATTTATAAGATTTAAGTAAATGAAAGTAAAAAATGCATCAAATAAAATGTAATATGTATATATGTTACAATATGAAATGCAAATCAAAAGTGCATCAATGATCAATCTAACATGTAAAACATTTTCTTAGAAAAAATCTATGTTATATTTCTTATAATATAATATTGTTAATAAATTATTGCTTTATTTTTAAAAAAATTAAAGACATTTCAAATGAGGAGCTAAAACTTACTTTTAAAAAACTGTTTATTTTGGGGTTGGATGAATTATTATAGGTTGTGCTCAAAACAAAAGATATGAAAATAAATGTTATGTAAAGAAAAGAAGATTATATAATAGAAAATATGTAATACTACATTCAAGATCATTCCAAATAAATTTTTAAGGTGGCACTACATTCTTTTTCTCACATTGGCCTTTAGTCAATGATAGAGGACAATCATTTGAGTCTACTCCTTCAATCCATGGATTACACAAGTTCAAATTTCATGATTGTTTAGGATGGAAATTATTCTAATCCCTTCAATAAAAATATAAATGAATTGGATGAAATTATTTTTAAAGTGACATTTGGCGATGATTTTTCAATTGCCAACATGATGTTCATTGATTATAATTCTCAAAATTATGTTATAAAATAAAAATTACAAATGAATTATGTTACTACAAGTAGATATACTGTAAATAGAAGTTTGAAAGACAAATAGGATTGGAGAATCAAAATAATGTATATCATCACATTTTTGGGAGCAAACATAAAATTCATGCCAACAATTGTGAAACATTTTTCAGAAGGATATAACTTTACCATAAGATTATTTTAAGTGTATTTATTGATTATAAACTATAATTTTAGTAACATTATCATCAATTTCATATAAATAAATTCTAAATTATTTCAAATGTAGTCTACTTTAATTAAAATTTATGGATTTTAATTTAGTAATACTTTGGTCTCATTTCATAGAATTTGATTTATAGTTGGGGATACCTTGAAAGTATTGAATAAGTTCCAAGTTTGAAATTTAATCCCCTTGAAAGTGGATACTCCATCATTTTATCTTTAAATTACCAAACTTGATCCATTAGTATATTGACACTTGCTCATGAAGATATTCCCAATGAATAATAAATAATTCTCAAGTATCTCTCTCATTAAATTTGTTTATTGATGCCCCATTAATGGGTCAAGGGTATACAGTGGTTTATCTCATCTATGTGATAGGTCTCTTTGGACTTCCCCCTATTGATTTCTTTAAAAAAAAAATTGATGCAATAGCATGGGGAAATCCAAGAGCCTCAAGAGCAAGATGCAATATTCAATATTGCTCTGGTTCTCTCATTTTTTTCACCTCAATGAACCTCTAAGATGGAACCAACAATGAACTTGAAGCCCAGGCAATTATCCTAGGTATATAATTTTTAAGACAAATCAGATTTGAATACTTGATAATTTAAGGAGATTCCAATCTCATAGTAGAGGTGATTCATAATCAACATGTTAAGGCTTAGTGACTCAAAATCTTCCCCCTGATTTGTCCTCTCCCTGATGAAATGGAATCTTGGTCATCATCACATTTCTTCATATAATCTAATAAACAATTATATTCCCTATAAATTAGGGGTGGACTATTATATCCCAAATTTTCACCCTAGAAATCTAAGGAAACCTTCTCAAATTTGGGATAACATGAAACTATCTCTGCCTATAGACAATCTTAGTACAAGAGATAGATCTTTAGATTTGAAAGGGATAGCTCCCTTGATCTATGTTTAAGCTCACACACTACACTAGGATAATCACTATTGGGGGTGAAAAGGGAAGAAGGAAACATAAATAAACCTAAACTAATGAATGTGATACACCAAAGATAAGTTCACCAAACACATTTGCATCTATACTAATAAAGAAGATTATTAAAACTGACCTTAACTCATTGTTCTTCTACTATAAGTATTTATCATGGAGGTAGATTACTATACATATCCAAAGGTGGTTGAAAAGGTGGTCTGATATTAGACACTACTAATCTCTCACATAATTCAAAACACACTTAGAAAACCCATACACTTCATGGGACCTATTAGAAGAGATACCACTCACACAAAACATGCAAGAGCATAATGGAATCAAGGAGAAGACATTCATCACTTAACATCTAGATACACTACTTGACTACTTAGGCAAGAGTTTTAGAGATAAAACCAACTCTATAATCTTTTCTCAAATACAAATCAAGATGTTAAACCATTAAGGCTTTGCCATACCAATTATGGATCTATTACAAATCTAAAAAGGCTTGAATATATAGAGCATAAGAGAGGAGAGAGAATAAGTGAAGAGTAAGGGTCACAAGGCCAAGTTTCAAACCTTAGAAACTAGTTATAATGTAATATAATGAAGTGTAAAATAGGTTATGAAGTTTTCTTGGACAATTTTCCATCATAATTTCATCATTCTCCCTCAAGTTGGTGTAGAACTCTTCATTGTCTTGCTTTGAAACTGCCTTGATGATGAGGGGTTCACCAAATGACCATAACTATTGTAAAAGTCATTAACACATTTACATTAACCTGAGAAGGTGGAAACAAGATGTTGACAGTCATTATCTGCTCCTCAATTGATGATCTTCTCTTTGGCAATTGTCACTCACTCCTTGTAACTACTCACTAGCCCTTTTAGGCTTCTCTTCACACTTGTCACTAAGGTGAATTGTATTTGTTAATGGAGGTTCATTTAATATGTGTTAGGAAACTCACTTATACCTTATTTATCCTCTATCCTATCAAATAGACCTCAATGAAAATAAACAACACTTCTCATCTTCACACTTAGGTAGTCACTTTGCTTCTCACTATCATATTTAGACTTTCTATAATGAAAGGTATAATAGATAGGTTTACATGATTATCTGAGGTAAGATATGAGTATTGGGAGTTATAATAAGTCCTTAAAAAGTTCTTACAATGACTTTCATATGTCCATTCCTTTTTTCACCTATAGAAAACCTCAATTCCTATAAAATAGACTAAATTAGGCATGTTAGTATAAGTGATGGTATAAAATAATTGAGTGTCAAAGATATTTAGGGAGATTTAAACATGTCCAATTTAATTTATAGGTGAATTGACACTTTTTGAAGTCATTTTCATTCATCTTTTCTCAATCAAGTTCTTGAGAGGGTTTTAAGAGGGATTTTGGATGTTCAAATTATTAGTGATGATTCATAAAGGTTAGACATTCAACCCTCAAACCAATTCCACTAAGTTAGATTATAGGACCCATTTAAACTCCCCACTTGTTTTTTAGGTGTCATTCATACCATATGTATAGATATGAGTGAAAAAACATGGCTCTCAAACTCCTATAATGCATTATAAATAGGTCTAAGATAGATATAGGCTAAAATGACTAGTCTTGAGTTTTTATCTATAGACAAATGGGATAAATAAGTCATATACTCTCCATTAAATCTCTTAAATTTTTTTTCAAGGTTCTCGTTATCATATGAGTCAAGTTAGAGGCCACTAGGGTTTAGGCCTAGTTCTAGGCCTAGTAGACCTTGACTATATTTCTATGTGTATAACTACCTTTGGGTGTTCCCAATGACTATAGGTGACCTTTATAACTTTTTAATCTTAAATAAAACCCATCACATAATTATAAAATCCCTAAATATTCTACCATTCATCACTTCATCATTCTCATACTATGTCTACAAGGTTGCCTTGATTGTGGAGTGTCCTCTATCTAAGAAAAAATATAAGACACTTACCCTATTAATTTGATATAAATGAGACCATGGTGGATATATTGGGTAATTATTACATACTTTATCAATTTTAAAAACTTTATCATACTTATATAACCCTCAAACCTTCAAATTCCTTAACACTAGCTTTTAAACTTATGACTATATGCAGGATTTGTACTGACTGTAGGTTAAAGTTATAAGCCTATTTGTTCAATCTTATATTTATTTATTTACATCTTAAAATCTCAAGGTAATATTAAATGATCATTTTTAAAGTTATTTTTACATGTTTAGTCACTTCATACTTCAATCAAGCTTTCAAACTATATCTCTCCATTAGTTTGAGCTAGTATGTAGACTGTGTTGACTGTGTCACTTGTAGGTGGAAATTATGAAGGTTAATGGAATCCTATAGGTGATGATTAATTGATTGATCACCATGATTCCACTTTTATATTCCCCTAAAGTTATTAATATCATATTAAACTTGAATGGAGTCATTTTTTCTTGAGATCATACACCTATTGTGTCATTGTTGCATTACAAGTTCATTTTGGCTTCAATGGTACTATTTTTCATGAGTATTTTTAGGTGGAAACTTAACTAGGTTGAGATCACCATCAACCATCATCTATCTTAACAAGCAACTTATTCTCATGTTCAAATGTGAAATCTAGTTCTAGGTTGTGAGAATATATCCCTAGGGTTTACTCAGACCTCATCAACACTTACCAATAAATGACACATTGTATGAGCAAAATCTCATTCAGAGAAGTTAAGGTAAAACTTCTCATTAGAAAGATTCTAACTCTGTGAATCAAGGATCTAAGTCTAAATATATGCATTAGATTCATCACTATCACTATGATATTATCTATGTTCTCAATTCTGCTTAAAGGTCTCAAATGAATCCAAACACCTACAAGGCCATTTAAACATTACTCTGTCTCCTTTGCGTTGACTTTAGACCACTATGGTATTCATGTAGGCTTAGCGATTGTGTATGAAAGTTCAATCTTGGATTGTCTCTCCTATCATATTCCATGATGTCTTAAAATATCAACCCTATATCAAAATAGGTCTCTTATATTACATCATCAACCTTGAACTTCTCTCAAGATCTTCTATCATCTTACCTCCATTAACTACATAGTCATAGTCTTGTGGTCATAGCCTACTTGTATGTGAGTTCAACATTAAAACTCACTTGGTTTCAAGGCTTGATATGCCTATTAGTCAATTGAATTTTTCTTAAACCATAACCATGATTTGAGAGTAGGTAAAACAAGTGCATTAACTTTGATGTGAAGCCACTATGAGAGGCCAAAACACTATAATTGATAGAAGACTATTCTATAAACCATTGATGTTAACCTATGGCTCAATGAGATAGTTATGTTTATATATTAATATTCACACCTCCCAAACTTTTTTAAATCAACATGGAATGAAGTAACATACTCTAAAATATTAAGTACACCACTTGATTCACATAGATAACTGAAAATAGAAAAGAAAACTAAGGTGTTAGGGATGTGCAAGTAGTTTAAAAGCATCAACAATCTTAAAGATTGTTCATATATTACAAACCACCAAACCAAAAAATATTTCCACAAAAATGAATAAAAATTGGACTACTATAACCCACCAATTACACTCACTTGAACTCTTCTCCTCCTATTTGTACAAAGTGTAAATTGGTTGACCTCTTTGACCTACCCAAGAGAGTGATGAGAGAGAGAGGTCAGTTTTTTCCATTTTTAGAATTTTCAAAGTTACTTTAGCATGGAAGTGAATTGTGGAGATCTCAATATACCTCCATAAAGTGGTGACACATGCTAGATGGGTTACATTAGTTTGTACAATATGTTTCTCTAAATTTTCACTAATTACATTCAAATGAGAAAGAAACTAAGGTTAAGAGGTTATGGGTTTGATGTTACCCAGATTTAGTGTGAACCGTATCCAAGCCTTGTGGGAGCTCTTCTTTGGCTATGGAGGAAACACCTGTAGTAAGAATGAAACTTAAACAAGAATGATGTTAGAAGAGGCTATGGTGGACTACCAAGCTACGCACTTGGTCCCAGAAGTGTGAAGCTCCTTAAGGGATGACAGTCCACTGTTTAAAGAAAAAAGTATTGTAAAGGAAGAAATAATAAATGACTAAAGAGATAGAAAAGTAGATGGTGTGTACCTATTCCCTATAGTCTATGTATCTCAGAATGCTACAGAAGATTGGTTGAAGGTTCTGTCTAGTCTAGATGGGTTGTTTAGATGGCTTTCTAGTTTGTTGGTTCAGAACATAGTCGCTGACATTGGTGGGTCTACCGAGGTCAGTCAGGTAAATGGTGCCAACGTCAATTGGGTTGTTGATGTCAGTCAGGGTTGTCAACCTTGGATAGCTTTTAGAGTATTTCTAGGATAGACAGAGGGGTTTTTGGAATTTTAGAGGTTGGTGCAGGTTTCAAGAAGGTGAATGAGGTCTGAGGAAGGGTATAGGTGGAGGATTGGTGTGAAAAGGGGGTGAGAATAAGGGGAAGGCCTTTTAGCCCCTCCACAGAAGAAGTCAAGCCTCTTGACAGTATTTAGAAATATCATTTAAAACTAATTAACAATATATTCTAAAACACTGAAATGAAAACCAAAGTACTTAGCTTTATAAGGTGAAGAACCAGAGGTGTCAGAATAGTGATTCCTATTGTGGCTGATGTGACTGGTGTTGTGAGCCAATGAAGTGAAAATGGATTACTTTAATTTAGTAGCTTGAGGTCCTCGTACAATCTTTCAATCCAATCTCTAGAATGATTTGTGTAGAGTTTTAGTAGCCAGGAGAATAATAGTCAAGTTTTGGTGCTTGAAATCTCAGAGTGTGCATGACAATGTGTGAGAAGATGGGGGCTAGCTCAATGTTAGAGTTTAGCTTATGTAACCAATGTTGGTGATCCTATCAGCGTTGACGTAGAACTGTCGACATTGGTCATGGGTTGACTGATGTCGATAGAGAGAGAATAGGTCAAAAGGCTATTTTTAGCTCTTTGCCTATTTCTCCACCTGCCAATTGCCTTTTTTGTTGGAAAATGGTCAAAACAAGGGCTTATGAGGCATGGGAGTTGGTTAGGGAGTTAAGATGGAGTGAGAATAGGTCATAGGTAGTTAATATTTAGAGGACCTAGTCTCAGGCTGACTCATAGGCTAAGAAATGGTCTTAGGGTGAGGTGTCTAGGTGGGGTAATTAATTTAAAATAAGTAGTTTTTTTAAATTAATAAGGCATCCAAGTGTGGGTTAGGAGTGTTAACATTTAAAAGGGGACCAAGGAAGGTTGACACAATATTGGTGTCTACATTTTCCCCTTTTTGTCTTATGGTTTGTTCTGATGAACTGCAAGACAAAAATAGACGTAAGTTGCCTCAGGTATGGGGTGAGGTATTCCACCTCAAAACAGGAATTGAGAGAAGGTAATCTAAAATTAGGTGCCAATTTGATAGGCAATGGATGGGTAAGATGAGGTTGGAGTGTGAATGCTACAATAGTTGAGATTGTGCATATACCACTTCACTTTATAGGTAGGTCAAATTGTCGCAAGCAAGGTCGAGGAGGACTAAAATTTAAGTAACTAGTCCCCAGCTTATTAGTGGTAGCTGATTGGGTTAAAATGATCAAAGCCATAGATCTAATGGTTGAGGAGGACTAAAATCAAAGTAATCAGTCCCCAGTTTATTAGTGGTAGTTGATTGGGTTAGATCGATCAAAGTTGTAGCTCTAATGGTCATCATGTTCTAAGTATCTGGGCTAGGAAGTACTCTTGGAAAACATGAAAATGTCATAGATATTGGGGATCAACTTGGTCGTGATCTGATAATAAGTGTGAGGGGTGCATACAATTTGCTAACTATTTGTTAGGTAGCATATGCAATCAAAACAACTAAGTCAAAGTTGTCTCAAAATTGGTCATGGTCTGAGGAGATAGTCATGATCTCTGAGGTCATTTATCAATTTAGGCTAAGATATAAGTGATCTCGAGTGTTGTTTGTTGTGGTTAGGGAGATGTATGTGATCTCCAATGTACCCCATGAGAAGTCTAAGGTGGCTTTTACAGTGTCAAGGCTAGTTGTTTAGTCATGATTTTGGGTAGTTGTTCGTAGCCCAGGCATAAGTATTGGCAAGGTAGGGTTTTGGAGGGTAGGGCCCTATTCAGATGCCACCACAGTAGCCAGCTCAGCCACCACCATAGCAGCCACCTCAGTAGGTAGTAGAGTAGCCACCTCAGCCACAGCCACAGAGTTCTCTAAAGGGCATGGCATCGGGATGGATGCATCCACCGTAGATTGTACCTATATCTAGGTATAATATTGTGTTGGATGAGATCACATATTATGAGGGTGCCATCAGGGAATTTTCATAGATCTAGTGATATTCTAAGATGCTAGCTCAGTAGAGATCTGTGTCACGTGCCACTGCCTCCAATTCTCAGAGACAATGATGGTCAGAGGGTGGAGATGATTCGGTGTCTTCGTGACCACGACCACCACCATAGCTTTGAGGTGTTTGTAGTTGTTGAGGTGTATATATATACCAGCTTGTGTGTCATTAATGTGAGATGTACATACATTTTGAGAGAGGCATAGATATATTGTACTGTTTCAAATATTTTTTGATGTATACCTTCGTTTCATAGTTATATATATATGAGATGTTTGAGATATTGATATGTTATGGATGTGACTTTGTGTTAGTTGTTTTGGTTATGTTAGTGTTTTTAGCATTTCTCATATGTTTGATGGTACATGCTTGAAATGATGAGTGTATGATGATGTTATAGCCTTTTTCATATTGTGTGATGGTGTATGTTGTAACATAGGTTATGTGGTTTTTCATCCTTAGCAATTTTCCATATTGGTGATGGTGTATGCTAAAAATGAAATGAGTTTATTTATGCTTTAGCAGATTTTCATATTGGTGATGGTATATGCTTGACACAAATTGTGTTTGGTTGATAATTTCCATGTATATTGTTTTCCATAGAAACTAATGTGAATGGGCTATGATAATTTATATAACACAAATTGGTATTTGCATTAAATAAATCATGATGTTATGTGAGTGGTTAGAAAATGCTTTGGTTGTATTTTATTAGAAACATGTGATGTTATTTATGATAAAATTGAGTTGAATGTTAGCTTCATAACTTTATAGTGAAAACTATGAGATGACAATATGTGAGCATATAATTTTAAGACACTGCATCCTAAAGGATAAACTAGCATGTGACGAAGGTATATAAGAGTTGAAAGGCGCATTGCTCTTTCATTGACAAGGATCATAATGATAGCACAAATAGGGTTTTTGCAAACAAAAGCCCCGTTCATGCATTACATCATTGACCATTGGTTTTTGTTAGAGAAGTACCCTAATCACTTGACATTACGTGAGCTCAAAATCCCTTGGGTATTATGGGGTAATAGGTGTGATTATGTGATATGTGAGGATAGCGTAACCCTTTTTAGCAGGGATAAATTTGCCCCTTTTATAAGTGACCCTAAGAATGATTATAGGCAAGTCCATGACTTAATAGTTTGTTTGTCCGTTTTTTTTTTTTTTTTTTGGAGACTGATCAATGCGGGAAGTCTACTTTGGGATGTTGTTTTGTTTTGTGGTTATGTGAAGATGATCAATGTGGGAAGCTTCTGAGAGGGTGTTGTTCTTGTAGAAAAATTTGGTCATAGCCATCCTTCGAGGGAGTGGTCTATATTTTGCTTTGTATGTTTTGATTTCTTTGAATAACTATCCTTCAAGGGAGCAGTCTATTAATTACAGCAATAATGCAGCTATCCTTTGAGGGTGTAGTCTACATTTATAGTTTATGACCTTTTAATATTTTGTTAGGCATCCCAATTTTTTTTGTCATGGACTAGACTATAGAGGTTTAGGGGTTTCCCTTTTATTAGGACAAAGCATTAATGCTTTAAAAAGGGTTAACTAATTTTTGTAGGGAAAAAGGGTTGAAAGGAATAGGAATGAGGATGACAGGGGTTGCTCAAGGAATGAGCTCAAGTTAAACATCAAGTGAATGATTACTTGGTTAATAGTAAAATGGTCATAGATGCAAGGCATAAAGGGGCTCAGGTTCTGGCTGGCCTTCAAGAAAAGATAGACGATAAGTGCCTGATCTGTACTTGTGCATTATTATATAAGATCTAAGCCAATTAGGAGCAAACTTGACTCGTTTGCTTTTTTCCATATTGGTCACGTGTTGGTTTTCTTTAAGGATGAGATCTCTTATTTTGAAATCTCACTCTTTCAGATTTTTGTTATAGGCACACTTGATGTGATCTTGGTAAATATGAAGATGATTAAGAGCAACAAGATGATGTTCATCGAGTAACTCGAGTTGTGTTAATCGATCTTGATGAAATTCATCATTAGAAAGCATGTCATGCAAGGAGATGTGAAGAGAAGGTATTTGTACTTCAAGAGGCAAGACGGCCTTGATTCCATACACTAAGGAGAAAGGTGTAGCACCTATAGGGGTTCGAATGCTAGTGCGGTAGGCCCATAAAACAAAGGGAATGTGAGTGTGCCAATCCCATGCAGTGTCGTTGACCACCTTCATTAGGATTTTAATTAGGATTTTTTTAGAAGCTTCTGTCTATCCATTTTCTTATGGATAGTAAGGTGAGGAGAAGCTGAGTTTAATGCCAAAAGTGTCACAAAGATTTTGGACAGTTTTGTTTTTGAAAGATTTGTCGTTATCGGTGATTAACTTGTGAGGTACACCAAAATTATAGATGATGTGGTGGTTAATGAAGTCGATGATTTTGTCAGCTTTAGTGAAGATGAGGGGAACAGCTTCCACCCATTTAGTGAAATATTTAGTCACTGTGATAATAGACTGATGTCAAAGAGATGAATGAAGGTTAATCTCACCAATTAGATCTAAGCCCCATTGTGAAAAGGGCCAAAAATCCTTAGCAACTTGTAAAGCATGGCTAGGGACGTGAAGTAGGTTAGCATGTTGTTGGCATTTGATACAATGCCAAACATAGTCCCTACAATCTTGGTTAAGAGTGGGCCAATAATAGCCCAGGCAGAAGATGCGCTTTGCAACTAAGTTACCACTAAAATGTCCTCCACAAATCCCATCATGGACTTGTTTGATGACATGAGATGTCTCAGGGGTGGTTATGCATTGAAGAAAGAGGCCGTTAAAACCTCATTTGTAGAGAAGACCCCCTAACATGGTGTAGTGAGCAGTACTCTTGATAAAAGCCCACCATCCATTGCTAGAGAGGTTAGGAGGAATGATAGAATAAGTCAAGTAGTCAACAAGTTATTTATACTAAACATCATGTGGACTAGAGTCAATATTGCCAACAAAGTTGATGTCGATTGAGATATATGAGGGCAATGCCAAATAGTGTACCATGACATAAATTCTCAAGGAAGCAGATGAAGATGGGATGTGTGAGGCAAGAGAGGCCATTGTGTCAGCAAACTTATTCGTAGAGCGAGGAATAGTTTGCAAGAGATAACAATCAAAAGACCCTAACAATGTGTCAACATGGTGTTTATATCATTGCAAAACTTTATTTTTACAAAGATATGAACCGTTAATCTAATTAACGACTAGTTATGAGTTGCCAAAGATATTGATTGTCTTAATGCCCAAGAAAATGGTAGTTTGAAGCCCCAAAATTAAGGCTTCATACTCAGCCATGTTATTGGTGCATTTGAAGTCGAGTTTGAAGGATAGAGGCATGGGGTCACCCTCATGAGGGATGAGAATGACCCCCGCACCCCCATCGAGTTGACATTTAAATCCATCAAAAAACATTATCATTTGATAGGGGATGTCATCGATGGATAGCATGGTGATAGACTCATCAAGAAATTTGCAATTAGAGGGTTGGTTAGCAGGTAAAGGGGCATCTACTAGTTGGCCAGCAATCATTTTCCCCTTTATAAACTTTTGTTGAATGAATTCCAAATTGAACTCAGTGAGAAGCATGAGCCAACGAGCCATACGTTGGTTTTGGTATGGCTTGGAATGCATGTATTTGAGAGGGTCAGTGTAGGTGATGACATAAGTCTTGTGGTTGAGGAGATAGTGGCAGAGTTTGGAGGTGATAAAGACTAATGCCAAACAAAGTTTTTTGGTAGAGTATACCAATTTTGTAGTCAATGAGTGTTTAGCTTATATAATAAACCGCTTACTCATGATGTTGTTCATCTTGATACATGATCATGGCACCTAAGGAATG
Source organism: Torreya grandis (assembly GCA_037957365.1). Classification (NCBI taxonomy): domain Eukaryota; kingdom Viridiplantae; phylum Streptophyta; class Pinopsida; order Cupressales; family Taxaceae; genus Torreya; species Torreya grandis. The sequence continues at coordinate 1,582,645 of JARHVA010003030.1, forward strand.
ATCTATTGATGAAATGTAAAGATAGAAGGGTTGGTTGTCTTTAGGTGGAATAAGGACTGATGGAGAGACAAGATAGCATTTAAGAGCCTCAAAAGCCTCTTGGCAATCCTTATTCCAATTAAAGGAGACATCCTTCTTGAGGAGGTGATGGAAGGGTTGGCATTGGTCAGATAGCTACGAGATGAAGCAACGAATAGATTGAAGCTTCCCTTGCAGGCTGCGAAGTTGTTTTAGGTTAGTTGGTGGGGGCATCTTGAGTATGGCTTGAATCTTAGCTGGGTCTACCTCAATGCCATAGAGAGAAATGATGAAACCCAAAAGCTTCCCTAAGAGAACCCCAAAGACACATTTCTTGGGGTTGAGTCAAACATTATATTGTAGTAAGCGACTGAATATTGTTTTGAGAATGGTTAAGTGGTCATGACAAAGTTTGGATTTCCCCAGTAGATCATCCACATAGTCCTCCATGATTTTGTGGAGGAGATCATGAAAGATATAAGTCATGGCTCGTTGGGGCCAAAAGGCATGACCCTATAGTAGAATGTCCCCCATGGGGTGATGAAGGTGGTTTTATGTTGATCTTTTGGGGCAATCAAGATTTGGTTATATCCTGAAAACCCATCCATGAGGGATAGCATCTCATGACCAGCCATAAGATTAACAAGTTGGTCAATGTTTGGTAAAGGAAAGTCATCCTTTGGGCAAGCTAGGTTGAGGTCATGATCATTAGTACAAATTTGAATTCCCCCTATTGCTTTTGTGATAGGCACAATGTTTGACACCCATTGTGGATAATCAATGGGTTGGATAAATGAGACAGAGAGAAGATGTTGAAGCTCCTTTTTGACAAGGAGTGTGAGGTGAGGATGCATCTTGTGAAGCTTTTGCCTGACAGGCTTAGCTTCATGGTTCATGACGATGTTATGGATGACAATATCAGGGTCAATACTAGGTATATCGCTATAGGACCAAGCAAAGGCTTTGCTATGATCTGTAAGGAATGTGGTATAGTCAATTTGTTCTTGGGCATCTAAAGATTTACCAATCTTTAAAATGTGAGGAACATCAAAAGATGGGAGATTAATGTCAATAGTTGATTCATTTAACATAACATATGTTTACAAAGGAAGTGATCATTGTATGAAGGAGTCATCCGCACCCATGTAGGTGAGTATGGCATCATTGTCCAAGTGTTGGATAGTGTTGATGCTAGAAGATTCATCATCTATCATGTCTGGATAAACGAGAGGAAGAGACCTTGATACCTCACCTAGTTGATAGGTCAGGGGTTCTAAGTGAATGGCATTTATGAAAAAAAAACTAGGAGGGATGGAAACCACCAACTTTGTAGGTGAGGGTGGGGGAATAGGTGAGGTTAGAGGAGAATGCTCTATGATAGTTTCATGGTGAGGGATCTTAGAGGGTTTTGTAAAGTTCTTTGAAACCCATGCCATGCCATTTCTTGGCATTTTTGATTGCCTCATCATTTGGAGGCTCAATGGGCTTGTGGGGACATTGTTCATAACACCCAAAGCCAAAACCCTTCCACGCACACCTATGAAGATAGGTGTGAGCAAAGCTAGGGTTGTCGAGGAAGGAGAAATTGCAAGTGAATAGTCAGGGTGATGAGAGAGGATTTCCAATAGTAGGAGCCTGATCTAGCCCTCCATAGGTGAGATTAGTTTGGAGATCAGGAGGACCATATGGGATGACCATTTTGATGTGATGGTCATAGTTAGGGTGATGATGAAGTTTTCCATATTCCTACAAAGTTTGGAACATGTCAAGGGTAAGAAAATGATACTCCCCAAGTGAAAGGTGCTAGAAGGTATCTTCCATAGGATCTTTCGTGGTCACTTGAGGAGTAGGCGTAGGTGTGACCGGTGTCTGTGAGCTTGTCGAGGCTTCTACAGGCGAAGGTGGTGTTTGGGTGGATGTTTTCAAAGGGATGAGAACATCATTAGGTTGATAGGTCATGTTACATGTTTTAAAGGGGGAAGGTTTAGTAGGAATGATATGAACCTATCCCTCATGTTCAAATTTGACACAATGATGCAACGTGGAAGGGACATAGGTCATGGAACGTATCTAAGGTCATCCCAACAACATGTTATATTGGAACTCCCCCTTGATGATATAGAAGAGTTCTAGAATTGTACGTGGGCCAACACGAACATGCAAGACCATAGTGCCAATGGTAGTGGTGGTGGCATCATTGAAAGAATGAAGAATTGCATCACTTTTTGACATGCAGTTCTTTGGAAGGGCTAGTTGATCATATGCATGGGTAGAAATGATGTTGATGCTAGCACCTCCATCAATCATAACCCACTTAATGCTAGTGTGATCAACATAAGCCATGATAAAGAGGGTGGGATCTTGATCTTCTAGGTTGTAGGTAAGAATCTTAGAATCACTAAAGGTGATGGAGACAATGGTGGGTAACATTTTGACTAAAGCAGCTAGTGGTTGGGGGTCTTCAGGTTGGACCTCCACTACCTATAAAACTTTGATCAAGGCCTGGCAATGTTGCTGAGAGCTTTGTATTAGGTCATATAAAGACATCTTCATAGGGGTTTGATGAAGTTGTTTCACCATGGAGTCATGAATTGCCTCTGAAGATGTTGGTTGAGATGTGCCCAAGATAGAAATCTTGGGCTCTGGTGGTGGAGAGGGCTTAGCAAATGGATATGTCCAAGGGGTAGAAACCTGCTCTTTTCATTTATCCTTTAGAGTTTAGGACTTGGTGGCCACATTGATAGTGTTGATTTCAAATAAAGGGGGAGAAGATGGTAGAGGGACCATAATCTCGTGTTGGGATCCTAATTCAAGTGAGGAGGTTTGGGAGGCATGGGATGGTGTCAGTAGTTTGTAAAAAAGATGGTCAAGAGAATCCTCAATGAAAAGGGTATCTTTTTCTAGGTGTTGGTGAATGACAACCTTAAGAGCATAGCAACTCTTAGTATCATGCCCAGGTGTGTGATGATACAAGCAAATTTGAGTGTCATCAAACCAAGATGGTTTTGATCTGAGAGGTCAGTATGGCTTAATAGGTGGGAGAATGATGCTAGAAGACTGCAACAATTTATGTAACAATGAAGCATAAGAACCAACTAATGGGTTTGCGCTCGTTGTTGTAGTACGGGTTGACAACTTTGATTTAGGAGTTGTAGGGGGAGTTTTTTGTACCACCTTTTTGGTTAGTGGTGTGGCCACATGCGTAGATGGCACTTTCTTGATGAGAGGTGTCAAATTTCTTGGAGGAAATATGTTTTTGATGGGTAGAGGGAGTAATGGAGGTAGTTTGTCTTTGTGAGGTGTTGGAATAGGGAGCACTCATATTAAAGTGGAAAGATGTGGACCCAAGATAGAGGGCAATGGTGAAGGTGGGGGAGGAGTAGACCGACGTGGTTTAGCATCCTCCTTTAGCATGGTGTGAGGCCCACTACTATGCAGGGTGAGGTTCAAATCTAACTTCACTTATGGGTGAGTTAGGTTTGATACAGAGTGAACACCAAGAGATCTAATTTTTTTTAGCATGGTGGATGCTTATGAGGGTTTGGATTTAGACATGGAAGGCTGAGCTTCTGATGATTTAGAAGTGGAAGCCTGATCTTTGTCAGAGACTTTGGGGTAAATCATTGTGAAAGAGTTGGCAGTATAAGGTGAAGTGGGATGTGTAGGTTAAGGAGCCCTAAGTCACTCCCATAATGCCTCATACTCTAGGTTCCTAGAATGGAGGAATCCTAAGTTTTTTGCCAATTGAGAGAAGGGTTTAGAAGACGTTGCATGAGGCCTTACAGTCATTCCTTTGGAAGATTTGGGTGATTGTGAGAGCGGAAACATGTTGGACGCAGCAATCATGGGCCAAAGGTGAGAGAGAACCATCACCATATCTTCCTTAGCCAAAGTGGGTGAGGTGGTGAGTTCTTCTCTCAGTGGAGAAGGGATTGAAGAATTTGGCTCTTCAAGCGGATAGAGCGCAGGGATGATCATGCCTTCCACATGTGGTCTAGGAGCGTGGAAAGTATGATCCTCCATTGGTAATAATAAGGATAAGGGTGGGGACACTAGCATTGGTACCATCAAAGCATCCTGCAATATGGGAGAGGTCAAAGTAGACTCTCCTACATGTGAGAGGGGGGTGGATGGAGGACTATCCTCCATTGGTGGAGAAAAAATAGGAGAGGAAGGCTCCTCTAAAGGGTGAAGTAGAGGAATGATGGCCCCTTCTACATGAGGGCATGGGGTATGAATGTTAAATTCTTCTAATGGTAGAAGAAGAGGGAAAGTGGGGGCAAGAGGAATAGGTAATACGAGATCCTCACGAGGTAGAAGAATGGGTAGAGGAGGTGTTTGATGTCATGGGGGTGATACAGGTGAAATGGGTTCATCCACATGAGGAAGAGGGCGAGGCAAAGGGAGCTCTTCATTATGTGGGGGTGATATGGGTAAGATAGGCTCTTCTACCTGTGGTGGAGAAATGGGTTGACCAACCTCTTTAGATTATGGGAGAGGTTGGATAGGAATGAAAGGAAAGACCATGTCAACCGTGCGTATGTTGCATTCTTGAGGGTTATCAACCATGGTCTAAACATTGTTCTAACTTGGGGGATGGTTAGGAAATAGTTGCCTAAAGACATCCATGATTTGGTTGCCTAGCACATTAGGGTTATCCAAAATAAGATCCCCTTTGTCTAACATGTCTTGAACAATGTTTTTTAGGGTTTTACAATTATCCGTGTCATGACCCTTGACACGATGATAGTTACAAAAGTCATTTTCCCTATACCATGCAAAGATGGCTCATGAGGGATCAAATTGGATAGGTGGTTAGATTTGAAGGAGGTTGAGGACTCCCTACTTCACTAATTTATCCAATACGGAAGCATACGATTCTCCTATTGGAGTGTATTGTCACTATTCATACCATTGTTGGAATTGTCTAGTGATGTTTTGTGAAGTGGGTGGCTTAGATTGGTTGGTTGTGGTAGAAGATGGTGACCTAAGGACCATAGCATTCGCTAATCCCTTAGACTTTGGGTGGGAAGAATAAGGTTTGGAAGAAGAAGGGTCATTGGGTTTTGCATTGGTATTTTTGTTACGTAATTTGACCCTATTTTCTTTGATTGCGCAAAGTTCAAGCTTTCAGGCCATAGTGAAAGCTTCATCAAATGTGCAGAAAGTTTGACCCCACAAAGTGGATGAGATGTGCTTGGCACATGCTCTTGAAAAGAGCTCAATGAGCTCAGGTTGAGGTAGTGAGAAGGAGAGTTGGTTGATCAAACCTCTCCAATAGGTGACAAAGTCTACTATTGACTCATCCTCAAATTGTCTAATGGAATAAAGGTCTGTGATGGAGACCTTCTTGGTAATATTGATTGAGAAATGATCAAGGAATAGCTAAGTGAGTTGAATGAAGGTTAAGAGAGAATGACTGGTAATGGAGCTATACCAGTCCACAGCAGTGCCAAAAAGTGACATAGGGAATGTGTGAAGTAGTAATGCATCATCATGCACTATGAGGTAGCAAGCATGTCTAAATGCTCGCAGATGTTGTTGTGGGTCCTCTTTACTCTAAAATTGAGTAAATTTTGGGAGTTCCCATTGGCTAGGGTATGGTCGAATAGGAACTGAAGGGTGGATAGGTTTGTTACAGATTTGTTCATACAAAAGAACACTCCTCAAACCTAAAATAGATGTCTCAAGGTTGGACATCTTATCCATCAGCATCTTAATTAGATCGGTAGAAGGATTGGCATGAGGGGAACCCCCTAAGTTATAGGGTACTAAGAAGGCATTGGAAGGGGCATGTGATGTACTTGGTTGCATTTGTGTAGATGTAACATACTGATAGATCATCATAGGGGCCGATGTCGAGGACAAGGGGGCTTGTGCTATGAAGTTAGAGGGCACAACTTGACTAGATGCCGCCAAGGGTGGTTGAATGGTGGTGACACTAGTTAAAGGAATAGTGGTCACTCTCATGTGTATATGGGCAAGAGTGGATGGGATAGAGATAATCAAGTTTTGGAAAGGTGTCGAACTTGGTTGAATTGTTTGCATTTGAGGGGGTACATAAACCCCAATGGAGGTAGGGCAAGAAAGGATAGAAGGGGAGGCCAAAGCTTGAACATTGGCCATGGTTAGGTTACTGGTCGAGGTAGTAGCCTGAGTGACCATAGGTTGGGTAGCAGATACTATTGATACCATTATCGCTTCAACCAAAAAAGTTGGCATCCCATAAATAAGATTACTCGAAGGATCTCGCATTTGGCTTCTAGTGAGATAATGTTGGAGAGCCTTGACATTGTGGTTAAGGAATCTCTCAAAATCTTGATCCCCTTTAGGAATAATAGGAGGTTGATCAGGGGTAGGTTGGATAGGAGTATGCTCAGTGTCTGAAGCATACTCCATTAGATGACTTGGCACAAAGGGCAAAGGTGGGAGTGGCTATTGACTCACGTGGTCAACAAGGAATTTGGCTTGACTGCATGTTAGGACCATCCAAGGCAAAAGGGGTTCAGGTTCTAAAAACTATGTGTTTTAGTTTCAAAAAACTAGAATTTGTGTTAAATAGCAAGAAATTTGGGTTTTAAGCTTGCTATTTGGAAAAAAAATTATTTATTGACAGTGACTATTGTCAGTTATTTAACTGATATTGGTTAGAAAATGTTGCTAACGTCAATCAGTTAACCGATGTCAGTGAAGGTTTGGTTGCCAATGTCGGTGGAGAAACTGATGTCAATTTCTGTGTAATTCCAAAAACACAGAAGATTGATAGTTTTTGGAAGAAGTTATTCTAAGTTGTTTTGGACTTTCGAATGGTATGACCTTACTAGCTCAAACACTTAGATAGAACTAGTAGAATAGATGATTAGGCAAGCAACATCTAAAATGTTAGATTCCTAGGAATGAGTTTTAAAGTCGTGGTGGCTTATGCCTTAAGAGAATGTGTTGGGAGTTGGGCTTGTAGAATAGTTCCTAGAGAGGAAGTCTATGGCTGGTTTCAAGTTGTGTTATGGTGCTCAAAGATATATGTGTTAGGGTCAGTACATGGCCTGGTGTTGGGGCTTACTCCCTTCACTTCACGAACCCAGAGCTAAGCTTCGCTGCTTAGATAGAATATACCTTCCCTATAGTTTATACTCTACCAGAGAACAAAGTGGGTCCTCCTCTTGGTGGTGAAATCCAAGTAAGATCACCGAGTGGGGTAAGGTATCTGCTAGGTGATTAAATCCTAGATGGGCCTTGTCTCAAGTAAGTTTATGTGTTTTATTTGAAGTGATTGTGGTTTGGTTGTGTCACATATGTGCACTATGATTCAGTCATAATGCTTTAATTACTAAGTGGGCTAAGTGTGCATCCAGCAAGAATGAAATGCAGTAGTTTTTAACCCAAATCAAAATATGTTATTCAAATGTAAACAAATGGAGAAGAGGTAAAGAGTATGATTTTTTCACTACTCTATGATGCATGCAAGAAGTGACAAGAAGAAAAAGAGATGTTCTTTTTAAACTCTACTAATGATTTCCTTTTGAAATAAAAAGATAGAAGAGGGGATGCAAGAAGTGAATATTTTTATAATGCATCTACATGAAAATTTGATTTTTAAAAGAAGAAGAATGAACCCAAGGAAAACTCCAAGGGTCCCACTGGGCATGCTAGAATGTTTCTCTAAATTTTTACTAATTACATTCAAATGAGAAAGAAACTAAGGTTAAGAGGTTATGGGTTTGATGTTACCCAGATTTAGTGTGCATTGTATCCAAGCCTTGTGGGAGCTCCTCTTTGGTTGTGGAGGAAACACCTACAATAAGAATGAAACTTAAACAAGAAAGATGTTAGAAGAGGCTATGGTGGACTACCAAGCTATGCACTCAGTCCCAGAAGCGTGAAGCTCCTTAAGGGATGACAGTCCACTATTTAAAGAAAAAAGTATTGTAAAGGAAGAAATGATAAATGACTAAAGAGATATAAAAGTAGATGGTGTGTACCTATTCCCTACAGTCTGTGTATCTCAGAATGCTACAAAAGGCTAGCTGAAGGTTATGTCTGGTCTAGATGGGCTATTTAAATGGCTTTCTAGTTTGCTAGTTTAGAACATAGTCACTGACATCGGTGGGTCTATCGAGGTTGGTCAGGTAAATGGTGCCGATGTCGGTTGGGTTGCCGATGTCGATCGGGGTTGTCAGCCTTGGATGGCTTTTAGAGTAATTTTGAGATAGACATAGGGGTTTCCAGAAGTTCAGAGGTTGGTGCAAGGTTATGGGAAGGTGAATGAGGTCTAAGGAAGGGTATAGGTGGAGGATTGGTGTGAAAAGGGGGTGAAAACAAGGGGAAGGCCTTTCAACCCCTCCACGGAAGAATTCAGGCCTCTTGATAGTATTTAGAAATATCAATGAAAACTAATTAACAATATATTCTAAAACACTAAAATGAAAACCAGAGTACTTAGCTTTATAAGGTGAAGAACTAGAGGTGTCAGAATAGTGATTATTTTTATGGTTGATGTGATTGGTGTTGTGAGCTAATGAAGTGAACATGGATTGCTTTAATTCAGTAGCTTGAGGTCCTCGTACAATCTTTCAATCCAGTCTCTAGAATGATTTGTGCAGAGTTTCGATAGCCAAGAGAACAATAGTCAAGTTTTGGTGCTTGAAAGCTCAGAGTGTGTGTGACAATGTGTGAGAAGGTGGGGGCTAGCTTAATGTTAGAGATTATCTTATGTAACTAACATCAGTGATCCCACTGGCATCAGTGTAGAACTATCGATGTCAGCCATAGGTTGACCGATGTCGATGGAGAGAGAATAGGTAAAAGGGCTATTTTTAGCTCTTTGCCCATTTCTCCACCTGCCAAGTGCCTTTTCCATTGGAGAATAGTCAAAATAAGGGCTTATGAGGCATGGGAGTTGGTTAGGGAGTTAAGATGGAGTGAGAATAGGTCATAGGTAGTTAATATTTGGAGGACCTAGTCTCAGGCTGACTCATAGGCTAAGAAATGGTCTTAGGGTGAGGTGTCTAGGTGAGGTGTCCAAGGTGAGGTAATTAATTTAAAATAAGTAATTTTTTTTAAATTAATAATGTGTGTAGGTGTGGGTTAGGAGTGTTAACGCTTAGAAGGGGACCAAGGGGGGGTGACACGATATTGGTGTCTACAAAATAATTGAAACTAACTTTTTTGTAGTGATCTTCCTTTTTCCATGTTGAACCTACATCCTTTTTAGTTTCAAACTATCCCCTGACACCTTTCTAACATGTGGTATGTTATGTGTCCTATTTAAACCTTTTTATTAATTAAAACCATACATTTCATTCTAACATGATCAAATGGTGGTAAAAAGGCTATTAAGATAAATATACAAATATGACAAAGATCAAACATATTGTGACCCTCAAAATGTGACTAGACCTCTCTAAGGACTATGTGGACCATATTAAAACCTATAAGACCTCATGGAAAGATTGAATATGTAATGTGTTGACCTAATTTGACCTAGGGGTATAATTAGTCAACATTTTGGTGATTTCATTGGGGTAGCAAGCCTGCTATGCTAAGGACTAATTGCCTTCTATCCTTGGGAAATGGAGTCACCCATACATTGTAAATGACATTTATAATCCTCTAAAAGGACACCAAACCACACCACCACAAAAAGGTAAAAAATAGACAAAAAAACAAAGACACGCACTTATTCTCTCATGAACACTTAAAGAAAGCACACACTTATCCTAATATGTACAATACCTCAAAACACTTGATATGAAAGAGATATTATTTATTGATTCAACTAGGGTCAAAGACAATTCTTCTTGTATCACTTATAATCTAATAAAACACACCATAATATGAGGCATAGTTATCAATGAACACTTACTTTTGGAGATAGTCAAATGACTCACCATGGTTAGATCTTTTTTTGACTAAAAGTGTGTAATTTGGATCTCTCATTAATACTTCATCTAGACTACTTGGAGGTTTGTTTGGATTTGCATTTTTCTTATATTTTGTCATTATCACTTGACAGTATTCAATCTGATCATTGGATATCATCAAAGCTTTCTCAATTTTTGATGCACTTAAAATAAGATATATTTATTATTATGAGTCTTCAAGACTATATTCTTTTTCACCAAACACTTCTTGATCTAGCAAGGTTTTTTCTTGCTTGGTAGAGACTTCAAGCTCCTCCTTATGCTCATTAAACACTTCATGGTTGAATTCAACATTAGTTCTATATTATTTTTAAATAATTGAAGGTTTGCTAACCTCAAATTCCTAAACTATAGCATTAAATTATTTCCACATATCATCTACCTCCTCTTAAGGTTTATGCTCATGAATGTTTTCTTCCTTGGCAAGAAAAAATAGTTTCTCATTAAGACTATCATGTTTTGACATAGCTAGGATATTGACATCATTACTCATGTGTATAAGATATTTTCCCCAATCAAATTGATCTATAATGTTATCAAGATCTACCTCAAGAGTTCCATCACAATATTCATGGAGAATGTAAGTACCAAGTCTTATTTCTTAAAGTCTACCTTACTCATCTCCCCACTCATTAAGATACAAATCATATATGCCATCAAATAATTTTAAAGGTTCTTTATCACTAGGGTGACCATGTTCTTCAATGACATTACAATTCATATTATAGGTATAAGGCAGATATGGTTCTACATAAAAACTAGATAGAGGTCCAGACTTGATTGTCACTTTTGCATCATACCTAGTCCTAAAGGCCATGTAAGACCAATCTAAAGCTAGATAACCTCCAATATTAGTAGTGAACTCTCTTAAAAAATAAAGTGCAAAATGGGGAGGCACATATACCACTATAACATCTTTAGAAATGGTGAATTTAGGACAAACATGAAGAATAATTTGCAAACATTTAATTATGCTAATGGTCTTGGTAGCTGAACCATCTAATTATAGCACTCCTTTGGTATGAGGTTTATACTTTAGTTCAATTTATCATATACTTATTTAGGTATGACACAAGTAATAGATCCACTATCAATAAGAAAATTATGTACCAAGGCATCTATAATGGTGATGGATAGATAGAAAGGAGGAGATTTTTCTAACTTTTCAACTTTGTTTGACTATCCATTAGGCTTCACGGTGTTTCTCAAGGCTGTCTCTTTCCCACTAGGTTGTTTAGTTTCCAGACTAATCTTGGACACCTCCTCTTAAACTAAGTCTACTTGTCTAGGTATTGCTAATGTATCCCACATTAATACATTCACATGAGACCTCTTCATGTTCTTTAAAATGTTAGTGAAAGAGCCACTAACCTTAGCTTATCCACTAGAACAAATCATGCTACCTATGCCTTGAGAATTTTAAAGTATGAAACCACTCTTAACATTCTAATATCTTTGAGATAATTTTGTATTTATAACTATATTAGACATACTTACCCTTTGAGATGTTTGAACATTCATTGGTTAACTATTAGCATCCCCTTGAACTTATTCAACTACCTTTCTCTTGTTCTTTGTGTTTGCAACTATATAACTTGCATCTATAATTGACTACATGTGAATGATCTTGCAACTAAAAAATCAATGTAGACTCCACTTGATCACTTTTCCCATTATTTCATCCTCCTTTTGGTACCTCATCTTGAGTCATAGCTGTCATAATTCCCAAACTTTCCATGAAGGCTTAATTGAAGGACTCATTGACATAAGAAGTTGGATCATGAGGTTGATCTAAGGAATATTGAATATCATGTTCTTGGGCAAGGTCATTTTGAGTAGGAACTAATTCCCTTGAGGTGGAAGGACAATTTGGATTATATCCATTATATGATTTGGTTTGAACCAGTTATCCTTGACCTTGAGTATGACCTTGGAAAGCTGGTCTCTTACCTTGATAGTTAGGGTAGGACTGATTAGGCTAATAGTGGATTTGGTTAGGCCTTACTTGTTTCTATTAGATATTCCTTTTTAGACCTAAGATATCTTTCTCCATAACTCTCATCTTGTCTACCTCATTAGACTTACTTGGTTGACTAGGGGAAACAAGCTTGTGTTTAGGTGTAGGAATAAGAGCAATAGTAGGTGGAGGAGTTTTCAAATTATGCAATATAGGTATGAGAGGTCTTGGGGAAATCTTCCCAACCTAAATCAAATAATTTTCTACCCTAATAGACACTTTAAATGCATTAAGTAGAGTCTTACCTCCCATAGATTGTATCGTCATTGAAATGTCACTATCAAAAGCTTTAAGATAGTAAAGGAAAGCATGATGAGTTGTTTATCCCATGTCTTCTAAAATATTGTGTTGAATTCCTAAATGACTTCTTGAGGTTCTCTCCTTATGCTGGTTAGTTTCTTAATTAGTGATAAGTTGTCACTCTTATCCTCAAATATTTTGCTCAATGTATCTCATAACTCATCCCATATGGTGATTGATTTAGGTGCCAAAGTGCCATACCATTCAAGAACTTTTCCTTTGAAGGAGACAACCAATAATATAATTATAATGTTCTCCTCAATGATGTGATGGATATTGCATAAGTTATAAATATTTATTATATGTTCAATGGGGGTGATGGAAGTCTCATTAGTGTATGATGGAACACTTTTGAGGGTAGAGATGGGGATATCATCATAGTGGCCAAGTCTTAGAGGACTATCACCATTAAAGGAAACAAAAGGAAAGTTTCTTGCCATGGTGTCTTTAGGAATTTACAAGAATGGGGTAATCAATAACTTTCTTATGGGCTTGTGAGTAAGGTAGGACTTTTTTACGTAAGGATGGATGTTTTCAAATATGCTTGCTTTGTATGAATAATGAGGAATATTTTGAAACTTAAAATGAATGCCTTTGGTGAGAGATCTTGAAATTAAATTAGGCATGAAATAGTGCATTAATATATAAATAATATTAAAACTCTAGAATCACTAGATACTATAGGAAGTGAACTATTACATCTCCTTATTGTCAAATCCAACATCCACCTTGAACAACCTTCTTGGATTTCATGTCCCACTAGGCATGCCAAAACTATTATATCCCAAATTTACACCCTAGATAATTTGAGAAAACCTTCTCAAATTTGGTAGAAAATGAAACTATATTTGCCTATATACAAGCTTATTACAAGAGATAGATCTCTAAATTTGGAAGGGATAACTCCCTTGTTCTATCTTTAAGCTCACACACTACACTAGGCTAATCACTATTTAGGGTGAAAAGTGAAGAAATAAACATAAATAAACCTAAAATAATGGAGGTAATACACCAAAGATAAGTCCACTAAACACAATTACATATGCACTAAGAAATAAGATTGTTAAAATTGGCCTTAACTCATTATTCTTCTAGCATAAGTAATTCTCATGGAGTAAGATTACTATGCATACCCAGAGATGGGTGAAAATTAGGTCTAATATTAGATACTAATAGTCTTTCTCAAACTTAAAAAAACACTTATCAAACACATACACTTCATGGGACCTATTAGAAGAGATATCACTCACACAAAACATGCAAGATTAGAATGCAAGCAAGGAGAATGTATTCATGACTTAACATAAAAATACACTACTTGACATACTTAGGTAAGTGTTTTAAATACAAAATCAACTCCAAAATATTAATTAAAATTTAGATATATATGTCAAACTAGTAGGGCTTTTACATACCAATTATGGATCCATTATAAATCCAAAAAGGCTTGAATATATAGAACATACAAGAACAGAGAGAATAATTGAAGATGAAGGGTCACAAGGATAAGTTTCAAAATTTAGAAACTAATTACAATTCAAGATAATGAAGTGTAAAATAGGTTATGAAGTTTTTTTAATATAGTGTCCATCATAAGTTCATTATTCTCCCTCAAGTTGACATAGAACTCTTCATTGTCTTACTTTGAAACTGACTTGATGATGAGGGGTTCAAAAACTAACCAAAAATATTATAGTAGTCATTGACACATTTGAATTGACTTGAGAAGTTGGCAAAAATATAGTGACAGTCATTATTTTCTCCTCAACTAATGATCTTCTCTTTGGAAATTGTCACTCATTCCTTGTAATTTCTCCCTAGCCCTTCTAGGCTTGTCTTCACACTTGTCACTAAGGTAACTTAAATTTGATCATGGATTTTCATTGAAGAGGTGTTAAGAAACTCACTTAGACCTTATTTGTCCTCTTGTCTATCAAATAGACCTCAATTAAAATTAAACAACACTTCTCATCTTCACACTTAGGTAGTCACTTTTGTCTTCTCACTGTCATATTCAGACTGCCTACAATGAAAGGTATAATAGAGAGGTTTCCATGCTTCAATATGGTTATATAATAGTATTGGGAGTCATAAAAATTCTCTACACACTTTTATAATAACTTTCATCTGTCTAATCCTTTTTGCACTTGTGGAACACCTCAATTCCTATAGAATAGACTAAATGTGACTTATTCATACAAGAGATGGTATAGAATAACTAAGTGTCAAAGAGATTGAGGGAGTGATAAACATGTTTAAGTTAATTTTTAGGTGAATTTACACATTTTAAATTCATTTCCTTTCATTTTTTCTCCATCGGGTTCTTGGGAGGGTTTTAGGAGGGTTTTTTGATGTTCAAATTGTTAGTGATGATTCAAAAAGGTTAGACATTAAACCTTCAAAAAAGTTAAAATAAGTTGGATTATAGGATCCCATTTAACTTTAACCAAGTTATTGAGGCTCCATGTACACCATCCATATAGATATTGTTTAAAAAACATGGCTCTTGAACTCATACAATGCATTATGAATAGGCCTGAGACAAATTTAGGCCAAAATGACTAGTCCTAAATTTTTATTTGTAGACCAATGGGAAAAATTAGTAATATACTCTCCCATGAAATATATAAAAGTGTTTGTAATGTTATCATGGTCATATGATTCAATTTATAGGCCATGAGGGTTTAGGCCTAGTTCTAGGCCTAGTAGACCTAGACTATATTTTTATGTGTATAGCTACTTGTGGATGCTCCTAATGACTGTAGGTGACCTTAATCACTTGTTAAAATTTAATTAATCCAATCACATCATTATATATTCCCTCAAGATTCTACCATTCATCACTTAATCATTCTCATACTAGGTCTATAGAGGTGCCTTGATTGTGGAGTGTCCTCTGTCTGAGACAAAATAGATGACACTTCCCCTATTTATTTGCTCTAAAGGATATATTGGGGATATAATTTGGGTCATTTTTACACTTTTTTTCAAGTTTAAAAACTCTATCATTCTTATATAAACCTCAAACCTTTGAATTCATTAATACTATCTTTTAGACTTATAACTATATGCAGGATTTGGATTGACTATAGGTTAAAGTTAGAAGCATGTTTATTCAACTTTCTCTTTTCTTATTTACATATTAAAATCTCAAGGGAATATAATATGATCACTATGGAATTTATTTTTACATATTTATTCACTTCATACTTTTGTCAATCTTCCAAACTATATCTCTCTATTAGTTTGAGCTAGTATGCAGACTGTGTTGATTGTGTCACCTATAGGTGGTAATTATGGAGGTCAATGGAATCCTTTAGGTGATGATACATTGATTGAGAACCATTTTTCCACTTTTATATTCCATTTAAGTCACTATTATAATCTTACACTTGGATGGATTCATATTATCTTGAGATCATGAAACCATTATGTTAGTATTGCATTGCAAGTTCATTTTGGCTTCAGTGGTATAATTGTTCACTAAGTGTTTTTAGGTTGAAATTTGATTGAGTTGAGATCATCATCAACTAAAATCTTTCATAATAAAATTATACTCATGTTTAAGCATGACATCTATGTCTAAGATATCAGAATAGATCCCTAGGGTTTACTCTGACCTCATCAACACTTACCAATAGATGGCATATTGTATGATCAAAATCTCATTCAGAGAAGTTAAGGTAAAACATCTCATTCACATGTTTCTAAATCTATGAATCAAATATCTAAGTCTGACTATTCAGTGGCCTCATTACTATAACTATGATATTCTCTATGTTTTCATGCCTATTAAAGGACTCAAATGATTCCAAATAGCTCCAAATCCATTTCAACATTACTCTTCCTCCTTTGCATTGACTTCATACCATTATAGTATTCATATAGGCTTAGTGACTATGTATGCAAGCTCAATATTGGACTATCTCTCTTATTATTGTTCATGATTTCCTACAATCTCAACCCTATATCAAAATAGGCATCTTATATTACATCATCAACCTTGAACTTCTCTCAAGATCTTCTATTATCCTACCTCTATTAACTACATAGTCACAGTCTTGTATGTTTGTATGTGAGTTAAACATTCAAACTCACTTGGTTCCAAATCTTGATATTTACATTAGTCAATTTAATATTTATTAAACCATCACCATGATCTGAGAGGAGGCAAAACAAGTGCATTACCTTTGATGTGAAGCCATTACAAGAGGACAAAACACTACAACTAATAAAACATTGTTTTACAAACCATTAATGTCAACTTATGGCTCAATGAGATATTTATGCTTATCTCTTCATATTAAAAAATTCCAAACTTGGTTAAATAAACATGTAATAAAGGAACATACTCTTAAATACTATGCACACCACTTGATTCATAGAGACAATTATAAATAGAGAAGAAAATTAAGGTGTTGGGGATGTACAACCAATTTGAAGGCAAATATAATATTAAATATTATTCATAGAGTACATACCACCAAACTAAAAACTATTTCCATGTAAAGGAAGAAAAAATTTACTAATATCACCGACCAAGTTCACTCATTTGAACTCTACTCCTATCCGTACTAAGTGTAAATCAATTGACCTTTTTAATCTACCCAAAAGAGCAATGAGAGAGAGAGGTAAATTTTTTCCATTTTTGGACCTTTCAAAGCTACCTAGTCATGTAATTTAAATGTGGGGATCTCAATATACCTCTATAAAGTGGTCATATGTGCTAGGTGGGTTACATTAGTCCATACAACAACTAAAACTAACTTTTTTATATTGATCTTCATGTTTCCATGTTGAACCTACATCCTTTTTAGTTTAAAAATATCCCTTGACACCTTTATAACATGTGGTATATTATATGTCCTCTTTAAACCTTTATCCTTAGTTAAAACCATACATTTCACTCTAACATGGCCAAAAGGTGGTAAAAAGTCTATTAAGACAAGTATACAAATATGAAAAATATGAAACATATTGCGACCCTAAAAAAGTGAATAGAATTCTCTAAGGATTATGTGGACCATATTCAAACCTAGAAGACCTCATGATAAGTTTGACTATGCAAGGGATTGAACTAATTTGACATAGGGGTAAAATTAGTCAATATTTTGGAAATTTCCTAAGGGTAGCAAACCTATTATGCTAAGGACTAGTTTCCTTATCCTATCCTTGGGAAATGGAGTCACCCATACATTATAAATGACATTTATAAGCCTCTAAAAGGACACCAAACCACACCACACACAACAAGGAAATAAATAAACAATACAATAAAATAAAGAAACACACTTATGCTCTTATGAACACTTAAGGAAAACACACACAACTCAAAGGAAATACACATCTATCCTAATATGTACAATACCTCAAAACACTTGAGGTGAAATATATCTTCTTAATTTCTTTAAATAGGGTTAAATACAATGCTTCTTACAACACTACTGCTCAAAGAAAACACACCATCATATGACGCATATTTATCAATGAATACTTGCTTGTGGAGACAGTCAAATGACATACCATGCTTGGATCTTTTGTTGACTGAAAGTATGTCATTTGGAGCTCTCATGAATACTTCATCTAGCCCACTTGGTGGTTTTTTTGGATTTATATCTTACTTAGATTTTATCTTTCTCACTTGATAATCTTCAATATGATCATTGGATATCATCAAAGCTTTATCAACTTTAGGTGCATTTAAAATAAGATATATCTATTGTTGGGAGTCTTTAAGACTATATTATTTTTAACCAAATACTTTTTGATCTACCAAGGTTTTTTCTTGCTTGGTAGATACCTCAAGCTCCTCCTTGTGCTCATTAAACACTTTATGGTTAACCTCAACATTAGATATTTATTTTTTTTGAAGAATTGAAGGTTTGCTAACCTCCTCAGATTCTTGAACTATTTCCATATATCATCTACCTCCTCTTGAGGTTCATGCTCATGAGTTTTTTCTTCCTTGGAAAGCAAAACTAGTTACTCATTAGGACCATCATGTTTTGATATAGTTTATATATTCACATCATCACCCATGTGTACAAGATATTTTCCCCATGTAACTTGCTCTAGAATGTTATTAGGATATGCCTCAAGAGTTCTATCATAATATTTATGGATAATATAAGTACCAATTCCTTTTCTTCAAGTCTACCTTGATCAACTCCCCACTCATCATGATACAAATCAAATATGTCATCAAAGAGTGTTAGATGTTCTTGATCACTAGGGTGATCATCTTCTTCAATGAAATTATAATTAATATTAGATGTATAAGGCACATATCATTCTACATGAAAATTAGATAGAGGTTTAGACTTGATTATTACTTTTTCACCATACCTAGTCCTAAAGGACATGTAGGAGCAATTTGAAGTTAGATAACCTCTAATATTAGTAGTGAACTCTCTTTAAAAATAAAGTGCATAATGAGGAGGCACATTTACCACTACAACATATTGATAAATGGTTATGGTAGGACAAGTATGAAGAATAATTTACAAACCTTTAATTATGCTAATGGTCTTGGCAACTGACCCATATAATTATAGAATTCCTTTGGTATGAGGTTTATACTTCAAATTTAATTTATCATCTACTTACTTGGGCATGACACAAATACTAGATCCACTATCAATAAGACAATTATGTACCAAGGAATCTATAATGATGATGCATAGATATAAATAATGAGGTTTTTCTACCTTTTCAACTTTGTTTGACTATTTTTCACTAGGCTTCATGGTGTTTGTCAAGGTTGCCTCTTTCCCACTAGGTTATTTAGTTTCCAAATTGAGTTTAAACAACTCCTCTTGAAGTGGGTCTACATATCCATTGACAATGTATCCCACATTGATACATTCACATGAGACATCTTCATTTTATCTACAATGTTAGTGAAAGATCCATTAACCTTAGCTTATCCACTAGAAGGAATCATGCTACCTATGCCTTGAAAATTTTAAGGTATGAAAGCACTCTTAACATTTTGATCTCTTTGAGATACTTGTGTATTTGGAACTATATTATACATAACTACCCTTTAATATATTTTAACATTCATTGGTTGACCATTAGAACTCCCTTGAACTTCTTCAATTGTCTTTCTCTTGTTCCTTATGTTTGTATTTATAGAACTTACATCTATGCTTGAGTGTCCTTGATAATTGACTTCACATGAGTCATCTTGCTTCTAATTGACTAGTGTAAACCCTACTTGAGCACTCTTCCCATTATTTCCTCCTCTATTTGGTACCTCATCTTGAGTCATAGATGGTATAGTTCCAAAACTTACTATGAAGTCTTGATTGAAGGACTCATTGACATAAGAAGTTGGATAATGAGGTTGATCCCAAGAAGACCATCATGTTCTTGGGAAAGTTTATTTTGAGAAAGCACTATTGAACTTGAGGTGGAAGGATCATTAGGATTATATCCATTATATGACTTGGTTTGAACCAATTGTCCTTGACCTTAAGTATGACCTTGGAAAGGTGGTCTATTACCTTGATAGTTAGGATAGGACTGATTATCCTGATAGTGGCTTTTGAAAGGCCTTAGTTTTTATTATTTTGTAATCCTTTTTAGACCTAATGTCTCTTGCTCCATATCTCTCATCTTGTCTTCCTCATTAGACTTACTTGGTTGACTAGGGGCAATAGGCTTGTGTTTAGGTGTAGGAGTAGGAGCAACAACAAGTGTAGAAGTTTGAAAATTAGGAAATATATGCATGGTAGGTCTTGGGGAAATCTTCCTAGCCTGAATCAAATAATGTTATACCCTAATGGACACTTCATATGCATTAGGAAGAGTTTTACCTCCCATAGATTATATCATCATTGAAATGTCATTATCAAAACATTTAAGATAGTAAAGGAAAGAATGATGAGATATTGGTCTTACCAAGATTTGGATCTTATCCCATATCTTCTTAAATCATGTGTTGAAGTCCTGAATGACTTCTTGAGGTACTTTCCTTATGTTGGTTAGTTTCTTAGTTAGTGACAAGCTATCACTCTTGTCCAAAAATATTCTTCCCAATTTATCTCTTAACTCATCCCATGTGGTGATTTATTTAGGTGCCAAAGTGCCATACCATTCAAGAGCTTATCCTTTGAAGGATATAGCCAATAATCTAATTTTAATGTTCTTCTTAATGATGTGATGGATATTTCATAATTTATAAATATTTATTATATGTTCAATAAGGGTGATGGAAGTCTCACTGGTATATGACAGAACACTTTTAAGGGTAGATATGAGGATATCATCATAGTGGTAAAGTCTTAGAGGACTATAACCATTGAAGGAAACAAAAGGAAAGCTTCTTGCCATGGTGGCTTTAGGACTTTGCAAGAATGGGGTAATCAAGAACTCTCTTATGGTTTTGTGATCAAGGTAGGACTTCTTTGGGTAAGGATGGGTGTTTTCAAATCTACTTACTTTGTATGAATAATGAGGAAGCTCTTGAAACTCAAAATGAATGCCTTTGGTGAAAGGTTTTATGTTTACCTTAGGTATGAAAGAGTCCACTAGTTTGAAACCAAGATTGAAATGTTGGAGTCACCAGATACTTTAAGAATTTAACTATTAATCTCCTTATTGTAAAATCCAACATCCACCTTGAGTAACCTTCTTGGACTTCATGTCTCACCAAGTGTGCTAGAATTTTTATAGCCTAAATTTTCACCCTAGATAATTTGATGAAACATTCTCAAATTTGGGATAATATGGAACTATCTCTACCTATAGACAAGCTTAGTACAAGTGATATCTCTCTAGATTTGAAAGGGCTAGATCCTTTATCTATCTTTAATCTCACACACTACACTAGGATAATCACTATTGGGGTTGAAAAGTAAATAAGGAAAAATAAATAAACTTAAAATAATGAAGGTGATACACCAAATATAATTCCACTAAACACACTTGCATATTCACTAAGAAAGAAGACTACCAAAATTGACCTTAACTCATTGTTCTTCTAACATAAGTATTTGTCATGGATGTACATCACTATGCATATCCAAAGGTGGGTGAAAAAGAGGTATGATATTAGACACTATTGGTCTCTATAACACTTAAAAACACATTTAGTAAACACATACACTTCATGGGACCTTTTAAAAGAGATATCACTCACACAAAACATGTAAGAGAAAAATGAAAGCAAGGAGAAGACATTCATCATGTAACATCCAAATACACTACTTGACATACTTAGGAAAGATTTTTAGAGAAAAAATAAACTTCATAATATTTATTTAAATTAAAATAAAGATTTAAAATCAATGGGGATTTTCCATACCAATTATGGATCCATTACAAAGCCAAAAAGGCTTGAATATATAAAGCATAAGAGAGGAGAGAGAAGTGAAGATGAAGAGTCACAAGGCCAAGTGTAAAACTTTATAAACTAGTTACAATAAAATAAAATGATATGTAAAATAGGTTATGGAGTTGTCTTTGATAAGTGTTAATCAAAAGTTCATCATTCTCCCTCAAGTTGGCATAGAACTCTTCATTGTCTTTCTTTGAAATTACCTTGATGATGAGGGGTTTACCAATCGACCAGAATTGTTATAGTAATTATTGACACATTTTCACTAATGTGAGAAGGTGGCAACAAGGTGGTGACATTCACTACCTACTCCTCATTTGATTATCTTCTCTTTGGCAATTGTCACTCACTCCTTGTAACTGTTCACTAGCCCTTCTAGGCTTATCTTCAAACTTATCACTAAGGTGACTTATTGTTGCTCATGGAGGTTTATTGAAGAGGCGTTAGGAATATCATTTATACCTTATTTTTCCTCTAGTATATAAAATAGACCTCAATGAAAATCAAATAATGTTTCTCATCTTCACACTTAGGCAGTCACTTTGCCTTCTCACTATTCTATTCAAACTAGCTGCAATGAAAGGTCTAACAGAGAGGTTTTCATGATTAACTAAGGTTATATATGAGTATGGTGAGTTATAAAAATTACATATGCACTTATTATAATGACTTTCATTGTCTATTCCTTTTTACACCTACAGAACACCTCGATTCTTTAAAAATAGACTAAATTAGGCATATCCATACAAGTGATGGTATAGAATAATTGAGTGTAAAATATCTTGAATGAGTGTTAGACATGTCCAAGTTAATTTATTGGTGAATTTACAACTTTATAATTAATTTCCATTCATCTTTTCTCCATCAAGTTTTTGAGAGTGTTTTTGGAGGTTTTTTGGACATTCAGATTGTTAGTGGTGATTCATAAAGGTTAGATGTTCAACCTTTGAACCATGTCTACTAAGTTGGAGTATAATACCCCCTTAAACTCTTATTAAGTGCTTGAGGCACAATGTACACCATCCATAAATATATGAGTGAAAAAACATGGCTTTCAAACTCCTATAATGCATTCTTAATAGGCTTGAGATAGATTTAGGCTAAAATAACTAGTCCTGAGTTTCTCTCTATAAATCAATGGGAAAAATTAGTCATATACTCTCCCATGAAATCCATCAAAGTGTTTATAAGGTTCTCATGGTCATATGAGTCAAGTTAGAGGCCATGAGGGTTTAGGCCTAGTTTTAGGCCTAGTAGACATACACTATCTTTTTTTATGTATAGCTACATATGGGTGTTCCCAATGACTTTAGGTGACCTTTAGCATTTTTTCACCTTTAATCCAGCCCATAACATCATTATACAGTCCCTTGGGATTCTACCATTCATCATTATCATACCATGTTTTCAAGATTGCCTTGACTATGGAGTGTCCTATATCTGAGACAAAATAGAGGACACTTCTCCCATTCATTTTCTCTAAATGAGACCATAGAGGAACAATTTGGGTCATTTTTACACTTTGTGTCAAGTTTAAAAACTTTATCATGCTTCTATAACCCTCAAACCTTTGAATTCCTCAATACTAGATTTTAAACTTATGATTGTATGTAGGATTTGGATTGACTATAGGTTGAAGTTATAAGCCTATTTTTTCAACCTTATCTTTACTTCTTTGCATATGAAAATCTCAAGGGAATATAATATTGATATAGGAGCATCAAGCTAAAAGACAACATTTTTGTGTTTTTGTCAAAAGGAGGTCAAAGTTGGTCAAATTTTGATGTCAATATGTATGAGAGACCTTCTTTGGTCCATTTTTGTTTTTGGAGTCCATTTAGAGTCATAAATGTGTGTTATGTAGCTTTTAGGAGTTTTCCCTCCAAAATTGGGAATTTGAAAATTCAAATGTTGAACTAAGTCAAAAATAGCCTAAACATGGTGTAGAGTGGTTAGATGAGGAAATAATGCTTCAATAGATCCATAAAATGTTGTAAAAGGGTGTTTTAATTCATATGTGTAATTCATAAGGTTAGAATCATGTTTTAGTAATGTGACTACAAAACCCTCATGTGGAAGTTGTAATATAAGAAGGTGGTGTCTTGTAATTACCTTAACAAACATTAGAGTTGGTTGAATTGAAAAATTTGTATGTGAATGGTAGAAAGGTAGAGGTGAGAGGAGATAATAGATATAGGAGAGAGATCTCCAAGAGAGGAGAGAAGAATCTAAGAGTAGAAGAATGTACAAGACTCCTCAAGAGATGATAAACCTAGGTGTTGGGCTCCAAATGTAATGTTGATTGGTTCAATAAATAAAGAAGTTATTTTTGGATATGTGTCACTCTCTGACAATGTGTATATTGATGTTTTAAATCATAAATTATTTATTGGAAGGCTATTGAGGCCATAATCATGCTAGGTTTGTATTAAGTTACAGGTTTGACAAAGATTATAGGTTTGAACTAATGGACTTTATGTTACAGTTAAGGAAAAAGAGAAAAGTTGATGAGATTGGTGTATCCTGGTGCAAGTCAGAATTATATTCATTCATATACAATTAAGGGAGAACACATAAAGGGTTTGAAGGTATATTAAAGGGTAAATTATCATTTCTAGTCACCTTAACAATGGACCCCTGTTGTTACATTTTAAACTCTTTGTGTGTTTGTTTAGTATGAGGCAAATGAAAGTATTGAGGAACTGAGTATTAAAGAATCATATTGTAATTATGATAAGTTATTTTTATAAATGTATTTTAATGATAAGAACATAATGCTCAATTGTTATATGGCTAAACCCTATTGCTCAAAACCCTATGAATACAGTCCAAGGCCTATTTGCAAGATGCTAAGGAATGAAGGTAAGTATGAAAGAATGAATACATGTTTGGTTAATTGAATATTGGTATGGAATAATAAAATTCAATTTTTTATAATATTCCTTAGAAAGTTGTGATCATTTCTATGTGAATCATTACATCAAACAAGTCACAGTCCTAATAGTCATACACTATACTGCATAGTCAGCATTCAAGAAGAGATTTATGCTCTCAAAAGAGTGAATGAACATTGTGAGAGGGGATTTTAGAAATTTTTAAGTTTTATGAACATTATTAAACCACCCAAGTGAGGTTATAATGTATTTTAAGGAGAATATACTAAGGAAACCCTGCATAGTCATCAAAAGAGGGCACAGTTAATTATGTTTTATTGTTTTTAAGCCCTCAATGCATTGAATCAAGCCTAAAACCTATTGAGAAAGGTGTTAAATACTAAAACAGACCTAAATATGGAATTTTTGTCCTTTTAAATGTTTTAAAACTAAATAAATTGAATTATATAAGCTCTCAGGCCTGTGTAGGGGTAGAGAAACCCTAGATTAGCATTTTGACATTTTAGAGAGTTTTAACCATGGGATATTAATGAAACTTTGTAATATTTCTGTCTTATATGTGTTTTCAAATGAATCAAGAGGTTTTAGTATTATTGGATTCTATACAATATGATTTTTAGACCTGTGGGTATGCTTAAGGGCTAATTAGGCCTAATGGAAAGATGGGTTATAAAAGAAGTGTACCCTAGGGGTGGAGTTAGGCTATGAAATTTGACACAAACATGAAATAAAGATAAATGGTGTTAATAAAGATCTTCATATTCTCAAGGTATAGAGGCACACATCTGTACAACATAGATTTGTCACAAAAAAGGCTACAAGACTTAGGAGACCATTATGAGCCTTGTGTGTGGAATGAAAGGGTGAAGTGTGTTTGAGCACATATAAGGGGTTAAATTAAATCATAATTTACCTTCTAATATCATATACCATATAATAATGATCCCTTGAGACATATATCATCATTTGGTTCTTGAGACCTAAGGAGGATAGCCTAATAAAGAGCTAGTGAGTGAAAGGTTGTCAATAGGGTGAATTAGTGAATAGAGATGAATAGAGGAACTTCATACAAAAATTAAAAAGGGCATATTATTTTTAATAAGTAATTCCAAAAAAAAAATACAAACAAACAATAAGAGAATACTATATAGCATATTTCCAAGGATAGAGATATCAATGGAGATCATATCATGTAGATAAAGTAAGCATTGAAAGAGATCTTTACCAAGACTAGAACCAGGAGTGGATGATTTTGGATACTTTTCCCATTTACCTCCACATTATTTGGTATCATATAAAGGTAATCTCTTGGTTTACATGTGTTATGAATTGTTCAAGTTTGTTGATTTAAGATAGACAAGATATGTTATGAGGTATGCTTGAGATGACACCTTGCAGGGTATTAAGGGAGAATTATGTTGAAAATATGACCCATTGAGTTCAAAATAGAGTTATATCACATTGAGAAGAGAGAGAAAATATCCTCTAAAGTCCTATGATAAATTACTATAAAATAGTCAAGAAATGACTAGAGAAGATAGTGTGAAGAGAGAGATCATTGAAGCTCAAAGAGAGAGTCAAGAATGATATGTATAGGTCCTAAATAGAGGACTAAAAGAAGAGGAAATACCCAATAGAGGTATAATATGAAAGATTGATAATTTTGATAAGAGGAAGGTCTAGATAGGCCTAGGAAGCAAATAAAGTGAGAGAACATGAAGTATAAAGAGAATTAGAGGACATGAGAAGAGAATTGTGGTAGAGTATTGAGAAGATACATCTCGTGGTGAATCTCTTGAGTAGATAAATAATCCAATGGCTTGGCTATAGTATGAAAATAAGGGTGAAGTGGCCACTAGAGTCACTTGTGAAATAAATAAGGCACAAGATGAGTGCCTTGAATAATGAGAAGAATAAATGGAATACATCCCATGGAGGCATGAGAAGTGAGATGTTTCCAAGTGAGACACAATACAAAGAGATAGAGAAGAGAGTTCTCCTTGAAGAGAACATGAAGAAGGAGAGAGAAGTGTTAAGAAGAGCACATGAGAGTGAAGATAAGAAGAAGAGATGGATAATGTCTATGAAAATAAAATTCAAAGAGGCTATATGATCTCTTATGTTATATGCTAACATTGATTTTAAGCTTGTGTATGCATGTATGAATAAAGGATTGGTGAAGACCAAGCATAAGGCCTCAAATTTGGTGAAGGATGGAACAAGAAAATCACCCATCAAGTGGAAAGAGGATGAAAAATAAATAAAATCTCTTGTATAAGTCAAAGTGAATAAATTTGAAGGCATTACACATGTTGAAGATGAAATTGAGGATGAATACTATAATGCATTTCTAAGCTTAGCATCTTAAATAAGAGAAAAAGCATGCAAGGAAGACAAGATAGGAAGATAAGTCATGAAGACATGAATGAAGAAATAAACTTTCAAAATTTATATTTGGAGGTAAATGAATGTTTAATCGTTGATCTTGATTGCACATATGAATAAAAAAAGACTAATATGTATATTGGGAGAAATGACAAATTGTAACCCTCAAAAAGAGAACAAGGGCATGGATATGTTTGGCCTAAGTGGCTAAAACAAATAGTTTATTGAGAAGAAAGAGGTGAACCTCAAACAAGAGGTAAAACAAGACAATATCATATATGGAAAAGAAAGAATCAATTCACAACCCAAGAAGGTACAAGGTAGTAAATAGGTGGTAAAGAGCATGAAAAGAGCACAATAGGGTCACATTGTAGGTGTATCCCAAGAAATCATGAAGATTGAGGAAGATTAAAAGCCTAAAAATAAACCAAAAGAGATGGTCCAAGCCAAATAAATGAAGGTACATCAAGAAGATGAATGCATAAAAGAAGATAAGTGTTTGCAATATTTATTTTCAAATGTTGTATATGATGATGTATGCAAATTTGATTCAAGTAATGAAGATCTCTTGTACATGGAAATAATTGCATTGATGAATGCGTCACCTCAAAGATTTATTGACAAGCATGGAATGTAGTCAAAGGATGTTGATATGAGTCTCATTAATTAAAAATTCCAAGGACAAGACAAGGAAGAAAGTACACAAGAAAATGAAAAGCAATGTGGACCAACTTTTGATGAGGATTGTGAAGAGATGGATACATTCAAGTTTCAAGAAGAGTTAGAGATGTTAGAAGACATGTTCAGTTCATTCAAGGGGCTGAAAATAGGTGACTTATAGAAAGTAAATATCAAGGATGAACTCCAAGAAGCATCAAAATAGGAGTACTAAAGGGAAGCATAAAGATTTGTGTAAACAAAGATACCAATAATGCCACAAGCAAGAAAGCAAAGGGAGTATGAGCAAGAAAATAAGGTGAGTTATTAAATTAGGAAAGATAAAGCTAAGTTAATATTTGATAATCATGGATATGTAAATTTAAAGACTTGTCAAATCATACTGTACTATGATGAGGATGAAATGAACAAGAAATTGCTCTTGCACAATGAACAAGATGATATAAAGAGGCATCAAAAATAAAATAAATGTGAAGAAGAGGCAGAAAAAGAGAGTATATATGAGAAAGGGATAGATATTTACATGCATGAGATTCCATTAGATCCTAAGGAAAAATATGTTAGCATGATCAAGGAGCAAACATCACTCAAAATGCAAGAATCAAGTGAGATTCATGAGAAATCAAGCCATAAAACAAGTATGAGGAAGAATAATAAACACCATTTGGTTGAAAATAAAGATTATGAGGTTAAAAGTGACTTTAATAGGTGGAAAATATATAAAATATAGAGGTAAAGTAGGTAGAACACCTCATAAAGGTAGAAGATGCATGGACAAGAAGGCTAGACAAAGCCAAAATAAAGAAATGTAAAAGTTTAGTAAAAAGAAAGGAAGAATAAAATGAAAGTGAGTATGAAGGACCATAAAATGTGTAATTTTAAAGAAATAAATAAAGTCAATGGTGCAATTTTTCTCACTCCTGGGGAGTATGATGTAGGAGCATCAAGCTATAATACAATAATTTTGTGTTTTTGTCAATAGGATGCCAAAGTTGGTCAAAGTTTGATGTCAATGTGTGTGAGGGACATTAGTATGTCCATTTATGTCTTTATATTTCATTTTTATTCATAAATATGTGTTATGTAGCTTCTAGGATTTTTCCCTCCAAAAATGGGAATTTGAAAATTCTAATGTTGAACTAAGTCAAAAATGGCCAAAACATGGTGTAGAGTGGTTAGATGAGGAAATAATGATTCAATAAGGCCATGAAGCCTTTTTTTAAAAAAAATAAGTCATATTTTTATAATTCATAAAGTTATAAGCATGTTTTAGTAATATGACTACAAAAACCCCACGTGGAAGTTGCAATGTAAGAAGGTGGTGTCTTGTAACTACCTTAACCAACATTAGAGTTGGTTGAATTGAAGAAGTTGTACATGAATGGTAGGGAGTCAGAGGTGAGAGGAGATAATAGGTATAGGAGAGAGATCTCCAAGAGAGGAGAAAATAATTTGAGAGTAAAATAATGTACAATAGTCCTCAAGAGATGACAAGCCCAGGTGTTGGGCTCCAAATGTACTGTTGATTGGTTTAATGAATAAAGAAGTTGTTTTTGGTTGTGTCACTCTCTCCCAATGTGTATATTAATGTTTTATATCATAAATTATTTATTTTAAGGACCTTGAGGCCATAATCATGCTAGGTTTGTATTAAGTTACAATTATGACAAAGATTATAGGTTTGAACTAGTGGACTGTAGGTTATAATCAAGGAAAAAGAGAAAATTTGATAAGACTGGTGTAGTATGATGCAAGGAGGAAAGATATTCAATAATATAAAGGTAAGGGAGAATACTTATCAATTTTTAAGGTATAGTAAAGGGTAAATTTTCATTTTTAGTCACCTTAACAATGGAACCCTATTATTGCATTTGAAACTTTATGTGTGTTTGTTTAGTATGAGGCAAAGGAAAGCATTAAGGAATTGAGTATTGAAGAAGCATTTTATAATTATGTAAGTTTAATCTATTTATAACATAATACCCAATTTTTATAAGGTTAAACCCTATTTCTCAAAACCCTATGAATACAGTCCAATCCCTATTTGCAAGATGTTAAGAAATGAAGGTAAGTATGCAAGAGTGAATACATGTTTGGTTAATTGAATATTGGTATGGAATAATGAAAGGAAAGTGTGTATAATGTTATTTATAAATTTTTTATCATTTAGATGAGAATCATTGCATCAAACAAGTCAGTCCCAATAGTCATACACTATTTTGCATAGCTAATGTTCAAGAGGAGATATATGCACCCAAAATAGTGAGTAAACATTATGAGAGGGAAGTTTTAGAAAGTTTTAAGGTGGATGAACATTAATAAACCACCCAAGTGAGGTTAGAATGTATTTTAAGGATAACAGACTAAGGAAACCCTATACAGTCACCAAAAGAGTACACATTTGACCAAGTTTTGTTGATTTTAACCCCTCAATGCATTGAAACAAGCCTAAAACCTATTGGGAAAGGTGTCAAAGATGAAAACATACCCAAATATGGAATTTTGGTCATTTTAAGTGTTTTAAAACTTAATAAATGGAATTATATAGGCTCTTAGGCCTATGCAAGGGTAGAGAAACCCTAGATTAGGGTTTTGATGTTTTAGAGAATTTTAACCATGGGAAATTTGTGAAACTTTGTAATCTTGCTCTCCTAGATTTTTTAAAACTAAATCAAGAGGTTTTAGTTTTATTGGAGTCCATACAATAGGTTTCTATACTTGTGGGTATGTTTAAGGGTTAATTAAGCCTAATGGATAGATGGTTACAAGGGAAGTGTACCCTAGGGGTGGAGTTAGGCTATGAAATTTGACACAGACATGAAAGTAAGATATACGGTGATGAAAAAGGTCTTCATATTCTCAAGGTACATATGTTCATGTCCATACAACATAGATTTGTCATAAAAAAGGCTACAAGCCTTAGGAGACCATTATGAGCCTTGTGTGTGGAATAAAAGGGTGAAGTGTGTATGAGCACATTCAAGGCGTTAAAGAAGATTTGAACTAAACTTATAAGAGTATATACCATATAATATTGATATCTTGAGAACTATATCATCATTTGGTGCTTGAGACCTAAGGAGGATGGCATAACAAAGAGCTAGTGAGTGAAGGGTTGTCAACAAGGTGAATGAGTGAATAGAGATGAACTGAGGAACTTCATGTAAACATTACAAAGGATCTATTGGTTTTAATAAGTGATTCAAAAAAAATTAAAAAAAATAACAAGAGAATAATATATAGCATATTTCCAAGGATAGAGATATCAATGGAGATGGTATCTGGTAGACAAAGTAAGCATTGAAAGAGATCTTTACCAAGACCAAAACTAGGAGTGGATGATTTTAGAGACTCTTCCCCTTTACCTCTAAATCAGATATGATCATTATGGAAGTTATTTTTACATGTTTATTCACTTCATACTTCTATCAAGCTTCCAAACTAAATATTTCCATTAGTTTGAGCTAGTCTGCAAACTGTGTTGTTTGTGTCACCTATAAGTGGAAATTAGGGAGGTAAATTGACTCTTATAGGTGATGATACATTTCTTAAGCACCAATATTCCACTTTTATATTCCTCTAAAGTCACTAGTATAATATTACACTTGAATGCAGTCATTTTGTCTTGAAATCATACAACCATTGTGTCACTATTGCATTACAAGTTCATTTTGGCTTCAATGGTATTGTTGTTCACTAAGTGTTTTTAGGTGGAAACTTGACTAGGTTGAGATCACCATCAACCATCATATTTCTTAACAAGAAACTTCCTCTAATGTTCAATCATGACATCTAGGTATAGGATATGATAATGAATCCCTAGTGTTTAATCAGGCCTCATCAACACTTACCAATATATGACACATTGTATGAACAAAATCTCATTCGAAGAAGTTAAGGTAAAACTTCTCATTAGCAAGTTTTTAACTCTGTGAATCAAGGATCTAAGTATTACTATATGTAGTGGCATCATCACTATCACTGTGATTTTCTATATGTTCTCAATCCTGCTTGAAGGTCTCAAATCAATCCAAACACCTCCAAAGCCATTTCAAGATTACTCTACCTCCTTTGTATTGACTTCAAACCACTGTGGTATTCATGTAGTCTTAGTGAATATGGATGCAAGTTCAATATTAGACTATTTCTCTTAATATTTTTTGTTATGTCCTAAAATTTCAACCCTATATCAAAATAGTTCTCTTATATTGCATCATCAACCTTGAACTTCTCTCAAGATCTTCTATCATTCTACCTCCATTGACTACATAGTCATAGTCTTGTGGTCACCATTTGCTTGTATGTGAGTTCAACATTAAAACTCACTTAGTTTCAAATCTTGATAAGTCCATTATTCAATTTAATTTTGATTAAACCATCACCATTATCTAAGAGGAGGTAAAACAATTGCATTACCTTTGATATGAAGCCACTGTGAGAGGACAAAACACTATAATTGATAGAACATTGTTATGTAAACCATTAATGTCAACATATGGCTCAATGAGATATTTTTTCTTATTTATTAATATTCACATGTGCAAAAAAATTTAAAATCAACATGGAATTAATTAATATACTCTAAAATACTATGCACACTACTTGATTCACATAAACAACTACAAATAGAGAAGAAAACTAAGGTATTGGGGATGTGCAAATAGTTTAAAGGCATCAACAATCTTAAATATTGTTCATAGAGTACAAACCACAAAACTAGAAATTATTTGCATAGAAAGGAACCAAAAATGGACTATTATCACCCACTAAGTACACTCACTTGAACTCTACTCCTCTTATCTATACCAAGTGTAAGTTGATTGACCTCTTTAACCTACCCAAGAGAGCAATGAGAGAGAGGTCAGTTTTTGCCATTTTTGGACCTATCAAAGCTACTTGAGAATTGAAGTGAGTTGTGGGGATCTCAAGAGACCTCTCTTAAGTGGTCACACATGCTAAGTGGGTCACATCAATTCATACAACAACTAAAACCAACATTTTTGTAGTGATCTTTTTATTTGCACATTGAACCTATATCCTTTTTAGTTTCAAACTATCCCCTAACACCTTTATAACATGTAATACATTATATGTCCTCTTGAAACCTATATCCTTAGTGAAAAATGTACATTTCAATCTAGCATGACCAAAATGTGGTAAAAAAGGCTATTAAGATAAGTATACAAATATGACAAAGATGAAACATATTGTGACCCTCAAAATATGACTAGACCTCTCTAAGGACTATGTGGACCATATTCAAACCTATAAGACCTCATGAAAAATTTTAATATGTAAGGGGTTGACCTAATTTGACCAAGGGGTGAAACTAGTCAACATCTTCCACCCAATTTGGCCTCTCCTTGATGAAATGGAATCTTGGTTAGCATCACATTTCTTCAGGGAAGCTAATAAACAAGTAGATTTCCTTGTAAATTGGGGGGATGGACCAAGTGACCAATATAGTGATCAATAATTTATATGATCAGTATCCAAGAATTTATTTGGTGGACCTATGATGTCACTTATGATTGATAGGACTTTCTAAAATTTGATTAGTCTTGATTAAGAGATTCGGCATGTGTAAATGGATTTACATTTCATGATTGCACATTAATCCCTCAAGTGCAAAGTGTTTTGTCATGATAGTTGGTAGCTCAATTTAAGTGATTAAATACCAACATTTGTCTCTCCTTGTCACAATCATTTTTGATTTTCTCCCCTCTTTAGATTGATTCTAATGTAAATATGTATTCTACTATGTCAAGCTTGGTCATTACTGCCCATATTTTTTTAATCCATGTAAAGTGTCATGAAATGAATTTTTGATATAGTGTCTTAGATAATAGACTCTATCTAATCTTTTGGATTCTAGATGTGAAGGTTTTGGAGGTAATTTAGACTATTATTGTCAAATATTGCCTTCATGTTGTCTAGCATAACAAAACCAATGTGTATGTGGCATTGTGTTTTACTAGTAACCTATTTTAGGGGCCAAAATATGGAGGAATCTCATTGAGTAGTAGAGGCCTTAGTATGGAAGGAGTTTAAAGGTGGCCTCCTTGGCTAGCTGACTCATTTTGAGGTGATAACTAGGCCTAGTCTACCTTTTCTAGTTTGCATTGTCATAGTTTGATTCCTCTAAGTATCTTTTGTGAGATGGAATCTCATTATGTTTAGTTGCATGATCATTACATGACTATGGTGGAGGGTTCATATGTTGATACCCCTTATATGCTTTCATATCTAGAAATGATACCATATTTGCTCCCCTTCATCAATAAATTTGAATTAGATGCCCTCATATTGATAACCCATTACTCGGTTGACTTCTATTCAATCTAGGGTGTGGTGGCCACTTTGGATGTGGGAAATGCTAAGGCATAGGGTGGTGGTTATTTTAGGGCTTCTCAAATGATTTAGAATCATATTCAATCTATGGTAGACTCTACTAGGTTGGGTGTTGTATATAGATCTGATCAATGTAATAGTTTAGTGACTGACAATCCTAGACTTGCATGCAAAGTAATATGGTCCAAATTCATCCCTGATATGTAATATTTTGATATATTTCTCTTTGTGATGTATGATGCTTGATTTTCATTTTATTTTTTAGGTTATCCCTTGGTTTTCATTTCTCTCCCTTGTAAGACTTGTGTTTTGGATGTCGATGTCCACTCAATTTGGACAATATTCCATTTTGTATTTTGGAACATCTTTTGTATAATAAAGGGCCCTTACCCTTAATATTGATAAAAAAAATTATTTTATAATGTCAAGTCAATTACCTTAGATTCATGCAAACCTTAACAACTTGATGAGAATGCAATTGTATTCCTTATGTTTCCTTGGTTCTAAAATTAAATGGTTATCCATCAAACCTAGCATATTTTTTATGACTAAGTAACCCTAGGAAATATGACATGGGATTTTAAGTAGATGAACTAATTATTTATTATGTTTTAATCCATTTATTCTTTATGTCTATTTCTTATTATTTTTCATTCTAGGATTTTGAGAAAAAAACCCTTTTGACCATCTTTTCTTTGTCTTCTTATATCAGTGTCTCTCAACATCTCAGAGGGTTTGATTTATTTGACTATTTGAGTCGTTGAAAGAAAGCTCAGACTCTGTTGATGCTTAATTAGAGATAAAATAACCTATAAATCTAAGTTTAAGTTGTATTTTCTTAAATCTTGTATACAATTATTAAGTCTAGCTAATTCTTGATAAAATCTCCTAAGAGATACCTTCAAAGGAAAATTCCAAGCATGTGAATGTTCAATTTATCTCCTAAGAGATACCTTGAAGGGCCATGAGATAATTTTAAGGTACCATTTTTTTTTAATGCTTAGGGCCAAGGCTAACTCTAGTGGTGAGGGCCAAAGATGAAAGATTGATTAAATACTTCATGCATTAGTCCACTTAAGTAGACTTTGAGACATCGAGTCTATGGGACTATCTCATTGAGGTGTAGGTAGAGGGCCAGTCAAATAGTGCCACATGTCTTTGTAATGAATCTACATAAAAGTATCAATCTACTTGAAGGCCTATAAGGGTTATACATGTCCTAGTAAGGTGTCAAGTGTCCCTGAAGAACTCTTTTAAGGGCCTAAAGAGTCTAGTTTATTTAAAATATAACTTATTCCTAGATAAAATCATCTCTAGTCCACTTAAGTAGGTATAAGTCTAAATTATTCATAATAGTCCAAATTATTCATAATATTCCAAATTATTTAAAATTATCTATACCTACATGGTTTGAAATAGTCCAATTTATTTGTAATATAAAAAAAACTTGGAGAAAATTTTCTCCAATCCACTCAAGTGTGTATAAGTTCAAATAATTCAAAATAGTCTAATTTATTCAAAATGATCTATGCCCAAATGGTTTGAAATAGTCTAATTTATTTGGAATATATAAGAAATATTTTTGGAGAAAATTTTATCCACTCCACTTTAATGTGTATAAGTCTAAATTCTTTGAAATAGTCTAATTTATTCGAAATGATCTATGCCCAAATGGTTTGAAATAATTCAATTTATTTGGAATATAGAAAAAATATTTTTGGATAAAATTTTATCCACTCCGCTTTATTGGTTATAAGTCTAAATAATTCAAAATAGTCCTTAACCTAGAGGAAGAGCCTATTTTGAATAGTGTGCAAGTCAAGAAACAAGTGTTGTGAGGTGATAATGGATGGCAAAAGCATAGACATCTAATTTCATGAGATATGGTGGATAATGTGGGTTTGAATTATTTTCTATAGCCAAACACATTTAAAGTATCATGTCTGTATAATATACATCAAATTTTAGTTAAGTGATGCCTAGTGAAGTTTTAGATAGTTGAATATGAGTGTAGACACCAATATTGTGTCAACCCCCCCTTGGTCCCCTTCTAAACACTTACACACCTTATTAATTTGAAATAAACTACTTATTTTAAATTAATGACCTCACCTTGGACACCTCACCCTAAGACCTTTTCTTAACCTATGAGTCACCCTGAGACTAGGTCCTCCAAATTCTAACTACCCATGACCTATTCTCACTCCCTATTAACTCCCTAACCAACTCTCATACCTCATAAACCCGTGTTTTGACCATTCTCCAATGGCAAAGGCACTTAGTGGGTGGAGAAATGGGTGAAGAGCTAAAAATAGCTCTTTTACCTATTCTCCCTCTGCCGACATCGGTCAACCCTCAACCGACGTCATCATCCCTTCATCGATGTCGACTGGATCACCGATGTCAGTTACATAAGCCTAGCTCTAACATTGAGCTGCCCCCCACCTCTTTGCAGATTGATGCGCATAATCTAAGACTAAGCATCAAAATTTGACTATCGCTCTCTTGGCTACCGAAGCTCTACACAAGTCACTCCTGAGATTGGATTGAAACATTATACGAGGACCTCGACATCAGCCACAATAGGAATAAGCATTTTGACACCTCTGGTTCTTCACTAAATAGAGCTAAGTATTATGCTTTTTATTTTAGTATTTTAAGAATATATTGGTAATTAGTTTCCATTTGGTATTTTTAAGAACTGTTGAGAAACCTAACTTCTTCTGTGGAGAGGCTAGAAAGCCTTCCTCTTATTCTTAGCCTCTTCTCACACCTACCCTCTACTTTTACCATTCCTCAGACCCTATTCACTTTCCCGCAACCCTGCACAAACCTTTAAATTTCCATAGACTCTTTTGTTGACCAAAAACATATTCCAAAACCCATCCAAGGCCCACTACCCCTACCAACATCGGTAATAAAACTGACGTCAGCATCATTGTCCAACTGACATCGGCAGGCCTATCGACGTCAATGACTCTGATAGACTGACTGTAAAGAACAGGTACGGGTTATCTATTTTTCTCTTTCTTAGTCTTTCATAATTTGTTTTTATACAACACTCTTTTCATTAAATAGTGGACTATCATCCCTTATGAAGCTTTTACACTTTCGAGACTAAGCACCTAGCTTGGCAGTCCACCATATCTTCCTCTAACATTCTCCTTATTTGAGTTTCTTTCATATTGTAGGTGTCTCCTCCACAGCCAAAGAGGAGCTCCCACAACACTTGGATACGGTGTGCACTTAATCCGGGTATCAATCAAACCCCTAACCTTTAACTTTAGTTTCTTCCTTCTTCTAAATGTAATAATAGAAAAACTTAGAAAAACATTCTGGCACACCCGGTGGGACCCTTGGAGTTTTCCTTGGGTTCATTCTTCTTCTTTTTTTTTAAAAAAAGGCAAATTTTCATGTAGATGCATTAGGAAAATATTCTCTTCTTGCATCCCTTCCCCTCTTACTTTCTGTTTCAAAAGGAAACCATTAGCAGAAGTTAAAAAGAACATCTCTTTTTATTCTTGTTACTTCTTGCATAGAGTAGTGAAAAATTCATACTCTTTACCTCTTCTCCAATTGTTTGCATTTGAACAACATATTTTGATTTGGGTTAAAAACTACTGCATTTCATTCTTGCTTGAATGCATACTTAGCCCACTTAGTAATTAAAGCATTATGAATAAATCATAGTGCACAAATGTTACACAACCAAACCATAATCACATCAAATCAAACATTTAAACTTAGTTGAGACAAGGCCCGTCTAGGATTTCATCACCTAGCAGATACCTTACCCCACTGGTGATCCTACTTGGACTTCACTACCAAGAGGAGGACCCACTATGTTCTCTGGCAGAGTATAAACATAGGCAAGGGATATTTTGGCTAAGCGGCCCAACTCGGCTCTAGGTTCGTGAAGTGAAGGGAGCAAGCCCCAGCACTAAGCCACGTACTAAACCTAACACAAATATTTTTGAGCACCAAAACACAACCTAAAACCAGCCATAGACTTCCTCTTTAGGACCTATTCTATAAGCCCAATTCCCAACACATTCTTTTAAGGCATAAGCCAC
The DNA here is from genome assembly GCA_037957365.1 of Torreya grandis. Taxonomy (NCBI): domain Eukaryota; kingdom Viridiplantae; phylum Streptophyta; class Pinopsida; order Cupressales; family Taxaceae; genus Torreya; species Torreya grandis. The sequence continues at coordinate 1,620,624 of JARHVA010003030.1, forward strand.
CATGACTCTAAAATTTATTCCTAGGAATCTAGCATTTTGAAGGTTGCTTGCCTAATCATCTATTCTAATATTTTTATCTGAGTGTTTGAGCTGGTAAGGTCGTACCATTTTGAGGTCTAAAACAACTCAAAATTTCTTCTTCTTCCAAAAACTATCAGTTTTGTGTGTTTCTAGAATTACACAAAAACTGACATCAATACTTCCACCAATGTCGGCAACATAATTTCACTGCCATTGGTTAATTGACTGACCTCAGCAATATTTCTAAACTGACATCGGTTAGCTCACTGACATCGGTCACTGTCATAAAAATTATTTTCCACACAGCAAGCTTAAAACCCAAATTTCTTGCTGTTAAACACAAATTCTGGTTTTCTAAAACTAAAACACATAGTTTCTGGAACCTGAAACCCTTTTGCCTTGAATTGTTCTAACACGCAGTCAAGCCAAATCCTTTATTGACCATGCGAGTCAATAGCCACTCCCACCTTCACCCTTCATACCAAGTCATTTAATGGAGCATACTTTAGACACTTAGCATACTCCTATCTAACCTACCCTCGATCAACCTCCTCTTGTTCTCGAAGGAGATCAAGATTTTGAGAGATTCCTTGACTACAACGTTAAGGCTCTCCAACATTATCTCGCTAGAAGCCAAATGTGAGATCTTACAGGTAACCCAATTTATGAGATGCCAACTTCTCTTGCTAAAGTAGCAATGATATCAACAGCATCTGATACCCAACCTATGGTCACTCAAGCCACTACCTCAACTAGTAACCCAACCATGGCCAATGTTCAAGATTTGACCTCCCCTTCTACCCTTTTTTTTCCTACTTCCATATGGGTTTTCGTACCCCCTCAACCATAAATAATTCAACCAAGTTCAACACCTTTCCAGAACTTGATTGTCTCTATCCCATCCACTCTTGCACCTATAAACATGAGAGTGACCACTTATCCTTTTACTAGTATCACCACCATTCAACCAACCTTGGCGGCATCTAGTCAAGTTGTGCCCTCCAACTTCATGGCACAAGCCCCTGTGGCCTCGACATTGGCCCTTATGATAAACTATCAATATGTTGCACCTACACAAATGCAACAAAGTACATCATATGCCCCTTCTAATGCCTTTCAAGTACCCTATAACTTAGGGGGTGCTCCTCATGCCAATCCATCTACCGATCTAATTAAGATGTTGATGGATAAGATGTCTAATATTGAGACATCTATTTCGGGTTTGAGGAGTGTTCTTTCATACGAACAAATCTGTAACAAACCTATCCACCCTTTAGTTCCCATTTAACCATACCCTAGCTAGTGGGAACTCCCAAAATTTACTCACTTTTAGAGTAAAGAGGACCCACAACAACATCTTTGAGCATTTAGACACGCTTGTTACCTCATAGTGCATGATGATGTGTTATTACTTTGCACATTCCCTATGTCACTTTCTCGCACCACCCTTGACTGGTATAGCTCTATTACTAGTCATTATCTCTTTGCCTTCACTCAACTCACTCAGCTATTCCTTGATCATTTCTCAATCAACATCTCCAAGAAGGTCTCCATCACAAACCTTTATTCCATTAGACAATTTGAGGATAAGTCAATAGCTGACTTCATCACCCATTGTAGAGGTTTGATCAACCAACTCTCCTTCTCTCTACCTCCAACTAAGCTCATTGAGCTCTTTTCAAGAGCATGTGCCAAGCACATCTCGTCTACTCTGTGGGTTCAAACTTTCTGCACATTCAATGAAGCTTTCACTATGGCCTAAAAGCTTGAACTTTGCGCAATCGAAGAAGATAAGGTCAAATTGCATAGCAAAAATACCAACACAAAATCTAATGACCCTTCTTCCAAACCTTCTTCTTCTCACTCCAAGTCCAAGGGATCAGTGAATGTTGTGGTCCTTAGGTCATCATCTTCTACCACAACCAACCAATCTGAGCCCTCCACTTCACAAAGCATCACTAGACAATTCCAACAATGGTATGAACAATGACGATACACTCCTATAGGAGAATCATATGCTTCCATATTAAATAAATTAGTGAAGTAGGGGGTCCTTAACCTCCCTCAAATTTGACCAATCCAATTTGACCCCTCATGAGCCATCCCTACATGGTATATGGAAAATGACTTTTATAACTATCATCATGTCAAGGGTCATAACACAGATAATTGCAAAACCCTCAAAAACATTTTTCAAAACATGTTAGACAAAGGGGGCCTTATTTTGGATAACCCTAATGTGCTGGCCAACCAAAACATGGATGTCTTTAGGCAACCATTTCCTAACCATCCCCCAAGTCAGAACAATGTTCAAACCATGGTCAATGACCCTCAAGAGCGCAACATACGTACGATTGACATGATTTCTCCTTTTATTCCTAACTAACCTCTCCCACATTCTGAAGAGGTTAATCAACCCATTTCTCCACCACGAGTAGAAGAGCCTATTTTACCCATATCACCCCCATGACATCAAACACCTCATCTACCCATTCGTCTACCTCATGAGGATCCTATATTACTTATTCCTCTTGCCCCCACCTTCCCTCTTCTTCTACCATTGGAAGAAGTTACCATTCATACCCCACACCCTCATGTAGAAGGGGCCATCATCCCTCTACTTCACCCTTTAGAGGAGCCATCCTCTCTTATTTTGCCTCCACCGATGGAGGATAGTCCTCCATCCACCCCCCTTTCATGTGTAAGAGAGTCTACCTTGACCTCTCCCATATTAGAGGATGCTTTGATGGTACCAACACTAGTGGTCCCACCCTCATCCTTCTTATTACCAATGGAGAATCATACTTTCTACACTCCTAGACCACACATGGAAGGCATGATCATCCCTGCACTCTATCCACTTGAAGAGCCAAATTCTCCAATCCCTTCTCTGCCAAGAGAAGAACTCACCACCTCACCCACTTTTATCAAGAAAGATCTGATGATATTTCTCTCTCACCTTTTTCTTGAGATCACTACGTCTAACATGTTTTCGCTCTCACAATCACCCAAATCCTCCAAAAGACTGATTGTAAAGCCTCACACAATGTCATTGAAACCCTTCTCTCGATTGGTAGAAAACTTAGGATTCCTCCATTCTAGGAACCTAGAACATGAGACACTATGGGAGTGACTTAAGTCTCCTTATGCTACACATCCCACTTCAACTTACACTGCCAACCCTTCTGCGATGATTCACCCCATAGTCTCTAACAAGGATCGGGCTTCTACTTCTAAATCATCAAAAGCTCAGCCTTCCACATCTGAACCTAAACCCTCACAGGCATCCACTATGTCGAAATAGATTAAATCTCATGGTGTTCACCCTATATCAAACCTCACTCACCCACAAGTGAAGGTAGATTTAAACCTCATCCTGCATAGTAGTGGTCCTCGCACCAAACTAACGAAGGATGCTAAACCACGTCATTCTACTCCTCCCCCAACCAAAAAGGTGGTATGAAATACTCTCCCACCTTCACCATTGCCCTCTATTTTGGGTCAACATCCTTCTACTTTAATAGGAGTGCTCCCAATTCCAACACCTCACAAAAACAAACTGCCTCCATTACTCCCTCTACCCATCAAAAACATATTTCCTCCATGAAATCCAACACCTCTCATCAAGAAAGTGCAAGCCACACCACCAACTGAAAAGGTGGTACAAAAAACTCCTCCTACAACTCCTAAACAAAAGTTGTCAATCCCTACTACAACAATGAGTATAGACCCATTAGTGGGTTCTTATGCTTTGATGTTACACTGATTATTACAGTCTTCTAGCATTGTTCTTCCACCCATTAAGCCATACCAACCTCTTGAATCAAAACCAGCTTGGTTCAACGACACTCAAATCTGCTTATATCATCACACACCTGGGCATGATACTAAGAGTTGCCACACCCTTAAGGTTATCATTCACCAACACCTAGAAAAGGACACCCTTCTTATTAAATATTCTTTTGACAAAATACTGACATCATCCCATGTCTCCCAAACTTCCTCACTTGAATTGAGATCTCAACGCGATACTATGGTCCCTCTACCACCTTCTCCCCCTTTATTCAAAATCAACACTATTAATGTGGCCACTAGGTCCCAAACCCTAAAGGATAAAGGAAAAGAGCAGGTTTCTATCCCTTGGACATATCCATTTGTCAAGCCCTCTCCACCACCAAAATCCAAGATTTCTATCTGGGGCACATCTCAACCAACATCTTCTGGGGCGATTCGCGACTCCATGGTGAAACAACTTCACCAAACCCCTATGAAGATGTCTTTATATGACATAATACAAAGCTCTCCACAACATCGCCAAGCCTTAATCAAAGCTTTATAGGCAGTGGAGGTCTAACCTAAAGACCCCCAACCACTGGCTGCTTTAGTCAAATCATTACCCACCGTTGCCTCTATTACCTTCAGTGATTCTGAGATTCCAAACTACCTGGATGATCATGGTCTCGCCCTCTAAAACTAAGCCTATTAGGAAAAATCTTTATAGGATGCCTCCTCACGTCGTATGATGCCTCCTCAACATCTTCTCTCTATCTCATTTATCCAACCTATTGATTATCTGCAATGGGTGTCAAATATTGTCCCTATCACAAAAGTAATAGGGGGAATTCGAATTTGTATTGACTATCGCGACCTCAACCTAGCTTGCCAAAGGATGACTTTCCTTTGCCAAGCATTGACCAACTTATTGATCTCCTTACATGACATCCTCTCTAACGATGACTTTCATCAAGATCAATTAACACAATTCGAGTTACTTGATGAACGTCGTCTTGCCACTCTTAATCATCTTCATATCTACCAAGACTGCATCAAGCGTGCCTATAACAAAAATCTAAAAGAGCAAGATTTCAAAATTGAAGATCTCATCATTAAATAAAACCAACACGTGACCAATATGGAAAGAAGCAAATGAGGCAAGTTTGTTCTTAATTAGCTCAGACCTTATATAATAATTCATGAGTATGGATTAGGCACTTATCATCTCTCTTCTCTCGAAGGCCGGCCAAAACGTGAGCCCCTTAATGCCTTGCATCTGCAACCATTCTACTATTAACCAAGTAATAATTTACGTTTAACTTGAGCTCATCCCTTGAGCAACCCCTGTCATCCTCATTCCTATTTCTTTCAACCCTTTTTCCCTACAAAAAATTAGTTAACCCTTTTTTTTAGCATTAATGCTTTTTTCTAATAAAATGGAAACCCCCAAACCTCTATAGTCTAGTCCATGACTAAAAGTTTAGTCAACCAAAAAAAAAAATTGGGATGCCTAATAAAATATTAAAAGGTCATAAACTATAAATGTAGACTGCTCCCTCGAAGGACAGTTGCATTATTGTTGTAATTACGAGACTGCTCCCTTGAAGGATAGCTATTCAAAGACATCTAAACATATAAAGCAAAATATAGAACACTCCCTCGAAGGATGGCTATGCCCAAATTTTGATACAAATAGCACCATCTCAGAAGCTTCCCACACCGATCAGCTTCACATGACCACAAAACAAAACAACATCCCCAAGTAGACTTCCCGCATTGATCAGTCTACCAAAAAAAAATGACTGACAAACTATTAAGTCATGGACTTGCCTATAGTCATTCTCAGGGTCACCTATAAAAGGGGCAAAGTTATCCCTGCTAAAAAGGGTTATGTTATCCTGACATATCACATAATCACACCTATTATCCCAAAATACCCAAGGGATTTTGAGCTCACTTAATGTCAAGTGATTAGAGTACTTCTCTAACACAAACCAATGGTCAACGATGTAATGCATAAGTGGGGCTTTTGTTTACAAAAACCCTATCTATGCTATCATTATGGTCTTTGTCAATGAAAGAGCAATGCGCCTTTCACTTCTTACACACCTTCGTCACAACCCAAACATTTTCTAACCACAATCCAAACATATTTCCTAACCACTAACATAACATCATAATTTATTTAATGCAAATACCAATTTTGTGTTATATAAATTATCATAGCCCATTCACACTAGTTTATATGGATAACAATACACATGTGAACTATCATAATTTATGTCAAGCATATACCATCACCAATATGGAAACTAGTTGAAGCATAAATAAACTCATTTCATTTTTAGCATACACCATCACCAATATAGAACATTGCTAAGGATGAAAAACCACATAACCTATGTTACAGCATACACCATCACACAATATGGAAAAGGCTATAACATCATCATACACTCATCATTTCAAGCATGTACCATTAAACATATGGGAAATGCTAAAAATACTAACATGACCAAACCAACTATCAACCTCTTTCACTCTTCTTCCCTTTTAGGGAGAACTACATTGGCCTGAGGCCCTTAAAATAGGGTCTATGTAGGCAGCACTCAGTTGACATGGGGTCTTCTGAGGTTAGCTCGGCCATTCATTCATTCGTCTACCTGACGGACCAGCCACTAACCTTTAACCATGACTTAACCTAGTCAAACCCAATCCATAACCTACCCTCTTCTTCCCTTTTGGGGAGAACTACATTAGCCTAAGGCCCTTAAAATAGGGGTTATGTAGGTAGCACTTAGTTGACATGGAATCTTTTGAGGTTAGCTCAGCCATTCATTCATCCATCTACCTAATGGACCAACTATCTAAACCAGCCCAAAATCATGACCAAACAACCAGCCCTGACACTGTAGAAGTCACCTTAGACTTCTCATGAAGCACATTGGAGATCACATACATCTCCCTAACCACAACAAATAACACTTGAGATCACTTATATCTTAGCCCGACTCGACAAATGACCTTGGAGATAGTGACTATCTCCTCAGACCATGACCACTTTCGAGACAACTTTGCCTTGGTTGTTTTAATTGCATATGCTACCTCATGAATAGTTAGTAAATTATACGCGCCCCTCACACCTATTATCAAATCGTGACCAAGTTGATCCCCAATATCTGTGATATTTTCATGTTTTCTAGGAGCACTTCCTAGCCCGAGATACTTGGAACACGATGCCCATTAGAGCTACAGCTTTGATCGATTAACCCAATCAGCTACCACTAATAAGCTGGGGACCAGTTACTTTGATTTTAGTTTGCTTTAACCATTGGAGCTACAGCTTTGATCATTTAACCCAATCAGCTACCACTAATAAGATAGGGACTAGTTAATTATATTTTAGTGCTCCTCGACCTTGCCTATGACAATTTGACCTGCCTATCACGTGAAGTGGCATACACACAATCTCAATTATTGCAGTGTTCACACTCCAGCCTCACTCTACCCATCCATTGCCTATCAAATTGGCACCCAATTTTGGCTTACCTTCTCTCGATTCCTGCTTTGAGGGGGAATACCTTATCCCATACCTGGGGCAACCTACACCTATTTTTATCTTGAAGTTCATCAAGACAAACCACAAGACAAAAAGGGGCAAATGTAGACACCAATATTGTGTCAACCCCCCCTTGGTCCCCTTCTAAACACTTACACACCTTATTAATTTAAAATAAACTACTTATTTTAAATTAATGACCTCAACTTGGACACCTCACCTAGGACACCTCACCCTAAGACCTTTTCTTAACTTATGAGTCACCTTGAGACTAGGTCCTCCAAATCCTAACTACCCATGACCTATTCTCACTCCCTATTAACTCCCTAACCAACTCTCATACCTCATAAACCCGTGTTTTGACCATTCTCTAATGGCAAAGGCACTTGGCAGGTGGAGAAATGGGTAAAGAGCTAAAAATAGCTCTTTTACCTATTCTCCCTCCACTGACGTTAGTCAACCCTTGGTCGACATCATCATCCCTTCACCGACACCGATGGGATCACCGACATCAGTTACATAAGCCTAGCTCTAACATTGAGCTGCCCCTCACCTCTTTGTAGATTGATGCACATACTCTGAGACCAAGCATCAAAATTTGACTATTGCTCTCCTGGCTATCGAAGCTCTACACAAGTCACTCCTAAGATTGGATTGAAACATTGTATGAGGACCTTGATATCAGCCATAATAGGAATAATCATTCTGACACCTCTGGTTCTTCACAGAATAGAGCTAAGTATTTTGCTTCTTATTTCAATATTTTAAGAATACATTGGTAATTAGTTTCCATTTGGTATTTCTAAGAACTATTGAGAAACCTGACTTCTTTCATGGAGAGGTTGGAAAGCCTTCCTCTTATTCTTACCCTCTTCTCACACCTACCCTCTAATTTTACCCTTCCTCAGACCCTATTCACTTTCCCGCAACCCTGCACAAACCTTTAAATTTCCACAGACTCTTCTATCAACCACAGACATATTCCAAAACCCATCCAAGGCCCACTACCCCTACTGACATCGATAACAAAACCGACGTCAGCATCATTGTCCAACCAACATTGGTAGGCCTACCAACATCGGTGACTGTGACAAACTGACTGTAAAGAACAGGTACACATTATCTATTTTTCTCTTTCTTAGTCTTTTATCATTTCTTTTTATACAACACTCTTTTCATTAAATAGTGGACTGTCATCCCTTACGGAGCTTTTACGCTTCCAGGACTGAGCACCTAGCTTGGCAGTCGACCATATCCTCCTCTAACATTCTCCTTGTTTAATTTTCTTTCATATTGTAGGTGTCTCCTCCACAGCCAAAGAGGAGCTCCCACAATGCTTGGATATGGTGCACACTTAATCTGAGTATCAATCAAACCCCTAACCTTTAACTTTAGTTTCTTCCTTCTTCTGAATGCAATAGTAGAAAAACTTAGAGAAATAATGAGGATAGAGTGTGGTGCAATGTGATGTCAATGGATTGTCATGTACTTTTGGGAAAGCCTTGGGAGTATGATATAATTGCTATGCATGATGGAATAATGAGCATCTATCACTTGGAGAAAGATGGCATAAATTTTTCATTGATTTTATTAGAGGATAGACAAGAGGGAGAATAAAATAGTGTTTGTGCATGAGTATTGATAGTGTGAAGGAGCTCTTGCAATAAGTGGAAATGGAGAAGGTATGTTTTTCACTCATAAAAAATATGAGGTTATAGGAGTATGCATGCATCAATAAATAAATGTGATAACTGTAGAGTAAAAAAATGTACTTTATGTTGCACTTGAATTTTCTAACGAGCACTACAGTTTTGGTTCCAGCAATACCTTGGTTGTAGCAGCAAAATTGGATCAAGGCACGAGTTCATTCTCTGTCAAGTGTCAAGATGCAGTGGAAGCTACCAAGTGGCATAGTTTGAGCATAGGCCTTTCTTTATCTTTTGATTCTTTGTTTCAATTTTATGTTAAGTGTTGAATTCACGTGGAGGCCACCGTGTGTCATCTTTTGAAGCATGAAGCCAACCAACTGGTGTCCTCTGAGGCCCTTTTGTAACTTTCTAGACAACCACGAAATGTGCCACATATCCAGTAGCCATTAAGAAGAATTCACCACATGTCAGCATCTAAATTTCATAGAAGCACCCATGTTTCATTCTACCCTTTGGTAAAGACTTTCAACAGACCAAGTAGCATAAAAAGTGGAAAGCACCAGGTGGCAGCTGCAAAGACCCTGAACTACCCTTTTGAAGAAGCAGTGGAGGTCACCACGTGTCAACTACTGAGAGACTTTGTTTCAACACCTGGGTCTAGTGCTCTCCTTCAATGCATAAAGGCATCATTTCATTTTACTTAAATGCTGAAGTGCAGTGGAGGCTGCCAAGTGTCCCTCTTTGAGTTTCTCTCTACTCCACCCCCAACAAAAGTGGAAGGCACCATGCACCCCTAGACGAAGAAGTAAAAGATGCCACGTATCTTCCCAAAAGTAGTAAAGGCTGCCATGTGCCAATTTTTGAGAGAACATCTAAGTTTCATTGTTGAATAAAGGTTGTGGTAGGCCTCATGTGTTACTTCAAAGTTTGTGGAAGCTGCTAGGTGTCACCATCTGTAAAGACTGATATGAGTCCCGAATAAAACTTCAACACAGCCAAAGAAGGGAGGGAACCATGTGTCTTTGATGGATTTGGTAGAAAGTGCCAAGTGTCATTTTCTGATGCCTAGAGGATTTTCAAAAAATTGATAAAGTGTCTTCTCCCATTTTCAAACGTAAGGGAGTGTTTTGTGTATCTATTGTCACAAAGTGAAATGGAGGGAAAATCGGCCAGAGTTAATTTGGGTAGATGGAACAGTTCTTCTGGTAGATTTTTGGAGCCCCCCCACAGCATTGAAGGTGCCATCTACTTTGTCCCCTGCGAGTGAAGGATGGAGTGGAATTACATAGGAAAGAAAGCGATGCAAGGAGACACCCAAAGCTATATAAGAAGATTTTATAAGGAAAAGAGGGCAGAATTTCTCATAGTTTAGACTACTTGTAATTTTGACCAGTAATATCATTTGCTCTTGTCTTAATTTTCTTAAGTTGTAAATTTGATGTAATCATGCATGTTTCCTGTGCCCTTTATGTGGTTAAATGAATTAAGTAAATTTAAGCTCCATGCCTTGGTTGGTGTTATTTGTGTCATCTGCAAATTAGTCTATTATGTAGATTTTTAAGTGTTGTGATTGGAAATGTTATTTGCTTTTGTCTCATTTTCTGGAGTCTAAAGTTCTACATAACTGTGCATTACTCATGTGCCTCTTATGTGTGTAAAGGATTCTATTAAGAAGATTGAACGCTATGCCCTTATTGACAATTCCTATATCTCAGCAAAAGACTCCCCTATTTTGAGCCTCTATTTCTGTTATTCCAATCTTTTACATTGATCATGCACTTGTCTGCTCTTAAATGTAATAGATTCATATAGTAGTCTCACTGTGCTCAGGTTAGGATTAGGATTACACTCAGGTGCATCGCCATAGTTAGGTTTCAATTCTTGCATTTTGCATTTATGTTTAGTCTCCTATCCCTTTTCCCCAACACCTATAAAATAGAAGAGACCAGCTTCTTTAAAACCTGGAGGTAGTTTCAAGCTGCATTGTCCCACAGCTTGAAGCTTCCCATTGTTGATTGGCTAATACCTAGCACAATTTTATGCCATCAATAATAACTTCTATGCATAGTGAAGGAGTTTTTAGATGATTTCATCAACATTGTCTCAAGTGATCTATGAAAGGATTTCTAGCGATAAGGAGTATCATTCATCATATGGACTTGATATTTAGAGGGAGTTTTCCAAAAAAGGTCATATATTAGATTATGTATAGGGAAAATTAATAAGTACAAATACAAATGTGTGATTTATTGAATAAAATACTGATATGGGAAATATTAAGCCCATGTGCAATACATAGAGTATTAGCACTTAAAAAGGGATGAGATGGAACATGTGCATAATTTGAGGGCCATCATGAAGATCAAGATAAATTATATTTTTCCTTTTACATGCATGGATGATTTGATATGCTTCTTGAATGGTACAAATTATTTCTCCAAAATCAATCCAAAGACTGTATATCATCAAATTAGGATAAGGGAATGAGATGAATCAAAGATAGCCTTTAAGATGTAATAAGACTATATGAGAGGTTAGTGATGCCTTTTGGTTTGAATTAATTTATTGAAGATGATTAATGAAGTGTTGAATCCATTTATAGTAAAATATGTCATTGTATATTTAGATGATATTTTGATGTTTAGCAAGATGAAATAAGAACACATGGAGCATCTAGAATGTGTTACATATGTTGCACAAAAAGAAGTTGATGATAAATGTAAAGAAGTTTAGATTTGTGAATATGGAGTTAATATATTTTGGTTTATGATTTCCTAATAAGGTCTCAATATGTACCCATATAAATTATGTGTGATAGTGAAGTATCCATCACTGATGAGCACATTTAGGGCATAAATTTACATCATCTTGTAAGCTTTAATAGGAATTTCATCAAACACTTAGCATAGTTTGTGCATAAATCATATAAATGCTTAACATAGTTTCACAAGGCATTTAAATTAATAAATTAAGTTAAACATAGTTTCATATAGTTAAATAAGAAGGTGATTTATCATCCTATTTTGATGTTTCCATATTTTAATAAGGTGTTCTAAGTGGACTACAATGCAAGTGGTATAACCATTGGAGCAGTGTTAATCCAAGAGGAAGTACCCATCACATTATTTGGTGATAATTTGAATTATGTGAATAATAAATACTTGGTCAGTGACCAAAAGTTTTATGCTATTTTGTAGGCACTAAAAAAGTGGATGTAGATGTTTGTGTTGTACATAGACTATCAGAAGTTATGTTTCATCAATATTTAAGAGAATTTAAATCCATGACACATGAAGTGGGTATATTTCATATAGATATCTACATTTGTGTTAAATCATATAATCAAAAGATCAAAAAATGTTGATAACATGCTAAGTTGGAGAGTGCTAGTGTTGAATGAGATGTGAGTGGAAGTTAAGGATTTATAGAGCATGAAGTAATTATATGCCAAAGATGAGGATTTTTTTTATGGTTGGAGAGCATGTGCAAAGCCCAAAATTATAGATAGGACATTATGGCTAGATTACCACAAGTATGAAGGAATTTTTTTTGTGAGAGCATGGTTGTTTATACTCATTAGGTCAATGAAACATAACTTGATCAAGGAAAAGCATAGTGGAGGCCTAGTAGGAAATTTTGGTTGTGATAATATATCAGTACAGATGGTTTAAGGATAATACTATCTAATAATGGGGTTAAATGTGTATTAATGTGTGCAAAGATGCATAGTTTTTCAATTTTAAAAGGGAAAGAGTCGAAACATAGGGTTGTATCTACCACTATCGATTCCAAAAATATATGGGATGACATTATCATGGATTTTGACATAGATGATAAATGATTTCATACTTTTTGTGGTGGACATATTATTGAAAATGGTGTATTTTATAGTATTCATGAAAATATGTGATGTGACAAATTTAACCAACCTGTTCTTCAAAGAGGTGGTGAGGTTACATGGTTTTCCATGTAGCATAATATCTGACAAAAAAAAATTATAGGACATTTTGGCATACATTATTGAATAATTCTATACTTTTATTGAATTTAATTTCAACATATCATCTAAAGACCTATGAAAAAAGTGAGGTGGTGAATTAAAGCCTAGGGATTTGCTCAGATGCTTAGTTGGAGATAATCCTAAGTAATGAGACATGGTGTTGGTAGAATAAAGGTTCATGTATAATAATTTGATGAATAGTAGTATTTGGATAACACCTTTGAAATTGGTAAATGGAAGTACTCTAAGAGGATTTTGGAGTTAAGGGATATCGATGCGGCACATGTAAGAAGCACAAAATTTGAATATTACATGGAGTACATGTGAGAGTTACACCAAGAGGTGTGAGTAAGGTTGGAGTAAAGAAATCTATGATATAAATATATTTTATATTAGAGTCATGAGAATAATTATTTTTATGTAGGATACCTAGTGTCGGTGTATTTACATAAGGATATATTTCCAAAGGGCACATATAACAATATAAAAATGAAGAATATAGGACCATGTAAATTATTGCATAACTTTTTATTAGATTTTTATGAGATAAAGTTTCCATAATTAATGTACATATCTCCCATATTCAATGTGTCTAATTTATATGAGGTACATGAGGGACAATATGGTAAATAGGTAGAGGAAACAAAAGTGCAAGTATCTAAATAGAAGGCATAGATATTGTAGAAGGAAAAGGAAGAGATATAATCCATATTAGACTCAAGGGTGACCAAAAAGATGTGTGAAAAGGAATAAAATAAATGTTTTTTTAAGTGTAATAATTTATTATTTGAATATTCAACATAGTTGGATCTTGCAAAGATTGGTCATTATGTCTATACTTTCAAAGATTTCAACTTGTGAGCAGGAGCTTACAATTTCAATTAAATGGGATGTCTAATGTAGGAGAATCCTAGAATAAAAAATATAAAAATTCTAAGGATGGATAATTATAGTTTTACAAAGGATAATAGAGGTACCAATGCATAATTATTTAGTAAAAGGATCAGCATGTGAAAGTGAAGGTAAATCCTAGTTGTGTAGTTAGACTTTTGATTATGCAATTTTTGGAGTTAAAGACAAAAATTTGCATGGTTTTTAGTTTTTCATGACACATAATCATAAATTCAAAGGTATATAAAAAATTTAGAAAGAATTTAACTTAAACTCAAATGTCTAACATGGGAATATGAGGTAGTATTGCATGATGATACTACATAAATTACCATTGCAAATGAGGAAAGGATGGTGCAAAGACTTCAAGTGCACATGAATTTAACATAAAACAAGTGGTGTAAATGTTAATTAAATATATATCCATGAATTATTTTGATTGGTTTTCATATACCCTATAATGGTCATGTGAGGAATAAGTTAGGTATATGATAGTTGTTGGGAAAGATAAATTTTGGCAAAACTGCCCTGACATGTAGTTAGGATTTAGTAATAGAAATTATCTTATGGGTTATTAATAATAATATATAAAATATTTAGTGTATATATAACATATATACTATACACATTCTTAAATTATAAATCCAACTATGCATAGGGGTTAGAAGGAAAGTGCTAAAAAGCTCACTAACTATAAAGTAGGTATGGTATGCCCCACATGGAGAGCTTTTCAAACTCTTAGGGAGACTTTGTCAAATTTGTAGAGGAAGTGATAAAGTGATTTAGATAGGATTAAAGTCTTATATCCTTGATTTAATTCATGTAAATATAAAATACTCTATTTTTTTAATTAAATTTGGCATCCTGTATCTTGTAACCCATCAAATCATGTAACTTATGCCCTGAGATAAACTTATGTAATATTTATTTTTAAAAGTAATGTAGAAACATATTTATGTATTTGTTTCAATATTGAGTATATTAGGTGAGAAATCAAGTTTGTTATGTGGTGTAATATATGCCTTCATTGGAACCCCTAACCATGACTGCATCACTTATTCTAGCATGCCTACTTTCTCCATTGAGACCATTTGGAAGGAAGTCCTTACATATATCTTAAATAGAGTAGAAGATACCATGGTTAATGTGAGATATTAGTAATATCAATAGGTTTATGATGTTTTTTATGGTTTTTGTACATAAGTTGTGAGTTATTTTTGACCAAATATGTGATTACATCCTATAATTTGCTTCACATTTGTCACATACTTTTATTTCATATTATTATATTTAACATACATGTTGCTCATTTTTTAATTTTTTGTATAATTTTATTTACTTATCTAAAATTTAAAATTGTATTATAATTTTTACAATCATATCTTTTCATTTGACCATTATTTCCCTTTTGGTTCATCAGTATCATTATTTTATAATCCCCACCCCTCTCTTGGATGTTTTCTTGTATCAATGCTCATTATATACACCTTTTGGGTTTGTAAAACTTCCATAGTTACATCATTATCATATTCCATAACACCTCAAATTTAAGGTTTTCCTTCACCATCCTCATTATATAATTTTACTTAAATTATAATGTACTTCTAGATCTTTTTATGCCTAGTCACTTCTAAAATAAAACTCTCCCTTCTTGTGGATAGCTACTAGAATATCTTCATTATATTACCTTTTACACATATAAGGATATTACATTATACCCATATATTCCTTTCCTTTAATTTGAGACACACTTGGATCATCTTAAATATCACACTCTTTTCTAAAGTCTAGGTCTAGAATTTTTTAAGTGTCTCGGTCCCTAGGTTCTCCTATTTAGTATCTAGGTGTAAGTTCTCTTGTGTTAATCATATTTAGCACCCATTTTTGGTCTTTAAAATACATATGGAGGATAAAAATATAAAAATCCAGATAATTTAAAATCCATTATATCAAAAATAAAAAAATAAAATATCAAAATTCAAAGCACACCAAAAGACATGATAATATCATTGGCACACCCCCTATCCTTGATCCAAAACTTAGAAGTTCTGGTTGATAAATATCTCAATAACATATAAATATCATAGTAACAATGAATTCTCTGAGAAGAGATGTAGTATTACTCAAGATCGCAATACAATTATATGCTTATCTATGGGAAGAGATGTTTGTCTTCACATTTCAGGTTACCTCTTGATTTATACACATTTTAAAAGCATGGGGAGGATGTGGAAGGTCACCAATCTCAAGGGAGATGAAGTGGTTTGACTTCTAAGATTTAAAATAATGCAGAATTCAAGGAATTACTATTTCTGGAAACTTACTATTTTTAGATTGCATTATTAAAATTGAAATTTGAGGTACTTCTATTAGGTTTTTGGAGGTCAAACTTCATTGAGAAAAGATCATACCATTTCACAACATTCTCCTCATTCTTATCTTTTTAATGGTTCAAACGGCGAGTCAATTAGAGCTACGGTGCAAAAGTTATGGCTCCCAAAAATTCCATCATCAATTGGGGTGGAACTGTCACCCGAATTATAAGCTAAATTGTTTCCTGGATCATTCCTCCCTCCTTGAAAATAAATGGTCCCCATTGTGTCAATGTTCCCCATCAAATGTGGTAGTTATTTCTTGATTTGATTCTCTATGATCCACTCACCTTGATGGCTAAGCTAGCCCCTTTTGATGACTCGATAAAGTGGAATAGAGCATCTTCTTGTTGTCTTCATCCAGGTATCCACAATCTGATCCTCTTCCACTAGAGCAAAACTCTGTGGATCAAGCTCATCAATTTTGAGTTGTTCTACTACAACTAAAGTGTCTAAGAGAGGTGGATGATATGGTTTGAGGAGCTCCACATTGAATATTGGATGCAGACCAAGGTAGGCTGGTAGGTTCAACTCAAAAGCATTTTCTCCAACTCTTTTGGTGATGGTGTAGGGACCATATCATAGAGGATGAATCTTTTTGTGTGGTCCTGCAAGTCATTCCTTTTGAAGCTACAACCAAACCTTGTCACCCACAACAAAATGGTGTGCAATCATGTGTTTTTCATTGCGTTGCTTATACTTTTGATTCATCTTCTCCAGGATGTCATGAACTTGTTGCTGGAGGTGTTGCATTTGTTCAATAAACTTTGTATCTTTTGTTGCCTCAAATCTTCCATGAGGTGTGTATTCCATGGTGGAAAATGGAATAGCTATATCAACTGGTGCCATGGGTTAGAACCCAAAACATACTTGGAATGGAATGTGCTTCATCAAGCTGTGTAGTGCCTGATTGTATCCATGTTGTATGAAAAGAAGTCCCTCATCCCATGTGCATGGATATTTAGAGTGATACATCCAAATCATGTGAATAATCAAGTGGTTTACCACCTCTATTTGACCATCAGTCTAAGGATGGAAGGCTATGTACTTCATCAGCTTAGTATCCATCATCTTCCATAGAGTGGACCAGAAGATGCTCAAGAACCTGCTATCTCGATTTGAGACAATGGACTTGGGAAGACCAAAATGGAGCCATACATGACTAAAATATAGTTGAGCAACTTCCTCAGTAGATATATTTTTCTTACAGGCAATCATGATAGCCATTTTTGAAAAATGATCAACTACCACAAAAATATAGTCCTTACCATGTTTTGAAGTGGGCAAACCTGAGAGAAAATCCATTGAGATGGATTCCCAAGGCCTAGTTGGTTCTGGTAATGGCATGTACAATCCTTGCTTCTTATTTGTTGGCTTGGCTATTGCACATGGGGTGCAAGATTTGAGATATATTTCCACATCCTTTCACATATGGGGCCAGTAGAAGTGTTTTTGAAGAACTATCAATGTCTTCTCAATACCAAAGTGTCTAGCTATCCTACCGAAGTGTGCTTCCCATATAATATTTTGTTACTCTACAACTAGAACACAGATGTGCCCCATATGACAGAGGACATTATCTTTCAAATAGAAATCAGAAACATGTGTACCTTTTTGAAGTGCTTGATATGTATCAGCAAAGGTAGGATCTACTTCATATAGGACACCCCAAGTGGCAGTCTCATTTCTGCATAGGTCCAGAACTATTGTGAATGTAGTGATTGGTGGGCAGCTCAGACAATCTATAGTTGTATTTGAGCTCTCATTTTTGTGTTTGATTATCAAGTCGAATTGCTAAAGATATGTGGCCCACTTTTGATGCCTCTCATTTCAAAGCTTGCTTTGCATCTGGACGAATTCTAATGGTCTGTGGTCAGTGTGGATGACCATTTCTTTCCCCAAGATGTAGTGTTTTCATTATTTGCAGGCTTGCATAATGGCATAGAGCTCCTTATCATATGTTGGATATTTCCTGACTATATCAGTGAAATTTTCACTGTGATATGCAATAGGATGGCCATGTTACATGATGACAGCTCCCATGGCATATTCAAATGCATCCATCATCAACTCAAAAGGTTGATGCAAATCTAGCAAGGCAAGAATAGGAGCTGAGCAGAGTCTATTCTTCAAATTCTCAAATTCCCTTTTTTGTATTTCACCCCACCAAAATATAGCTTTAGCTCCTCCTTTAGTCACTTGGGTTACTGACCAAGCAACATGTGAAAATCCAAGAACAAACCTGTGGTAAAAATTTGCAAGGCCCAAAAAGCTATGAAGCTCTGTGAGGGTCCTTGGTGTGGGCCATTCTCAGATAACCCAAATCTTTTCTAGATCAACATGGACCCCTTCCTCATTCACAACATACCTGAGGTACTAAATTGTTGTCATCCTAAATGTGCATTTATCAAGATTTGCATACAACTTGTGATCTTGAAGAGTTTAAAGCACCTTAAGAACATGTTGCAAATGTTCTTCCCATGTTCTGCTACAGATGAGTATGTCATCTAAGTAGACAACCATAAATGAGTTGGTGAAGGGTCATAGGATGTCATCCATCATCCTCATGAAGGTTGTAGGTGTGTTAGTTAAGCCAAAAGGCATAACCAACCATTCAAAGAGCCCCTCCTTAGATTTGAATGCAGTCTTACAGATATCAATGCGATCGATGGGAATTTGGTGATAACTAGATTTGAGATCAATTTTGGTGAAGAACTTCACACCACAGAGCTGGTCTAGCAAGTCATCAGTCCTGGGGAGAGGATAGTGATTCTTCACAGAGATTTTATTCAGGGCTTGATAGTCAATGCAAAGCCTCCATGTTCCATATTTCTTCGATATCAAGATAATTGAGCTACCACAATGTGAAGAGCTTGGCCTGATGTGACCCTTTTGGATCAATTCTTGAATCTATCTTTTTATCTCATCATTCTCCAAAATTGATCTATGATACATAGGATTATTAGGTAGAGGTGATCTTGGGATCAAATCGATAGAATGTTTTACCTGGCAATGCAGTGGAACTCCTATGGGTGACTTGAATAAGTCATATTCTCCTATGATTCATCCTATCTGCTTCTGTTGTTGTGTTGATTGTGTAGTCAAGATTGCAACATCGACTTTCTTGGATTTATGTGGCTTTACCACCATGAGAACAAATTACTTTATTTTCTCCACCAATCTCTTGCATTAATTCACACTGATCAGGGAGATAGATGTGGGAGGTGGTACCTCTGGTACCCTATAGCATCGTGTTCCAAGGGTGAGGGTCATCCTTTGGGTTTGTGATTCATAGATGCCATGCCATTCATACATGAATGGCTGACTAAGGAGTACATCACAAACATCTAAATTAACCACATCACACAAGACTTCATCTTGGAATGGTTTTATAGCATATGAAAGAAGACACTGATGGGTGACACGGAGGTCTCTCCCTGGGCTTAACCATCCAATATTGTAAGGCTTTGGATGAGGCTTCATGGATAGATTTAGACTTTAGAAGACTGACCATCACACCAAAAGCTCCCAAGTGATTTGGGTCCTCTTCCAAACCACTATATGTCCAGTCTAAGGACACCTAAGGTGATTCTCGATTGGAACATGTGGCAGGTAGTCTGGTAACTGGGAGGCACAGAGACGCGTCATGCATCGGTGTGGATTAGGCCCACTAGCTTTCGTGGGACTCAACCTCGAGACCTAGCTCTAATACCACTACTCCAAAACTCAAAATTTCTAGTTGATAAATATCTCAATAACATAGAAATAACACAATAATAATGAATTCTCTGAGAAGAGATGTAGTATTACTTAAGATTGCAATACAATTATATGCTTATCTCTGGGAAGAGATGTTTGTCTTCACATTTCGGGTTACCTCTTCATTTATACACATTTTTAAATCATGGGGATGATGTGTAAGGTCACCAATCTCAAGGTAGATCAAGTGGTTTTACTTCCAAGATTTAAAACAATACAAAATTTGAGGAATTACTATTTTTAGAAACTTACTATTTTTAGACTGCACTATTAAAATTGAAATTTGAGGCACTTCTATTGGGTTTTCTAGGGTAAAACTCCATTTAGTGGAGCTCAATGCCATTTCATGATTTTCTCCTCATTTTTATCTTTCCAACGGTTCAAACGGTGAGTCAATTGGAGCTACGGTGCAAAAGTTATGGCTCCCGAAAGTTCCATCATCAATTGGGGTGGAACTTTCACCCGAATTGTCACCTAAATTGTTTCCTGGATCAATCCTATTTGAAGCTCAAATCCATGGTTTGCCTCATTATATATATGAGGTCCATTAGTTTAAAGTAATATAGTATACTAGGATGGGAGTTCTCATACATATCATTAGTGCCACCTAATTTCATATGTAATTACCCAGTACTTGTAGTAGACTAATGATTTTATAAGGGGTCTTGAGGAACAAGTAACATGTTGTAGAAAGGTAGGATCATTTTAATTATCATTAATATTATCCTTCATGGGATTTTATTTATAATTCAATACTTACCCTAAGTTTTATGCTTGGTGGATTGATTTCTCTAGGGCCATTGATGTTAAAAAATCATAATCTTCCCAAACCAATTGCATTGTCTTGTTTCTAATAAAGACCATTTATTGCCTTGGTGATGCACTCTTTTCCCTCCCTCCATTTTTTCCCCTTGACATGTAATTTTATTTAAAAATATCTCCCATATTCCATATTTATTATTCTTCATTTCTTTCAAACATGTTAGCATTATGATCGAATTAGCATTCAAAGGTTATTATTTGAACTTTCCACTTTTACATAGAAGTTTCATATTTGAGTTGTTACAAGATGCTCTCTTTGTCTTAGCCTTTTTTCCTACAATTCCTCTTAGTTATATTTGTGACCTTGAAATTTTAATTATAATTTTTTAGGCCTTCAAGTCCCATTTCTCTCTTTCATGTTTTCATGTTTCACCTTTTTTTTAGCCCATCCAGTCCCCTTTTTACTTTTCATGCTTTACTTTGTATCACTTACTTATATTTTTTATAGGTTATTTGGTTCTAATTTAGCCTTAACATTTTATATTGTTTATTTTCCCATTTTGTCATTTTCATCCGTAGATCTTTTGGTTCTCATTTAGCCTTATCATTCTCAACTTTCCAATTCTAAGTTTTAAAATATTCTATAAGTGTTTTTCATTTACTTTAATTTATTAACTATCTTATGTTTGTGTGCATTTCTTGTATTCCATTTTTAGCCTTGGTTCATTATAGTGGCTATATGAATTTTATGCCACGACTAATAATATGACATTCACATGCAACATTTATGTGGAAAGGCAAGTTAATTTACTTTCAATTGTTCACTTCTCAACATTTATTCCAAAATTTCATTTAAGCTTTTATGTTTATATGTATATTTCCTAAGGAACCATCCCATATTAGACTACATGTGATGAACTTTGGGTGGGGCATAATTATTCATTAGTATTTTCCATATTTATATTTACTAATAATGTATCTTCCAAGACTCTTTGGTGCATAAATATCCCTAAGTAAACATATTATGATTGCATTGGTAAATGGGTGGGGTTATCTTATGGTAGTTTATGATATATTTTCACATACTATCTATTCATACCCACATCACTATCAGCTTGGCCTCTCCTGAGTCTCTTTTCCCTTTTCCTTCTTTATCTTCTTCAATTTAGTTGTGTAGCCTATATGTATTTCATAATATATTATTAGTTGCTTCCTATTTATTTATCTATGTATTATATTAGGACTGAAAATATAATTCTAAGCTTTTTGTACTATATAGTGACTAGATATATAATATTGTGTTAGTCGATACAATTATATTGTATTGATCCTGATCAATACCACTAGCTTGGATTGATTTCTAGGTTTATCCATATGTATAGTGGTCATAAATATAATTTCCAACACACATAACACTCATTTTTTTCCTATACTCATATTTATACCCTTAACTAGTAGAAGTAAGAATTAGTAGATAGAATTTTAATCTTATGGATGTCAAGTATTGCTTAAGGTCATTGAATCTAAAAGGATTATGATAAACCAAGGAGGTGCCCATTAGTCTTTTGAGTACCCAATTAAGGACATTACGTCCTCATATTTTCTATTTGAGGTCTTCACCTAAAAACATCTATTACAAAGTTACACTATATCTAAGGGAGAGATTGATAGATCAATAAGTCAACCCAAGGTAAATATCTCTTTCCTTTTATTTACTTGGTATATAGATATGTCTACTTATTATTATATTAATATGTATTTAATTGTCTCTTTATTCACTTAGGTTTCCTTTATGGTCAATATTAGCATCCTATAGGTTTTTTAGGTTTACAAATACAATCATAATTTAAGTCCTTGTCTAGGCTGCATTTGCCTAGACTATAACTATAATAAACCCTTTGCAAACTATATATTGTTTAGTCTAATTTGTTTATATCTTGGATCTAGGTTATCCTAGCATGTGTTTTTATTAAATCCTTGATACTTCCTTTACATATATTGATTTACACCATTGATATTATCTTTGGACATAATTAGACCCCATATCCCATAATTTAGGAATGGGATTTGAAACCATATACCATTGATATTCACTGTGGATTATCATCTATCAAGTCCATAGTTATTTTCACCGCTTGGTTATGTTTAATTAATATATTTTCATGTGTGTAATCTCTTATTTTTTCTTCTTATTATATCCTAATCTATAGATATAAATAGGATCATTACGTTGATATTCTTAACATGCATACAAAAATTACTTGTATGGTTTTGATGAAAGGATAAAGAAAACAAATGTTAGTGCATATGACCAAATAAAATATCTTACACATGAAATATTTATAGGTGTATTCACATGGGTTTCAGGAGATACATACCCATATAGTGTATAGGATACTACCAAAAAATCTTGGAAAGTATCAATTACTACAAGCATCAAACATAACACATACATAACACTTTTTGATATTGAGACATATTTTATAAGTTATAGAATGCTAGGATAAGCTAAGTACATTTTTCCCCTCTTACTTTATTATTACCAAATATTCTAAGTGTACTATCTAAATTATTAATTTTAATTCAAATGTGCATGTTATTGTTATGATTTAAATTATCTAATATTCCCCTAGTTTTACATTATCTAAGGACATTTTAATCCAAAATAAGTAAAAAAATTTGGTGAAATCGATCATTGAGTTGAGCAAAATAAAACCTATGTCTCACCCTACATTAAGGTTTCAAATTTATTCTCTATTATGGTTTGGTTTACATAGCTAATTTTTTATTTTTCCTTATTAGGTGTCCTTTAACATTAGGGTTTCAATTTTTTTATATAATATTTACAAACCCTAAGGATCTATGTTTGATCTTATATTAAGGTTATAAATTTTGGTTGTATTTATTATTCTCTTATGGTTTGTAAAAAATTTCATAAGTGTGCATGCTTCAAACCCTACTATGTATAATATTATAGACTCTTGTTTTTCTACACTTGTTGGGTCTTATGATTATACTAATGAATGGAAAAAAAAACCTAATGTATATTTTCATGATTATGTGAACAAATGATGATCATGATTGTTTGAATAATGATAATGACTATGTAAATTATGATTATTGTTATTTCAATGATGATATTGAGGATTTTTATAATAATTATGTATCCTTGTATGGTAGTAGAAAAGGAGAAATAGGTTAAATTAATGCTATAACTCAACAGACTAACTCTCCTTCCCCTTATATAAATCTTTCCAATTATCATGAGGTAGAACCATAACATAGTAAAATGAAATAAAAACCATAATTCTTGATACTATTAAGGTTGTGACTAATAAACATCAATGTTATTTGGATACAATAATAAAATGATAGATGACATAGA
This sequence comes from Torreya grandis, assembly GCA_037957365.1. Taxonomy (NCBI): domain Eukaryota; kingdom Viridiplantae; phylum Streptophyta; class Pinopsida; order Cupressales; family Taxaceae; genus Torreya; species Torreya grandis. The sequence continues at coordinate 1,644,796 of JARHVA010003030.1, forward strand.
TGTTTCTTTTCATAGTATTCGAGATGTTTCTTACCTCATGATTCTATGCTTTACAATGATGTTTATGATAAAGAGATTTTCAATTAGTATTCTATTAACATACAAAATGATAATGTTTCTAATAAATTCAATGACTCTTCTATTGATATGAAATATAATGATGTTTTTAACAATTCAATGATACACATACTTGTAATGAATTTTTTATACCCATGTTTGAGATAGATAATGAAAATAAACCTATGAATTAATCTTTCCAATGTATAACCATGCCTAATAGTCATATATTGTTTGTGATGCATGAAATGGGTGCACTAAAAAATGATTATATACCTTATCTTTAGATTCTAGGGAATATTATGCTAAATTTGATAACAATGTCGTTTTTGGGTAATCCATAATATAAATGATACTCAATCATCCATATCCATAAGGATTTATTATGCATATATTTCATTTAATTTATGGATATTGAGATCCTCATACCATATTTTCACACTTTGTCTCTTATTTTGGAAATTGTCTATGTGATGGGTTGGTGTTACTAAAAACCTTTCATCATTGGTCCTATGATTTATTGTTTGGTCTATAGCTTTTTTCATAAAACTAGAAGAGGATTTATTGTCTTATTTCAATAATAATAGATTCCTAGATTAAAATTATAACATCTTTGAAACATTCAACAAGGTCATGATGAACCCATAGAATATTATATTTTAAGTTTCAAAAATACATTACACTGCTTAACGTATCAACCAACTAATTTGAAAAAGTAATTCATGTTTAGTAAATGTAATTTAATCCCACTTAGGGGAGAAATAATCAATCATGATTTTAGTTATTTTGAGAAAAAATAAATGGATTATTCATAAATTATAATGATATTGTACATGCACAAACTTTTTCTTCTAAGTCTACAAGTTCCCAAATGCCAATAACATAAAGTATCAATGGTGATTATCCATCTAAGAATGAAACTACATATAAGATGATAAATAAGGAAATGACTCTCATGAGTCATGTGCATTTTATTATTAACCAACCCATATAGTTTCAAATACTCAAGGATAAACAAAGTGTTATTTTATGAATATTAATTTATAATAAGTTAATCACATTGCCTTCTAATAAATATCACTTTAGACATAATTTAATAAAATGAGTGGGGTCAAGATCATTTTTTAACTATCATTACACCAATGGGCATAATGATAAAAATTATTTTTAATTGTAACAAAGAATAAAATAACTTGTGGATGAGGGTGTCATTAAATTTTAAAAATCTAACAAAATTTCATTAACGTTAACTTATTCATCTTCTTATATTTTATAATTTAAAAAGGTTGATGTATCCTAGGTAGTTTTTAAAGGTCATACATTTCATATGAACCCAAAAATAAACCAATGGTGATTTGAAATCTTATATAAGGTGACATAGGAAAGATTTTTCTATAACACAATACAATACATGGAAAATTGATTTTTTAAATAAATTAGGACACGATCAAATCAAATTGTAACATGTAGGTGCTCTTGAGAAGTAATTAGGACATATCATAATACCAAATTATTTTGGTCCTAAGATAGTGGATACATTATTTTTTTGTAAGCTTACCATAACATGATTGAATTCAATATTCCAAAAATCATGGTTATGAAAAATGGAAGAAACATTGGCTAATGTCAGAAGGACTATTTCATTTAATTTTCAAGGTTGTTTACTTAGATTTTAAAGAGATAGAACCCCTGAAAATAAAACTCATACTAAGGGTAAAGTTACATCTTAAAGCACAAAAATATGAATTAAAATCAAATTATACCATATACAAATGAATAAACTAAGCAATTATTGATATTTTTTATTACACATAAAGAGCAATCAAAGAAATAATCTCCAACTATTAGTATGGATCAATTATGAATATATGCATTTTGTTAAATAGGTTTAACACAATTATCTAATTTGAATGTAATCATAATTGGTCATATGATTTTAGTGACAATTTTAAATTGATAGGGTTCACTTATTCATGATTTAGATTAATTAAGCCAACATAATGCTATGAGTGAAGAACATTTATTTCATATGCATAGTTGGTCAAATGAATGCATCCCATTTGATTTTTTAGAATTTGATGATATCATTTAATAGTTATAATTAGTGCATAAATTATGTTCCAAAGATATATCATTCACATGGAACATCACTAATAAAAACACTCACATTAATATAATTTTTAAAATGATGGTAAAACAAACAAATGATCAAATAAAAGGATGCACTATTGCATATGTAGATATACATGTCATGAACACATATGGAAACACATAAGTACGGTTATAAAAAATTAAACACAAATGTATATCATGATAATATCAAATAGAATATCTCAAGTAAAAATATATCAGTCCATGATAGGCACATGTTACCCCTCAATTTATACATCACTATCAACATCTTGATCTCTAAGTCTAAGAAATATCAAAGAAGAGAGTTCACTATCATTTTAATGTGATATCAATCAAGACCTACTCTACCTATCTCTATCCTAATATATATCTAATATTCCATTTAGGGTTACATGATATGCCACTAACTTTGCATGTTCAACCTATAATCAAACATACTCTAAGAAAATTACATGTCCCAAATCTGTGCCCTGAATAGGTGGGGGCATTTTATGTGCATCTAGCTAATCTCTCAAATTAGTAACCTCTCTTCTGAAGGGTCAAAATGAGGAGCATGAACACTATATATGTCATTGGATCTCTTTAGTAAGTCATAATAAACAACATAAATAGGAATTTTTTTGATCAAAATCCAAACAAACCTCTCAATAATGGTGATTTAATCATCATCACCTACATAGCACATGTAATTTAAAAATAATTATAACATGGCAATAAATTTATATCAACATTATTAAAACATTAAAATTTAATTAATAGACATACCTAAACAAAAAAATAGGTGCATATGGTTGTCTATCCTCCTATGCCTCTTGTCTCTACTCACCCATATCTACATCATATTGTATACTTAGGTTGGTATCTGATAGGTCCAATGTGACCAAAAATAAGATAGGGCAGTATAATTGGGCCCACCACTAGGCATACTTTGCATTTCATCTCATTGTCATCACTAACTACAATAATAGTTAATTTCTCACAAAACATTTAACTCATTTCAATCCAAATATTTTCAAGACAACATCCATGAAACCCAAGCTTAAAAAACATTTCTATTTTCATTATCCATTAAAAAAAACCCATGAGAATAGAATAAATATCATTATACAAACAAAAATTTTGAGACTGAACCACATACTTCTTGGCCATTGAAATTTAGTAGCTAGAGCAATATACCATATAAGAATGAATATTTTAATGAATACTACTAGATCCATATAGATAATACTAGATATCAAACCTTAAATAATGTAAATGAATCCTTGTTCTAATGAAAAATGGTCATTTTAGATAGTTTTATGTTAGGTTAAAATTGACATTCAAATGGTTGTCATCATTTATTTCTTTTGGACTATAGTGACGATCATTTTTCCATCAAATTTAACATATTATAAATTTATGTAGGTGATCAAAAAAATAGACATCAAGAAGACACTTCAACATGCATAAAATTACTATAAAAATGATGCTTTTAGAGTCAAAATCCAATAAAATATGGCCTTTCATATCACAAAATAAAAACATCTACCCAATCCTTAAATCTGGGACTTGTAATGAGGTTACTTCTAGGAATTTTAATGAAACTCAACTACAATATATTTCATAGTCATAAACCCAACTCAAATCCAAAGTAGACATGTATCTATGAATTTATAATATCTTGAGCAACTAATAAATGAATATATGAATGAAAATGGAACCATAATATTTTGTTTTGAGGCCAAAATATAACTAAAAATGGAATATTTTATTCATAATTATCAAATATATGTTTATCCACCTTCAAATTTAATAATAATAGCTCAAAAAATGTATTCCTTGCTAAAATTTATCCCTACAACTTGTGTTTAAGTAAAAATTCTTAGTCATTTAGTGATAATGATAATTGAAAATAAGGCAAGAATAAAATGATTTGTCATATATAAAGACATATGACCTACCGTTCACTAATAAAATGATGAGACCTAATGATTAGCATGTATCAAATATAATTTTATCACAAAAATAAAAATTGCTCCTAGAGTACCCAGTTGAATGTATGTTTGTGTAGACACTATTTTTGAATTATATAACACCTCAATCTTGTACACTTGGAAAACTCAGACCTTGGTTATTCCTCTTATTTTTGTACCTTTCCCACTTTTGTAAACCTTAAATTTTCTCTATCTTATACCCCATGGCTTATCTCTTCATCTGACCAATCTTATGATGATGACCCAGACCTTATATCTTCAATGGAATTCTTATAACCTACTTATCTTCCACCTCTACAAGTTTTGAGTATGCACCTACTTTCCTACTCCCTAGATAATGACATCCTAGATAGACACCTATGTTGATGCTAGTGTCCTACTCTAATTCAAGTGTACAGAGCCCTAAAGTCATCTAATTTTCAAATAAAGTGTATCCTAATGGTTATCCTAAGTGATTTAATGTGATTCACTTATCCAAAGGTATTGATATAAATACAATATCAACCCTCATTCATTCCTCACCTAACATAGATCAAGGAAACATATAAAAATCATTAAATCAAGCAATCAATAACTTAAATGTTTCTTATTTTCTCTTATTCTAATATCAATAATAGGAATAATATATACACAGTTCTAAAGTACTAAAGGATCATCCCAAGAGCTATATTTTCCAAGTTTCAAGCTAGGTCATTATTGTGTTTTCTTATCACATATCACATGATTCACACACACAATCCAACACGTAATGGAGAACTACATTAGTCTAAGGGCCTCTTTTAAATATTAGATATGTAGGTATTGATAATTAATATAGGGGTCTTTGGGAACAAATCAACACCATGTACCCACTAACCCATTTTTACCTAAGTTCACTATGAATATGAAGAACTAGGGTTTTAAAAATTCATGAGTAAAAGTCCATGACCCAGATCTAAATGCACTAAATCAAAGGCAAATTCAAACCTAGAATAATCCAAGTGGTCACATCCTTTTTTAACATTTATTATATACATGACACTTGTATTAGGTTCAAATAATAGTGTTGACATAATTATCCCAAGCTGATATTAGTGTCCTTAGCTTTAAAATCATCTAATCTAAAATTTGATGACTTTTACAGAATTATCTTCTAGTATGATTTATACATGTTCCAAATTTATAATTATGTTAACATTATAATAATATAAGTACATTACTTATCTATTATTTCCATATCTATCATAGTTGTACTTACTATTTTTAGCATAACTTAGCATAATAAATTTAGCATATGTTATATCTAAGTTTAGAACCCAATTGGCATGTTGTAGATCTGATTATCACCCTTATGCTTATTAATTTATATATCCTATTTAATATCTAGATAACCCCAACATATATCCATTTTATGGTTAAACATTTGGTGAACCTGATCTTTCAACATATTTTGCCTAAGCATACCCTAGCAGATGTTTCTTGTTTGTCTTGTCCTAATATTTGTTTTCTTTATCTCTCTTATAATGGATGATATTTATTTATTTGGTGACTATTATTATGAAACTCTTTAAATTTATATTAAGGGGTGAAAATTGACTACTCTTGTATTCTTACAAGTGCTAAAGCATGTAATATCGAATCCTTGAATGGTGGTAGCTATTATCCCTCTAATCAGGGCCATACTTCTACTATTTCAAAAGATGAGTTGATCCATATTAATGAATATAAATATCCTTTACCCATACTCTCTACACCACCATTATATTATTTTGGCCTTTGATATTTTCTAAAATATGGATACCAAGGCCAAGGATTGGGAAAACATGAGTAAGATATAATCCACAATTTATCTCATAAATATAACAATACAAATTGATAAATCTTGGGGTTTTCCCAAAAATCCATGAGTTACCAATAAGGCAAGTCATATAAACATGTTCTTTATGCACATTTTACCATAAAATTGGGTACATATGACTAAGAGGCTCCTTCATTTGATCATCAAAAGTTATGACCAATGCATAAATAAATTATGACTGATTTACAAATAACTTATAAGTGGGACATGCCTTCAAGAAAATTTATTCAAACCCCCATAATCCCTACATTCCCAAAAAGTATCCCACTATCAAGGGTGATGGCTCTTTCCTACCTTCATTTAAAAAAATCTATAAAAAGGTGCCTTTACCAAAGATTTCTTAAGCTCAAATTGTTATACCCTTACCAAAGGTAAATGAAATAAATTCTTTCAATGATATAATCTATTCAAATGATATACAAAAAGTACCAAACCTCAAATATCCCATACCACTAATGAAATATCTTAAATTTATTGAACATGAACTTGCATTTTTTATACATGAGGATGATGATGCTCATGTGTCTAGATTTAAATAAGATGGTGGGTTGGAACCAATGATAACACCTATGAAAAACACCATTATTCACATAGAATATCTTATTTTTATGATGACCAATAATGTGGATCTTCAAAATCAAGATTATATACTTCAAATGCAAATAGATTTCCGTAATAGGTTTTTATAGTTAAATATCCTTATCCACAATATTTTGAACTATCAAATTTACCTCTCTTTTTGAGACACAAGGACCCATATGACCACATGATTAACTTTGTACATTCTTTTGGTCAATGGGCACAAGATGACAAGCTATTGCTAAAAATATTTCATATGAGCATTTCTGATGAGGCTTGTAATTGGTTTTATATCCTACCAAAATGTTCTTTAACCATTGTTTCCCAATTAGCAGATGCTTTCTTCATGGATTTCAATATCCACAAGGTGCCACAACTTACATTAGAAAATTTTCATAATTTCAAACCATGTGATGATGAATCCCTTAAAAACTATACTATTTGATTCAAATGTATAGCATATGAGCTAGCATATAGACCCTCAGATTTAAAATTATAGTTTTTTTTTAGTTGAGAGCTTCTTTCACCATTAAAGGAATGAGCATTACATAAAATATATGAGTCATTTACACATTTATATGTTGATGTTCATAGATATGCTTCCTCCATAATTACTCATTCAAAGTAACTTAGCATACCTCCCTCCAAAGACAAAAGCTTTATCCCTCACACAAAGGAAGGAGATAAATTACCTAAGGATCATTATGAATAAAAATGTGGTATCCCTAATCTTTATATGACTAGTTTACAAATGTTACTTAGCATAGGTCCAATCTAAGGTCCATATCCTATGCAATAATCCCAAAATGAACAAAATAAAAATCATCCACACCAATAATATTTAATAATTACCTTATTCATGGGTGGTGCTTATTTTTTGCATAGCCATATTGATCCTATGCAAGTAAAAACTATTTGTAATGTAAGGCATTCAAAATAAATTGGTTTCAATCTAAAAAACATATAAAATAAAGGAGGTTAGGAAGACTCCTTGGGAAACATAATAATACAAATTTATTTTCATCCGAAACTAATTTAAATGTGGGTTTGGGTTATGCCTACCACATCTCCATATGCATTTACACTATGAACCCTTTGGCTATACCAAATGGAAGCAAAAAATGATCTAAATTATCAAGGTATTTAAATCCTTTCCTCATGAAAGAAAACTAATACATATTCCAAATGATATCATTAGTCCCTGCCTCTTATACACATGTAAAGCATGAGGAATAACATGAAATGTACCTTTTCAACTTACCCAATCATGATGCAAACAATGAAAAAGATCCAACTTAAGGTTATTAGACTCTAAAATGGGAGATATCTAAGACCATACATTGTATGAGATCATAAGTTAGTCTCTTCAAAAATACCAAAAATACCAAAAAAAATCAAAAACATTCAAAAATCTAAAAACACTTTCATCACTAACATACTTTATTGGCTCCTTATCATTTATGTGTTAGATGAAGGATGGCATATCAGTTACTCCTATGTACACGTGTGTCATACTTATAATTTAAGGTGATGTAGGCATACATAGATACATGGTATATTCCTATTTTATATGTCGGGCCTTCCCTCTACTCATTTCATATGGACATTGGGGGCATCCACCTTTATGATCATGATACTTTAAGATTATATCATTCTATGGGCACTTTATATTACCATATTTTGAGCTCATACACATACTTACACATGCATTTATACATGATTATATCTTTCATAGAGTATTGGAAATGATATGTACTTAACATTTTTTACTAACACATTTGATCTATGGGTTGTTATGATATGTTTATACTAGTTTCTTATGCCTTCCTTTATACACTTCTTGAGTGCCTTACCTTGATATTGTCTTTCTTTTTCAAGAATTTGAATATGATCCTTTATTTATATCCCCCATGACTATGTGTGCTTTCATTTACATTTGAATATTTCATTCTTAATTTTTTATACATTTGACTAAGTCATGTCCCTTCGATTGTGTGGCATTTGAACATGTCCCTTGTTTACGATCTCCTTAGACCGTTGCCTTTTGAATTTGCCTTTGAGTGGTTTAACATGTGTGATTGATTTTATTTTTGAGATTATATTTTTAATATCTAGACATTACCATGATTATTATCATGCATCTTAGGCCTTCATGTGATCACATTATTCTACATGCTTCAATGATACATTTACCTAAACATGTCTTTATATATGCTATATAATTACATTCACAAATTATATAGTTCTCTTATTATTTTAAGGTGAGGTAAAAATGGTTTATATTATTCCCTCACCTTAAAGGGGGTCATATCAATAAGGGAATTTCATAGATACATGTTCTTCATATTTTAAATTATTTCAAATTCAGTGGGGGCATGCTTTGGAAGCATGTTCTCCACACGTATTCAGTAATTGGTACTTATATCAATTTTTAGATTTAATGGGGGCATGTCATATAAGAATGGCTTACACACATTCATAGTTTTAAAATTTAGTGGGGACATGTCATATAGGCATGGCTTCCACACATTCATAGCTTTTATATTTCGTGGGGGCATGCTTTGGAAGCATGTTTTCCATATTTATTCAATATTCAACATCTCCAAATTAGAGTGGGGGCATGTTTTGAAAACATGTTCTCCATAATGGTACTTATGTTAGTTTTTATGTTTATAAATATATATTGGGTTCATGATTTAGAATCATTTTCTCCACACTTACATAGTTTTTGAATTGGCCAAATCACATAGTTATATAACTTCATATTCATAGTTATGGCATAATTTTATACATTGGTACCATTGTTATACATAGTTTCAGCATGAGAAATATATAGGTTACATATTATATGTAATGTGTGCCTAATATTAAAAATCTAAATCAGTTTTATATTTCAAAACTCTTCTATGGGCTACCATATCATGGACTTTTATGCACTATTACCTAAGACGGACTTTTACAGACTATATTGAGCCAATTTATTACAGAAGTTAGTTCAATTTTGGTATGTTTAAGGTGGTTAAATCACTCAATATTTCAATTTTTTTATATTTGACTTGGTTGTGTCATCTATCTTTATGAAGTTATAAGGTTACATGGTTGAGCTAATCTCAATTGGCAGGTGGAAACTCACCTTTTCTCCAAGGTTGGGGGCATGTGCCTTCCAATATATATGAGCTTTATATATTTATATATATATATATATATGTCTTGATCATAGTTTTATATCCTTATAATGATACATCTTCCAAATCAGCTTGACAATAGGCAAGGTAGTTACATCAATACACAGGTGTACTCCTAAACCTTGTTCTTTCAATTTCAATATTTTTAATACTTTAAATTCTAGACTATATTCACTAATTATATATCATAACATGTTTTTGGATGTATTTCAATCATCAAAAAAGCATTCAAGTTGGACTCAAGTAAAGACAAGGTGTGTTGTACACACCTAGGTATAAATTCCTTTCCTTTGAACTAGTAGTTTCATTGCTATATTAAAGGGTAAATGTGGAAAATATTTGTAAATTATATATCACCTGACTCTTATACACTTGTCAAATTTAGACCTTGGTTATTCTTTTCATTTCTATTGATGTAGGTTTTATGTACACCACAACTGTAATGAGGTAGAATCTAACATTTTAGGATCTCAATGGAGGTAAACTCCATTCCAGGGCATGAGTTATAGGTATGCAATTTTTGACAACCTATTGATGGAATAGCTGGTAGGGTATGCAGATTGTTGATAAGGTTTTTGGATGGAAGTGTGTCTTTTTAATAGGATGAGTTCTTACATGATTTAGATGGATGGCTAGCCTCTAATCTAAAGTGGGTATATCTCAATAACAAAACACAAAAAGAGAGTAAGGTAAGGTAAAAAATAAATCTCCATTGGACTCAAGAAGTACTTCCTTGGTTGGTCTTTTGGATAGACATGTGTTTCCTTAAAACCAATGCTAGTTGTCATCAGTAATTGCACACATGCAAATGGGCATATCTCAAAAGTCTAAGGGAATAGAGATGTATGAATTCCATTAGCCTTAGATAAAATTTGCTCCTATCAAGGTTGTCATTACATACCCTTAAATCAAGAGATTATGGCTCATGCTAAGGGATTGTCTAAGGTAGCTATAGCACACACTTAAAAGACTATACCAAGAAAACACCAATACATATCTAGAAATATGATTCAAATTAACTTGACTATTTCAATCAATATATTTACCAATCTTCAATAGCTATTACACATCTAAGGTTAGCATATCAATCAAAATAGTTAAGAATCTATTTGCAACTTTAGAGTAATAAAGATTATTGAAGCAAACAACCATAGAAATAATAACTAATAACATGAAATGGGAAAGAAAATACACAAACACATTTGTTATCGATCAATATTGCTCGCTACTCTTGTATTCAAAATTCTCTAACTCTAAGAAAATAAAGTTGGGTGATACAATTATATTTATAGATCTTGGGAAAGGGGCTTCCTCATCCTCCAAGTCTATGCATGATTATTACATGTGGTGGTTAGAATGTGTAGTTTTAATTATGATCTAAAATCATTTAATAAAAGCTAAAAAAAGCTATAATTAGGCAAACTGACTTTACAAAATCATGCAACATGTGCATGTACAGTAAAATACAAAGTTAATTTTATAATGATTTATATATTTTATAATGAATATAAATATACGTACCACTAATATTTGTACATACATATGGTTAAGGTTGTGTGGTCTAAATTGTTATGTGGGCCTTAGTAGGAGTCAAAGTAGGAGTATAAGCTGAAAATATACTAACACTACCAGAAGCCTACTTCTTTTTCACCTCATTATCCTTATAGACCTTGTGTACTGCATCATGCTATTGGTGAATGATGTCTAAGTTAAGAAAATAAGGTTGTTGGAGTCTCTTGGTTTTCTCGATGAGTTGTGCATGTTCATATTTTGTTATTTGGAACTTACTCCTAAAAATATCCACTTCAGTCACCTTCTTCCTCACTTTGCTTAACTCAACTTCCATCCTTTCCACTGCTAAGCCTTTTATGATTTGCTTGAAGTTCTCAGTGGCCTCTTAGACAATTTTATCAAAATTGATTCTACTAATCAATTTACCTGTAGAATCCCTTGATTTAGATAATTTTATCTCATTCAAAATTTGGAGTTGGGCCTCATGTGCTTGATACTCTAGAATTAAGGTTACAATTACCTTTAACCACTCTTTAACCTCCTCAATTTTGATGACAACTAGGTTTAGGGAATTAGATGCCTTGAATGTAGTCATTAGATCAAGGTGGTTATATAATGAGTTGCTTGTGTAGGTAATTAGCATTTTAAGCCTAATACTATATTGAGCCAAAGAGCTATAGAGCTAGTTTGCTTGGTTTGTGTGAGGTACCATCTCAACCTTCATGAATTAAATGGCCTCTAAATAATTATATAACTTTGAATCAGCCTCTTGAACCTCAACTTCTATACTTATAGGAATATACACAATGTTAGATTGTTCTTTGAGTTGCTCAATCTATGCTCATAATTCCTAAACTTCCTCCTCTGTCTCTTGTTGATCTAAATATGTGCCTTCATGGATGGATACCACCACATCATTATGTGCTTGATATATGTCTAAGAAATTCTCTTCATATATAGACTCCCTTAGATGCCTACTTTACCTCTTAGTGAGGGAGAATACCAGTTGTCATTCTTCAAGGATGATACTTGCACCCTGGTCATCCTCAAATTTTCTCTTCTTAACTCTTTAGATTAAATTAGTTGGGGGGTAAGATAAAGTGGACATAGAGAAGATATCTATGACCTTATAGCTAGGCATTTGACTCCTTAATCCCATTGCCTAAGGTGGAATGTTGAGGGGTGTATCAACAATTATAATAACTATTTATTTCTCAGCTTCCTCTTCTTCTTTCTTTGGTTTCTTACTAGCCTTTGTCAAGACATTAGGTAAGGAAGGCCTTATTATTTTTGACCATTCCACTCCTCCAACTTGAGGAAGTGGGTGGACTAAAACTATGTAAGGTTTTCCCTTCTTTCCCCTGCTTGTGTTAGTTATTGTAGTTTATTCTATATAAGTGGAAGTGGGGAGTGGAAGGGAGAGCTATATAGACTAGAAATGGAGTTGGGGCGTGTCCATAGTAGTCTACACTTTCCTGGTTGCTTTCTTATTTTTATGGATTCTCATACTAGCATTACCAATAGGCACAAAGGGAATAGCCATGGGAAATGGTGTGGTAGTGAAGGAGGGATAAATGGTGGTTATGGAAATAGAAGGAATATACACTGTTGAGGGAATGGGGACTTCCACAGAAGGGACATGTATTAAATCAATAATATAAATTAAAGCCAAAGAAAAGGTATAAAAGGCCTGAGTAACTTAAAGTTAAATCTCAATGGGGTCTTCCTAAAGACTCATAGCCTTGGCCTCCTCCAATTTAGCCTCTTCATCTAAATAATCTATTATGTCTTCGATGATAACTTCATCTTCTCTTGATGGTTGTGAACTTGGAGGTGGAATAGGCAAGCCTTGAGATTTATGCATAGTGGGGCTACCTTTGGGAGTCATAAGCTTTTGGTATAGACCAATGGGAAATTTCCTTAAATGGGAGAGCCCTGGGAGGTGGATGTTATTCCTTGTACAGTAGCTTCCCCAATAAATTTCATAATAGATATATATAGTGGGTATCCATAGGAACTTTGTTTATGTTGATAACATACCTTTCTTGCATCTTGTCCTCCTCCTCATCAAAGTCTAAATTGATGGGATCTCTCCTCTCTTCTCTTATTTATGTACTAGGCTCAAGAAGACTAGGTTATTTCTTGATTGACTACAATTTAAACTTTAATGGAAGTCCCTGAGATGAAGAAACTTCCTATTTAGTATATTATCCCCTTTAAAAATCTAAATGTTTCCCTATTAGAGATACTAGGTTTAGTTTGGATCTTCCTTAAATGATCTTCCTACATCTCAATGATTTGTGCTCATTATAGGACTTCTTCATTTGAATTGGCATTCATAAAAATAAAATCATAGAAAAAAGGCTGGTGATACTAAGGAATGTTGAAATGATAAATATGATGTTGGATCCACCCATGGGGTTCCTAATCTCTACATACCATTATGGGGAAGCCATATCGATTATACTTTCCTCTAATATATCCAAGATTTTTCCTCATAATGTATGTCATTCTACCAATTGAAATTAGGATCCCAAAGAATAAGCCTTTTTTTTTATCTAACCAAATCTTCCTCAATGTTGTTCCACAATTGGAAAGCAATCTCCTGCTCAACCAACTTATCGAGTACATACCTTGGAAGGCATAAAGGCTCAACCTTATTTCCCTAGATCATGATGACTATGAAGTCTATATATAGGAAGAATTATCCTTTCCAACTCAAATTCTTTATAAATTTATCTCCAGGATGAGGCATAGGTGAGCCATGAATGGCTTGCCACACTTGTGGGTAAATTTCTTCACATATTCTGACTATATGCTTGTGGTAAGTGTATATATACATAAACTAGAAGTGGTCATAGATTTTATTTTTTATGAAATCTATGGTCAGAGCCCATAGATTTCCCAAGTCCTTATAACATGTCCCCATGACTGCATCGACCAAATATGACATCATATAAAAGTCTTTTGTGGGGGTGGGACATTTATCCTTATGCAAAATTTATTTTCTCAGTCCCAAACTAATGACCTCCTTAGGGCATAGGCAACATCATGTGATAGCATCATATGAAATAATGTCACCCAATATAATTTTACAAAATATATGTTGGGCATCCCATAAAATCTATTAAGTAAAGCCATACTTATCTGTATTCCCATTTTTAATTTGTCAATTGGAATCACTCCCTTTAGCTTCATTCCTTACCAAGTGATGGACTGGTCAGAACCTTTGGGATTGAGGCTTTAGCTTTTAATTTTACCCAAGTGTGTTTATCATAATAATCATTCAATATGTTGAGAGAGATATACCTTTAAAATTCAATTCGAGAGATACATGCAACCATTGTATTTCCATGAGAATGCAATAAGTATGAGTCTTGTGATATTTTTCCAAAGAATAATAATTCCCTAAGGAGGTCTATACATGGCATAACTTCTGCTTTGGCCATGAAAAAATACAATCTTTGGTGCTTTTAGGCTAGAATCTCTTGAATGAATAGCCTTTCTACCAGTACTATCTCATCATCTAGTGAAAACATATCAACTAAATCAATAGCATCCCAAAGTTGTGAGTAATTATGATACTTATCTTGGAATAATACCACATTAAAGATGGTGTGTTTAAACTCTATAGAATCCTTGATTGAAAATGTAAAAGGAGGATTTGTTCCTCAAAAAAATTAGGATGAGGAAGCCATAGCTACATGTTCTAGATTGATATAATTTCCTTCAATATGCTTCTTACTATGCAATCACTTCAACTCTAAGTTTAGTCTCTATTATATTCACCAAATTATCAAGGTATGGACTAGGGCTCTTAGTCATGGTTGGGAATGAAGATGATTAAATTGTAAGTTATATTGGATGAAAATGATGACTCCAATGGTTACATATCATCTATGTAGGATCATGTGATATTAAATATGCAACATTCACTTTTCAAATTTGTTAGCGTGTGTCGGTGAGGGCTTTTAGCATTTATCAAATAGGAAGTATTTTATCTTTATTTGGCTGAGTATGGCATAATTTCAATAATATTTTTTTCAATAAAGTACTTAGGAGCATGGTGTTGAAAAAGTTCTTTTGGGTCAATCTTCATGGATAATTCCCTCGGGGGAATTATTTTCAACAAAATGTCTACAGTAATTTGTTCTAAAAGAATATTTTCATTGGGTAGGAGTCCCAAAAGCGTTATTCCTAAGTGTTAATTCATGGCTAAAGGGTATTTTTAAACTCCCCAGAGGGTATTTTTGGTCTAAAGGGTCCACTTAATAGGGAATTTTATCCATGACAAAATTCTTGAAGGATCTACTTCATAAATGCTAAATGGTACTTCTAAAATTCTTGAAAGGTAATTTTGGAGGGTTGAAGGGCACCTTTGATCTCTAAATGGCACTTTTGTATAGCTAAGGGTCACTTCATAGGTCTTGAAGGTAGGTGATCACTTTGAAAAGGCCAAAAGGTGACTTTTAAAATATATGAAGGGTTGGTTCAATAAGTTTGAAGGCATGTGCCCATCGAAGGAATTATTTTGGGGATTTTGCATCAAAACAAAATGTCCAAAATAATAAGTTTGAAGGAAATGGTTTGGGGAAAAGGATCTTTTCAAAAAGTCTCAAAAGATCTACTTTTAGGGATTTATTTTGGACAAAATGTCTACAACAATTTTCCCAAAGGGCATTTTTATTGGATAAAATGTCTAAAGGAATTAGCAAAGGCATGAAATAAAAGTTACAAAGGAAAGAGTGAAGGGAAATCACAAAAAATGTTGAAGGCATTTTAATGGGAAAAAAGACCACAACAATTCTTCCAAAGGACACTTCCATAAAGCCTAGAGGGTAGGTTGGGATAGAAAGGGAACTAGGAAAATCATGGAAGGGCAATTCCAAAATGTAGAAGGGTAGGCCACATAAAATTGAAGGGTATGTGCCCTAAAATAAATAGTCAATAAGGGGTGAACAGTTCATTTAAAAAATTCCTAAGGGATAGTTATAAGGGTTTCAAAGGGTAGGTGGAAGGAAAATGAAGGGTTCACTTCAAGGTAAAAGTTTTCTCGAAGGGTCTACTTCACGAAGGCCAAAGGGTAGTTCCAAACTTCCCAAAGGGTAGTCTTATATAGTTAAGGGTCATTCTAAAAATTTTGAAGGATAAGTTGGATAGGTTCAAAGGGATAATCCATTAGGAAATTTGTTTTGGGGAAAGTGCATGTGGTCTATAATTCCTTAAGGCCTTTAAAGAATCTATAGGCCAAATTATTTTAGGAGAATTATTTTAGATGAAAAGTCTACAATAATTCCTTCAAAAAAAATAAGGTTGTCTAAAAAATAATCCCAAAAGATAATAGGATCGAAGATTTCTTGAAATATAACATCCAAAAAGATAACTTTTCAAGAAGGAAAAAAGAATTAGCTTGAAGAGTTTACCTATAATACACAAGTTTGTCTCCTAAACACAATAAACACAATGCCAATATTGTCTGCCAAAAAAGTGAAATGTCTTATATACTTCCCAAACTTTTCATAGACATATGAATATGATTCCTCATTAAGATCATATTTTTTTTAAAAGGTGGGTTCCCATTTCATTATGAAAAATGGGGTGTGTTGGGTACAATAAGTTCTCTACCTTTCCCTCATTCATATGTCTTGTATTTTCTCTATCTTATGCCCCTTGGCTTATATCTTAGTCTCATAAGTCTTAAGTTGATGACCCAAACCCTATACCTTTCCCTAATTTTTAAAACCTAATTATCTTCCACCTCTACAACTTTTGAGTTTGTACTTACTTTCTTGCTCCCTAGACACTAGCATCCTAGACAAACACCTATGTCAACACTAGTGTCTTACTCTGATAAAAGTGTTAAGTACCCTAAATCTCTCTAATTTTAAAATGAATCATATCCTAATGGTCAACCTAAGTGCTTTAATTCAAGTTAATTCTTCAAATGGATTGATATAAATACAATATCAACCTATATTCATTCATCACCTAGCATAGACCAAGGCAACCTATCAAAAGAATTCAATCAAGCACTCAATAAAATAAATCTTTCATATTTTATCCTATTCTTATATCAATCATAGGAAAAACACATACACAATTTTGAAGTACCTATATTTACCAAGTTACAAGTTAAGTCACTATTGTACTTGATTATCACATATCGCATGATTCACACACAAGCCAATATGTAGGGAGAACTACATCATTATAAGGCCCTATTTAGAGTATTAGATATGTAGGTAATGCTCATTGATAAAGTTTTATTTAGGTTTATCTCAAAACCATTTGCCTACTAACCCATTTTTCCCCAAGGTCATTATAAAGATGAATAAATAGAGTTTTTAAAATTCATGAGTGATAGTCCATGAACTAGATTTGAATGTACTTGAATGAAGGTGAAGTCAAACCCAAAAGCATCCAGGTGGTCACATCCTTTTTTAGTAGGTATTCCATAAAGGATAATTATTTTGGTTAAAATAATAGCATTGATACAACCATCTTAGGCTAATGTTAGTTTATGCAGCTCCAAATGCATCCAATCCAAATTTTGACAACTATTCTAGAATTGTCTTCTAGTCTAATTTTTTATTTTTCCAAATCTAGAACTACATTAGCATCATAACAAGTTAAGTATATTACTTATTTTTCATTTCCATATTTATCATAATTTTACTTACTATTTTTATCATAACTCATCATAATAAATTCATTGTATGTTATATCTAAGCTTAACACCCAATGACCTATTATAGATCTAATTATCACCCTTGTGCTTATTAATTTCTATATCCCCTTTAATATCTAAATAACCCCAATCTAGAACCATTTTAGGGTTAAATGGTTTGAAGAATAAAAACAAAACTAATATGGCATTTTTAATAATTGGTTATATGTTTATATGGTGTTTTACCAGTAGAGGGAGACTTTTTAATTCAGATATATAATGAAATGACAATAAATACTAACCCATTTTTCCCCAAGGTCATTATAAAGATGAATAAATAGAGTTTTTAAAATTCATGAGGAGTGACAGTCCATGAACTAGATTTGAATGTACCTGAATGAAGGTGAAGTCAAACCCAAAAGCATCTAAGTGGTCACATCCTTTTTTAGTAGGTATTCCATAAAGGATAATTATGTTGGTTAAAATAATAGCATTGATACAACCATCTTAGGCTAATGTTAGTTTATGCAGCTCCAAAAGCATCCAATCCAAATTTTGACAACTATTCTAGAATTGTCTTCTAGTCTACTTTTTTCTTTTTCCAAATCTAGAACTACATTAGCATCATAACAAGTTAAGTATATTACTTCTTTTTCATTTCCATATTTATCATAATTTTACTTACTATTTTTATCATAACTCATCATAATAAATTCATTATATGTTATATCTAAGCTTAACACCCAATGACCTATTATAGATCTAATTATCACCCTTGTTCTTATTCATTTCTATATCCCCTTTAATATCTAAATGACCCCAATCTAGAACCATTTTAGGGTTAAATGGTTTGAAGAATAACAACAAAACTAATATGGCATTTTTAATAATTGGTTATATGTTTATATGGTGTTTTACCAATAGAGGGAGACTTTTTTATTTAGATATATAATGAAATGACAATATGAGTATAACTCATTCATTCAAATAAAAATAATCCAGTAAATATTTTTCAAAAATATTTAAATTAAATGGTAAAGAGGTTATAAAATTTATAAAATAATACCTCTAGTTGAATCCAAATGATTCACAAATTTTAAAGAATAACATATTACCTAAGATTATAATGGCAATGTCAACAAAATCTTATCTCAAATAAATCTATGTCTAAGATCATGAATTCATGTGAAAGACCAGCATAGCTCCATTATATTGTGAAGAGGCCATCAAAAATAAATCTAAATATTAAAATGAAATCTTCCTTTGTAAACTTTGATTTTTAGAGGCATTTTCATTTAATGAGAGCTTCTCTTCTTTCACAGTGGGATATTAATGAATATGACACTCAAAAAGATCTCTTTGGTGGCATAATCACTTTTCCTATTATTTCAAATGTCTTACCACCATATATATTATGGTTTAATAATCTCAAAAACTAATATTAATCAATATGACATATAAGAGTCTCCATATTACTTGATCTATAAAAAAATATTATTCAATTAATATTTACAAAACTATAATTTATAATCATGATTTCAAAGTTTCTAAATAATGCTTTCTCTTTCAAAAATAAATAGACTTTTACCCCTTTCAAACCTTATTCAAGATAACATTGTGCCATGTAGTAGATAATACCCGTGTGAGCTTGAATTTATACCTAAATGATATTGGGTGTAATGAATCAAACCAAAATTTAAAATTTATTATTAGTAGTTAAAAATATGTACTTTAACAATTACTATCTTGAGAAGAAAAAACTTATAAATGATGTATTAGTTAAATAAAATAGTTAACTTAAGTAAGCATATAAATAGAAACTGCCATAGGAAAAATTAAGGATAGAAATAAACTGGTATACTGAAGCAAATTGTGCTTAATTTTTTTTAAAGGTAGTATGAAAATTTAAAATAACATACTCAAAACATTAATAGCATACTTCAAGAGCAATATAAAATCACATATCAACTCATGTAGTCATTATTTTTTATTTCAATATTTTACTATGATTATTTCCATTTAGAAAAATAATCTATCTGATTATATTCTCAACTACTTACAAGTATGCATTGTACATTATAGAAGATTGAGGAAATGAAAGTTCAAAGTTAAAAATGCCAACCCAACTATGTATTTTATTTTATTCCTTTCAACTAGTATTTAATATTGCATTTAAATACAATATTGAAGAGGATATTTGTAGACACCCAAATTAGATATGATCCTAGTTGTATAGTTATTTTCACATGAATTTACATATATGGACTATCATTAGGAATGTGACCCTTATTGGTGTTTTATTAATTATTTTTTGCACTCTCTTGTTTGTTAGTTTGGTTGTGTTCTCTTATGTTTTATTTTTATTTATGATTCTAGGTTTGTCACAAGGATCCCTAGTTTGGTTTTCTTTATCCCTATTCTTTTTGCACACTCAGGATAGTTCTAGTAAACTTGGATTGTGCTAATTTTTTATAGTGCCCTGGTGTGATTTATTTGTCCCTTTTGAGAACATACTTCATACCAATTTATTTTATATTTCTGGGTATTTTTAGATCATCTTGTGCTTGTAAATAGTCCCCTAATTCAAACTTGAGAGCACTATCTATACAAATTACTTAAGAGCATTTTAAGGACAAGCATTCATTGAAAGAAAAAAAAATGTAGAGTGAAATAGTCATCTAGTTGACTTTTATTTTGATTGAGCATATATCTAAAGTTTTATAAAATTATAATTATAATTATTTATATTAATTACATGTTTGTATCAAAGGAATATCTACATGAAATTGTATTTATTTATACTTGTATCCACATTATTTATAATAAACACACATAAGTGGGATGAATACATGTCATTTGAGACCTCTTTAGAGAATTAGAATGTATGAAATGATTAGCTACTCAGTGGGGAGTTTTTGGGGTCAATCCAACCCAAACATCACAAGATCATATTATTATCAAAACCAAAATTATTGTTTAGATAGAAATATAAATAAAACATAAATCAATACACAAGATTGAAGGTGATCACACACACAATAAGCATGTGCATGCACAAGCATATGGATATCAAAAGTTACAGACCCGTTAATGCACAGTGACTTTGCTAGAATATATTGGATAGTATTAGTTATCTTAGACATCAAATTTTATCAACATAATCTACACAAGGTGTAAGTCTCTATTTTGGACCTAAGCACATGACAAAGCATATATAGATAATTTTCTAATACTAAGACATATTTTTTTCAATTCTAGAACATAAAAATATGTGAAGTATATTTCTCCCCTCTTTCTTTTTTATTTCTAAATATTCTATTTGGAATATATAGATTATCAATTTCAATTCATATTTTTTATGTTATTTCTATATTTTACATAATGTGATACACCCCTGGTTTTATAATATTTTAAGACATTATAATCTAAAATTAGTAAAACATCATAGTAGTTTTCATTTTAATCCTAATAATACTACTTAATGAGCAAACTTCTCGTCATGAATCATCAAATTACCAATGACTTTTTCATATTATTCAACACTTAATTCATATTTCATCATGAGTCTTAATATCATAAGAACATAAATTCACACCAAAAAACACAAAAGTGCAAATTACTCCACATAACACCACTCATTAAATTTAACAAAGTAACTTTTCACAAATTGGAAACTCAAGGCAATGAAAATAGATGAGATGTAAATATCTAACTGGTACTAAAACCAATGGATACACAATTGAGAGTACTCCACATAACATCATTTCTTACATTTAACCAAAAAAATTACAAGTTTGGCACTCAAGGTAGTGAAAAGATAAGATATGTACATGACCAATTTGTACTATACCTAACCAAAATAACACATAGTGAGGGTGAAGGTCCACTCATGGCATAAAACACATCAAAACAACAAAATATATCTCATTTATAACATCATGGGTTTTACAATGGTATAAAATGAGAATCACATAGCTCCAAGTGTGTATGTCTAGTAGAGTAGTGTCAAAGTCACAACTAATTCATCTTATTTGATAGGAAGTCACTAGTTATTATCAAAATGTCATAATCAAGGCAACTATAGTTTTAAAATCAGCTCAAAAACCTCCTTAGACCTCCCATAATCCTCCTTGGACCTCCTAAGTACTTTTTATACCTCTATATATATATATATATATATATATATATATATATATATATATATATATATATATATATATATATATATATATATAAAGAGGGGAGAAGTGGTGTTCCCTCTATTCCTTAAAACCCCTCAAATTCATGCATAGAAGTGGCTTTCTAAGATCACTTATAGCCCACCTATTCAATCCAAAATAAAATGAAAGGGTGTCTTTAAAAACATATCCATACAATTTCCCACCCTAGCCCTATCTTGTTCCATAACTAAATATATTTATCCTCCATAGTAATATATAACTAAAAAAATCACTTTTTGGCATTAGATTATCAATTTCAATTCATATTCATATATTATTTCTATATTTTATGTAATGTGATACACCCCTATTTTTAGAATATTTTAGGAAATTTTAATTTAAATTAATTACAACATCATAATAGTTTTCATTATAATCTCAATAATACTACATAGCAAGTGCACTTCTCATCAAGAATCATCAAATGACCAAGGAATTTTTCATATGCTTCAATACTTAATTCATGGTTCATCATGAGTCTCAAGAATATAACAACGTAAGTTCACACCAAAAAACACACAAATGTAAAGTACTCCACATAACACCACTTATTAAAATTAACAAAGAAACTTTTCAAAAAATGTAAACTCAATGCAATAGAATTAAAAGAGATGTAAATATCCAATTGGTACTAAAACTGACCAACACAAAAATGGAGAGTACTCCACATAACATCATTTATTAGATTTTAAAAAATATTTTTTATAAGTTGGGCACCCAAGGCAATGAAAATATAATATATGTACATGTCCAACTGGTACTATACCCAACCAAAGCAACACATAGTGAGGATGGAGGTCTAATGATGGCATAAAAACCATCTAAACAATAAAATATATCTCACGTACAGCATCATGAGGTTTCCAATAGTAAAAAATTATAATCACATAACTCCAAGAGTGTATGTTCACCAGAGTAATGTCAAAGTCACAACCAATTCATCTTATTTGAATATGAAATCACAAGTTGTTATCAAAATGACATAATCAAGGAAACTATAGTTGAAAAATAATCTCAAAAACCTCCTTAGACCTCCCATAATCCTCTTTGTACCTCCTAAGTACTTTTTATACCTCCCAAAATACATATAAAAAGTGTGTATAAGTGGCACTCCCTCTACACCTTCAAACTACTCAAAGTCATGCATATAAGTGGCTTTCTAAGCTCACTTACAGCCTACCTATTCATGCAAAAATAAAATTGAAGGGTGGCCTTAAGAACTTATGCATACAAGTTCCCACCCTAGCCCTATATTATTCTATAAAATAAATATAGTTGTCCCCCATACCAACATATAAGTAAAAAAATCACTTTATGACATATAAGAAACTAGTGGTTCAACCAATAGTGAAAAGGAAGCCTCCAAAGGAAAACTCTAATGAATCGATAGAAATGACCTAGTGGCCCATTAAATACCTAATGAAAATAATGAGAATCAAGTAAAATTATTTAAATTTCCAAGATAAATGTCTAACAAGCCTCAAATAATACCAAAATAAAACTATGAACCACATTAAATTCCTTGAAATTTCAAAATTAAATTGCCAAGTAGCCCCCTTAAATCAATTTGAATGGAAACAAATGATGTTGGATTCAAATTTTAATAAGGATCAATAGTTCAATCAAGATACAAAATAATAACAATACATTGTTAGAAAAATAGCTTCATTTTTTTATTGATCAAAATAAATCTTACATAATGTAAATATTTTGAGTTCTCTCAACTACATTGTTTTATTACACATAATATTTTATAATCTTCTCAAATATACCACACTCAACCACATATGATCCTACCTACCCAAACTAACCTACTAATATTAAATACTAATGACATAATATTAATATATTCACTAAAGGTGGTGTCACACTAAGATATGCATGCCATGTACATAATAGTAAAAACTAATAAATATAAATCTAAACCTTGGATCACTAAACCTAACAAACCCACCTTGATCTAAAAGGATTAAAAAATATCTAAAACAAACAATCCTTATTTTTGAATAAGTTACTACACCAAGAAAACTATACCATGTACTTTAATCTACCCATGTTAACACATCCATTACAATCCCTACATTCTAAACTATTTTTTCATGTGCTTGATGCAATCCCTATAGCATTCCTAAAACTACCTAACATGATGATGATGAACATGCAACATTTACCATCTATATGATCTTGACATATTACCTATAGTATGGAACATCTATGGAATGCTCCAACCATAATGATCAATACTAGATCCTTTGAACCGTTACATGAATTATGAATCATTTAATGGAATACTTCAACTTTCATAAACATTATCTATAGATATTTTCACTACCTATAACATACACTACTTTTAAATATAAACCAAAAGTACGTAATTTGTATTACTCTGGGAAGGATTGTCCATACCAAATATTGGAGAGTGATATCAACAACTTCCTTCCATTAATATAGAGGTGTGAATATGATGTAGTCTTGTATCACTAACCTACTCCACATTACTAAAAATATCAAAAATAACTAATAAAAACTACTAGCACACTAAAAACTCAAACAAACTAGCAAAACCAAAATTTCCTCTACACACTTTCCATATGATTGCTGGGTGATTTTTACTTGAGATATCAAGATAACTCTAAATCACTAGTTCATAGCCAACAGTAAATCTATCGATTCCAACATATCATGCAAAGAGTTTATTCACCAACTTGAGGTGCAGGGAAAGTACATCAAGTCACAATCAAGTTAGTTGTGTAGATAGAACATAACTATCTAATCTATGTTATACCACAAATCATTACTTGGAAAAAAAAGAGCTCATGAATAAGTCTCAAATAACTAACATATTAAATTATTACACAACTAAATATACAGTGATAGTAAACTATAACTAATACTTAATCCATTGAATGAATATACAAATATTAATGTTTTAACAACAATCTTACATTATTCATTAATGTATGTCTAGTTACATAGCAATTCTTACTTTTTTTCCCTTATTATAACTAGTACAAATTTTTCATTCAAATAATGACCTAAATATTTTTGAGTCACTATTTTAGAAGCATAATGGTATTAATTCTATTCTTTCTCTCCTTTACTAATGAATCAATGTGAAATTTTATAGTACCCAACCACCACCCCTTTAGTTAAAGTTCATTAATGTATACTCATAAAGATGTGCAATAGATTTTTATAAATAGTAACCCTAACTACTTTACATTCAATATCCTCAAATAACTTATTTTCTAGGTCTACATCATGATGTGTGAGATCTACTCAAGGTTGTTTATCTTAATTAACTCTTCATATGGAATCACTCCATTAACCTGGCTTATAGCTCCTTTTTATGCATTTAAAATTTGTTCAACCTCGTCCCTGATCCTAACATTACCTATTTTGTGTTGACTAGCATGTTGTACACATTGAAACCCATGTCTTAATCTATATTTAGTTGAACACTCTTAAATATTTAGGTATATCTACACAACCCATCCTCATGATTTAATTTTTTATATCCATGTTGTGTTGGATAGTCAAAACATATCCCATTTTTACCTTAGTATCCTTATGTATCCATGCTCTCTTCTTAAAAATAAGTGTGCCTTATGTGCACCTTGCCTTATTTATAAATTTACACATGCCTATACTTTTCAAATTTTGGGGCCAACATCATCCCACTCTAATTTGGTTATCCACCCTCGAGAAACCCTCTAATTTATTCCAAAATAGCAAAAAAATCATACCCATCCATTTTGATTTATCCTTCAAACTTGTTCCATCTTTCCAGTACCACTTGGCTTGATTTTAATATTGTGTCTACTTTTTTAGTTATACCCTTTAAGTATAATAGGTTGATTTTGTATTGTTATGGCCCTCACCTTAACTGAATATATTTATGAAATCTAGTTTCCCTTATGGATTATTTAAAGCATTAATTAGTGGATTATGTGGTCAATCATTGGTAGATCAATTATGTATTTATGACTTGGGTTAGTATATGTTGTTTGGTTGAAAGATATATTACTTGTTTCATGATCAATATGTAGACAATATAGTTGTCGCATATGTTTATTATTCTTATGATCATGTTTTTTACATATTACTTGCATTCAATAATTTATTATGGTTATATGTTGATTTTTATCATAATTTAATCTAACTACCAATTTGTTTGATGAGGTGGATGCAATATTATTCCACCACCATGGAAAATTTTGGGGAGAGTATCATTGGAGAAGGGTAGCGTATATCAACAATTGGGATTGAGAGAGAGAACTTTGAGGACCCATGCACACATAACAATCATCTATTTGAATGAAATAGATGATACTAGCACTGAATGTTTTAATCTTACTTACCTTTATTTCATTTTGGGTTATAACTTACATATGTATGCTAATTCTTTGATGTGTTATGATGTTTTTCATTGCATTGTATCTGGTATGAGATTGAATGCATGATCTAGTGGATTTATTTATGCATTTTATTTGACTAATTACATGATTATTCTATGATAAAACTTGGATTAAGTTAGGATGGTTGATTTTATCATCTATGTTTATAGATATTAGAGGTTGGAAGTGTTCATTGTTTTATTTTTTAATCACCTTGATTGTTGATAACATTAACATAATTGGGTAAAATTCTTAAAGGTCAAATATAAGCAAAATAACCCCCATAAATAAATTTTACCTAAGTATAACTTGGAAGCTTATTGCATTAGGTGTTCTTTTACATACTTAGGAAAGTGGATAAAAATTTAAGGTTTATGTTTTGTTTTTTTTACTATCATTATCTTAGAAAAAGGTTGAATTTGCCATTTTTAGATTGCAAGTATTTTTTGGCCACCATACAAGGTTATTGGATGGAAACTGAGAACTGGAAGTGAAAGGAGTGGAACATTTATGAATTGAGATAAAAATGGAAAACTAGTAGAATAATGGGATATTTTTGAGGTCACACAAATTGTGTAAGAAATAATAAGAGGATAAGATGGTAGAGGAAAAAGTAGGGGTTATTGATAATAAGAAGAGGAAGAAATATAAATATACCAGCATCTTCAATTGATTCAAAGGATAAAAATATAACCAATCAAGTAATATTTTCAATTTGTGTATATAAAATGATAAGGGTTTGTTTGGGAATATAATAATATAAAATTGATCTAGGTCATAACTAATGGCCTGTGCTGGTGGATTTATTTGTAAAAGTTAGGGCATTATGTTATAGACCTAGGGGGATGAAATTTAATTCCATCCCCAGGCCTATAAAAGTAATATCGAGCCTCTCTTGTTAGTAAACCTAGGAATCATTTACTTTTTTAAAAACTTTCGAAGAGATCCCTTCACAGTTCACTTATTATTTATGCATACTCATAAGGTTGTTGGTTCTCATCACATAGTTGAGTTGACTTTCTCCTAGTCAATAATGAACTCTAACTTTTCTTCCCAAATTATGCATGGTATTCAAATAGTAAATGTTGTTTGATAAATTTCCAAGCTACCTCAGATTTGAGGAATTATTCTAAAGTTTATAAACTTTATTTAAACATGGTACAAAAATTTTTTTGGTTATGGAAAATTCTAGTTTTTGGTTAGGAGTCAAAATGGGCAAAAAATTTGAATAATCTTGATTAGTTTAATCTTGAAACCGTAGCTTTCAAAGCAAGAATTTGTATTTTTTGATTGGTTTAGCCTGCATGGATATCCTTATTGTAAGTTATTATTGAATAAGATAAATATTACTCAAAGATGTTATGCATATTATTTTCTTTATAACCCAATAATACTTCTAGTTGAAATTTGATTTAATAATTAGTCTGATACATAGGTATTATAGGTAAGGCAGCCTACATAAGAGTTTAATTTACATCTTAGATCTAAAGTACATAAATTTATTTATATATAAATATACTTTTATATATTTGATCTTGTAAAATTATGTGATCAAATAAAGAAGGATCAACTGAGTCTTTGGAACATTTTCTAATAATATGTATAGATAAAGTAATACATCTTATGAAGGAGATATGATGGGTTCATCCTTTTATTTATATATGTGTATCAAATTCAATCAAAAAAAATTATTAGTTGATTTGGAATGAATTTATGATGCGGGAGCATCAAAAGCATCACTCCCAAGCATAAGTAAAGTGTATAAAATAGGTTCCAAAATGAAGTGCAGACCTATTTAAGCCATAAAAGTTTTAGATGGTCCTAGAATAATATTTCAATAACTTAGGTTGTCCATTTTGGATTATTTCCAAAATGAATATTTGGAGTTTTAATATGTTCTAGAGTTAATTTCATGTAATAATTCTAATGTAGAAAAGTGTTTGAGATAAGAACCTATGTTGAGAAGAAGGTGGAGATAGCTTAGGAGGATAAAATCAAAATCAAAAAATAAGGGCTAAGTCAGTCATGAAAACAAGAATAAAGGCAAGGTTATAGTAGTTGTGTAGCAGTGTGTATAAAAACAAAAAGGAAAAGGGTGGAAGAGTTCTAGAAAGTGTGCAGAGTAGGTGAGAAGGATTGTAAGTGTAATCAATAAAGAAATATTTTTCCTTTAAAATTTTAAAGTGAATTTTGCATCACTTCTATCTTGAATGAAGATAGGTGTATATGAATTGTTTTTCACATGCACAAGTGAGTAGTTAATACAAGCTTGTTTGTCTTGTATTGTTACATTTTTGAGTTTAAAATTTGAGGGAAAGATTAAGTGAAAATGAAGGCACCATCTTGTTATGATGTTATGATCTCAAAAGAGGAGTTTGTGAATATAATGACTAGGAAAGCAATTATTTGACATCTAAATATTTGGTTAAATATTTCTCTACAAGATTGATTGTAAACTCTATGTTGATTTCATACATGAGGAAATAGATGGTAGATGCCAAGGCATTTGATTAGTTGTTATTAAATATTTGTAATTTATCAATATTGTTTTTTATCCTCTCTTGCATTAATATGGATATCTGAACTCTATAATAATTTCTAATTATACAACTAGTTAACTCAAGTTGTTATGCGAAACCAATCAAAACTCTCTTGAATGGAAAGATATAGTGAAGTCAGTTCGTGTTGATTAGATTATTCTATAAAATATTGGTGGAGATTTGAGTGTTCATATTGTTTCATAGATAATTAAGAGAAATTGATTCTTGATGAAGTCAAATGATGAAAGATAGATCTTGTTGAGGTATTGAAATGTTATGAAAATAACAAAGGTTCTTAAATTATTGAGTTTGAGAGCTCTCAGCTTAAATAGCCTGTGCCTAATCCTATTTAGGCTATAAATAGACTTGTATACAAGTGCCTATCTCATTGATGTCTACATATACCAGCATAGTAAAGGTGATTAAAAATTCTTATTTAATTTGTAGACTTGCAAATAATCATTTGTACTCTCATGTTACGTAAAAGTATGTATAGTTTGATATGGGCATATATATAGTTTGGCAAATAAACATGACCAAAGTACATATACATTATATATACATCCTACCTAGATAAGGAAATAAATGCATATTTTTAGTCCATTGAAAGCACATAGGGGTTTTCCAAATCTATTGAAATTGTTGACTGAAATGGAATGCAATTCTAATTGAGTTGAAACAATTGAAATAAAAATAAATGGTGGTGGTGCTCTTGGGATGAGTTAAAGAAAACAAAACATTGCTTATAGGTATAGGCATCATATTAAAGATGTATTAATGACTTCAAAGGATAGTGGAAGATGTCTTATTATTTATGACTAAAGATTGGTACAGACTCATGAATTCTAGTATTTTTTATCTTACACATCTTGGGCAGTTGATAAAAAGTAAGTCAGTGCATATGTTAGGAATTTGCAAAAATTAATAATGGCATTATGATACCCCATCGAGATGTAAATGTGCAAGATGTGACAAATATTAAACCTTATGGATGGCACGATCCTTTGTGAGAGATGAAATTGGGATGGAACTAAAGGAAACAATCATGTGGTTTAACATTATAATGAAATGAAATACACTTTAGCAATAAATCTTGGTACAATCATATTTGATTTGGAAGTTGTAGATGTTTTCTCTTACCTTTAAAATGAATCAGTTGAGGATCCCTTATTAGTACAACGTCTATTATTTTTGTTTGGTGTCAATTTTTCATCCATGAAAAAGACAGAGTTAACTACCACTTAAAGAGAACTAGATGAAAATACAAATTTTGATATGTAAGAGAATGTACAAAGAGTGTCTACACTTTCTATGTATTTCATGTACATGTGGGATGATTGTAATAGGAGAGAAAAGTCTGAGTACATGATTTAAGATAAAGAGTGTAGTGTGAGAAGTTAGCAATAAAATATTATAAAGAGATTATATAAGGTATTTAGTCTATTGATTTCAAGAACCCATAGGTGCATAGAGAAAGAATGGGCCATTGACAAGAAAATGAATAGTGAAATAAGACTAAAGGAGTGAATAAAGACAAATTGATAAACCATTGTATCATCATTTTTTGGTATCAGAGCCCAAAAGGGCTGGGCTTCTTGTGTTGCTAATGCATAATTGACATTTGTATGAATTTATTACAGTAATAACAATTTTTGCAAGTGGTTGAAGTGTGAAAATTTTATGACCAATAGAGTATAAGTACTAAGATTATTAAATGGAAATGGAAAAAGAAGTAATCAAGCTCAAATTAGACTTAAAGAGGTTGGAGCTTTTGGTGAGTCAATGGTAAGAAGAAGGAAGCCAAGCATGTGGTTGACATTTGAAGAGAATAATTAAGTGGCCTATAAAGTCAATTGTCAAGAAAAGAAGGCAAGAGATAATTACCATGAGGAAAACAAGCCACAAAGGCTTAAAGAGTGGAGAGTTTCTAGGTAAGCAATAGAAGAAAGTTCTCATTTGAGAAGAACAAAAAAGAAGAATTTATGCAGAAAGGAGCACTTGAGAAAATCAAGAGGAGAGTGTCAGTAAATGAGGCACTCAAAGGGAAATTTAGGTCTCTAATCTAGATATTTAAAATTATATTTAAATTTTTGTATGTAGGAAAGGATAGCCTCAAAAAGAGGGTCAAAAATAAGGCCTTACAGTTTGCAAAGAATGGGGCAAGCAAATCACCCATGAAGTTAAATGACTTTTGATAGTGAAAAAGAGAAATTGTAGAAGTTCCCAAGAAGGAAATTGAAATCCTTCAACATGTTGATAAAGAAGAAAGTGTAGAGTTTCATGATGCTCTATATAGCATCCCAGCTGAAGAAAGAAAGGAAGTACACCCAAAAAAGGTAATTGCAAGCAAATAAAATATGATGGAAAATAAGACAATGTAGTAGGCCATGGAATAGGTAATTAAAAAGTTGAATTATAATTTCAATCTTATATATAAAAATAATATTGTTGATGTGAAGAATGATCAAAATAAAGGCAATGTTAAATCTCCACAACTTACAATAAACCATGGGTATGTATTTCCAAAATGGATGAAGAAACCAATTGTTGAAGTAAAGAATGAAGGATTCAATCAAAAGGTTATTGAAGTTGGGAACTCAAATGGAAGACCAGTACAAGAAAAATTAGATTTTGAGATGAAGTCTGGCCTAGGTCAAGATAAAAATAGGTATCCACTTGTTAAAAGAAATGAGGAAGAGACTAGAAGGATAGAGGTAAGCCCAAGGAGAATCTGGAAAAAGAAGAATACCAATGAAGTGAAAGGTAAAGAAATTTCTTTGAATAATGATGTATTAAATAATTAAATTAAAAATATTGATGAATCAAGTGATGAGATGATTATGAGAAATAATCTATAGAAAGGAGAAGGGTCAAATTTAACATCCAAAGAGGAGTAATTGCTAGAATAGGTGATGAAACAACATGAAAAACATAAAATTTCCAATTTTATGTCTCTGGTAAAGGCTAATGATTTAGGTAATGAAATCCATTTGGAGAATGATGTTGAGTGGAAATCATTTTCCACAAAGGAGAAAATGTAGATGAAAGGTAAAATAGAAAAAGATACAGGATCTAAGTTTGATGGTCCTAATTTTGATGAAGAAACTGGAGAGATAGATGATCTCTCATTGAAAGAAGAAATGAGGATGTTGGAAGAATTGTTTAACTCTCCTAAAAAGTTAGTTGCAGCAGATGAAGATTCAAAGAATTTTTATAAGCTCATTAGAGAGCTTGAAACTAAAGAAATCATGAGACAAAAAGAAGTTCAGGATACACAAGCCAATGATGGAAATCTCCAAGAATGGGGATGGAAGAAAAAACATTGAAAGATTTTTCATCTAATATGTTAGTTGATTTTTTAGGTATAATGGGACAAGAGTTCATAGGATAACTCATAAATATTTCTAAGAAGCAGAAGTCCTTATGCCAAGGACAAGAAGATAATATAATTTTTGTATAAGAAGATAAAGTAATTTTTGTTGATGCAGGGCCGTTCAAGAAAGATTTTCAATAATGTTTCCAAGAATGATATCTTTTAGGATCTTTGTATGACATAAATCATGTAAACAAAAAGTATTCTAAGCAAGTTGGTGTAATTTATGCAATTCAAGAGGAGCAAGTAGATATTGAAAAGATAGCTTTAGATGGAAGTGAAATAGAAAGTTGGATGCTTACAGATGAGAAAGAAATGAGAAGAAAAAGTATAAAAAGAAAGAGAGAAATATAATGATAAAGGCTAAAAATTACAAAGTTTTCGAAGCTAAGCATGAAGATAAAGATAAATTACTGGAAAATTGGAAGCCGAGGAAGAAGGCCCAATTTTTTTTATTTTTTCCCAGGGAGATTGATGTAGGAGCATCACAAACATCACTCCAAATCATATGTAAAGTGTATAAAATAGGTTCCAAAATGAAGTTGTGTAGACCTATTAAATCCATAAAAGGTTTAGATGGTCCTAGAATAATATTTTGATAACTTAGGTTGTCCATTTTGGATTATTTCAAAAATGAAGATTTGGAGTTTTAATATGTTATAGAATTAATTTCATGTAATAATTCCAATGTAGAAAATTGGTTAAGATAAGAACCTACATTGATAACAAGGTGGATTTATCTTAGGAGGATAAAATCAAAATCAAATAATAATGGCTAAGTCAGTTATGAAAACAAAAATAAAGGCAAGGTTGCAGTAGTTGTGTATCAGTGTGTATAAAAACAAAAACAAAAAGGGTGGAGGAGTTCTAGAAAGTGTGAAAAGTAGGTGAGAAGGATTTTAAGTGTAATCAATAAAGAAATATTTTTTCTTCAAAATTTTAAAGTGAATTTTTTATTACTTCCATCTTGCATGAAGATAGGTGTATCTGAATGATTTTTCACATGCACAAGTGAATAGCTAATACAAGCTTGTTTCTCTTATATTGTTACATTTTTTAGTTTAAAAACTAATGGAAAACTTAAGTGAAAGTGACGGCACCATCTTGTTATTATTTTATGATCTCAAAAGAGTATTTTATGAATTTAATGACTAGGAAAGTAATTATTTGACATCTAACTATTTGGTCAAAGATTTCTCTACAAGATTGACTGTAAACTCTATGTTAACTACATGCATGAGGAAATAGAAAGGATTAAGTGAGTCTTTCAAATGGTAGATGCCAAGGAATTTCATTAGTTGTTATTAAGTCATTTCAATTTGTCAAGATTTTTTATCCTCTCTTGCATTAAGATGGATATGCAAACTCTACAGTAATTTGTAACTATACAGCAAGTTAACTCAAGTTGTTATGTGAAACCAATCAAAACTCTCTTAAATGGAATGATATAGCGAATTCAGTTCATGTTGATTAGATTATTCTATAAAATGTTAACAGATATTTGAGTGTTCACATTGTTTCATGACTAATTTAAATAAATTTATTATTAATGAAGTCAAACAATGAAAGATAGATCTCGACGAGGTCTTGAAATGTTGTGAAAATAACAAAGGTTCTTAAAAACTCAATTTTGAGAGGTCTTAGCTTAAATATCATATGCCTAATCCCATTTAGTGTGTAAATAAACTTGTATGCCAGTGCATAGCCCATTGATATCTACATAGACTGGTGTAGTAGAGGTGAATGGAAAATTCATGTTTAATTCATAGACATACAATTAATCATTTATAATCTCATGTTACATAGAATAATATGCAATTTGATGTGGGTGTTTATATAGTTTGACAAAGAAACATGACCATAGTACATATACATTATATACATCCTACCTAGACAAGGAGATAAATTAATATTTATAGTTTGTTGAAAGCATAAAGGGGTTTTCTAAGTCCATTGAAATCCTTGACTAAAATGGAATACAGTTCTAATTGAGTTGAAACAGCTGAAATGAAAAAAATGGTGGTGGTGCTCTTGGGATGAGTTAAAGAAAACAAAACATTGCTAATAGGTATAGGCATCATATTAAATGTATTAATGAATTCAAAGGATAGTGGAAGGTGTCTTATTATTAATGATTAAATATAAGTATAGACTCATAAATTCTAGTATTATTTGTCTTACACATCTTGGGTAGTTGATAAAAAGGAAGTCAGTGTGTATGCTAGGAATTTGAAACAAATTAATAATAGCATTATGATACCCCATCAGGATGGAAATGTGCAAGATGTGATAAATATTTAACCTTACGGATGTCACGATCCTTTGTGGGAGAGGGAATTGGGATGGAACTAAAGGAAATAATCATGTGGTTCGGCATTATAATGAAATGAAATACCCTTTAGCAGTAATGCTCGATACAATCATAGTAGATTTAGAAGTTGTAGATGCTTTATCTTACCTTTAAAATGAAGTAATTGAGGATCCCTTATTAGTAAACAATCTATTATTTTTGTTTGGTATTGATTTTTCATCCTTGAAAAAGATAGAGTTAACTACCACTTAAAGAGAACTAGATAAGAATACAAATTTTGATACGTAGGAGAATGTACAAAGAGTTTCTTCAATTTTTTTATATCTCATATAAATGAGGGTTGAGTGTAATAGGAGAGATAAGTCTGAGTACATTATTTAAGATAAAGAGTTTACTGTGAGAAGTTAGCAATAAAATATTATAAAGAGATTATATAAGGTATTTAATCTATTGATTTCAAGAACCCACATGTGCACAGAGAAAGAATGGGCCATTGCCAAGAAAATGAATAGTGAAATAAGACTAAAGGAGTGAATAAATATAAATTGATAAATCATTTTGTCATCAATTTAGGGTGCAATAAATAAACCTAATTTTTTATAAACAACCATAACATTTAGTTCTAGCCCATTGATGACTTGGGTTCTTATGTTGTTTCACAAACTATGAGATATAATATAAGATCAAAACCATTTTGAAATGCTCAATATAATAGCTACATAATGACTTTTTTTTTTTTTTTTTGTGTGTGTGTGTGTGTGTGTGTGTGTGAAGTTACATAAATCTAATAAAGATTTGGGTTGGATAGTAGGGGTTGTAAGATGTAAGTTAATTAATAACATTATATTCAATACTCATATATATATATATATATATATATATATATATATATATATATATATATATATATATATGTTAAATGTAAATGTATGAATATAATTGGATTAGCAAAAAAGATTTCATAAATCGGTACTTTATCTGGTAAGATGTGAAATATAATTTTTTACAAGGGATGCGTAGGTATTAGCAACTTGGATCCTTATTTTACACAAACAAATGTATTGATGATTTCATTCATATATGCATGTAAAGATGAAAATATTTAGGGATAAATCATGAGCCTACCTTTGAATGGCATTAAGTTAGTTTTTTTTAGGTTATGATGGGAAAAATCTATGTAGGAATTATATAAGTAACTATGTAGTTACTAATGGGAACATTTTTTGTATAAATTGAATTAGTACCTCAACAAGTGAAAAATGTGAAGAGTATATTCAATTACATAAGCTTAAGTTTTAAGTAAGCCTAGACTTGTCTTCATTTTATAGGTTGATATAATAAAATGACTATTTATATAATGAGGATCATAATTATTGGAATAAAAAATATTTACAGGCTTTAAATATAGACACTATGACATTTATGCAAGTTATAATTGTTGTTTGAATGACTATATAGTCGAGGAGTTTACGTAGAATTCAAGGTGTGGTCAAAATGAATATCATTTATAATAGAGTAAAGGTGTTATTCTTAAGTTGTAGGAAGGTAATGTTTATAAAGAGTGGACTTATAAATTATATGTATATTCTCATACTTATATAGTGGTGGTGAAGGCTCCTTTATATGTGGAATAAAGGTTAGGAATAATTGTAATAATAATTAGGATCTTAAGAATGTATGAATAGTATTTATATAGTCCAAATTACATATAACACCCCTTTTATAGAGTTATAATGTTGAGATGACTTTAACATGAGGTATATTTTCTAATATAGAACATGACCAGAATATAGTCTTATTATGGAAAGGTATTCCTTATTAGAACATGATGAAGTAAAACATAGGCAAGAATTTTTTTGGAATGGAATTCATGAATCTTTCATATTATTCTAGAGTAGATAACATACTTGTGTATAAATAAGATGAACTGTTGGTTGTAGTTTGATTTTAAATGTACATACTTACATAATTATGAATTATGATAGAAGGATATGAAGGAATAAAAGCATAAAATAACTTGATCCTTTTTCTAGTCAAATAAACATATCTGAGATGAAATCAGGTACATTGATAAGTCTAAGTAAGTGTATTTAGTTGGATTCTTGATTGTTGATTATTTATATCATTTATTATTGCATTGTGTCTATTGTTCTGATTTTGAATATTTATATGTATTGTGTTGGGATAATAGTACATATGTATATGATTAAGATAGTGGGTAACTCATATACATACCCCCTGATATTGTGTTATGTCATGATTTAGTAGTAGAGATTTTTGTGTGAGGGAAAATGACTTGGATTATTAAATCTGAATTCTATAATGAAAACTTTGACCAAAGTAATGTTATATTTAAGACATTGTAATCTCATTATTCTTCTATTTTACATTTGTTTGATGATAGTATTTAGATAAAGGAATGGATTAAATTGTCTATTTGATTGTTGCATGTAATAGTGATAGTACACACATGGATTCTAATTATTTATTGATATTTGCATGATTCTTATATACCCCTCTGTGAAGGGTAAGGCCACTCCAATGGGGAGGTGTGTGAGATATTGTTGGTATGTGGTTAGAGGTAAATCACTCAGATGATGTTCTCCCTTTCTTAGTTGATTCAACCAAATGGAATTAGACTCAGGCTATGTTATGGATCATGGAGATGTTTAGTAGCTCATTTGTACTATTGTACTTCTTTTTATGTATGTTTGACATTATAATTCATTGTACCTTATTTATGGATGAATATTCAACATAGTAATGTATATGTATTTGTATATTATTCTTAAAATGTAGAAAATAGTGGATGTAAGTATATTTATAACTGATTTATCAATTTAATTAGTATTAGATATACTAGCTTCATTTTATTATACTTGATTTATAATTATTCAAATTATAGACTAGTTTATTGTTTGAATACTAAATGGATCTAATTTAAATAGTCGGCTAATGCTATTTCAGCATTTATTGCTTTTAATTCATTTAGTTTTCAATCCTTAACATATAGATGTAATTAATCTAATAGTAATTGCATGTGAAAAAAATAAAAATAAAAATTTGGTGTAACTGTTAGGTAAGCCTAGAGGGGTTTAACAATATTTCCATAATGGGTCCTTTGATTAATTCTTCTAGGGGACTATCCTCATCAATTTTTTTGTGTTGTATAACCTTTTAATTCTCCTATAAATTTTTTTATTTTCCCATATTTGTCTTCCCAATTATTATATATCTTGGAGGAGTTGGGTTCTTTCATATTTCTCTTTATTTTGATATATTTGTGCCACTATTTCATCATAATTTTTTTGTTCCATGAGCATAAGCACATTGATCACTAATGTCTAGCACATAAAATTTAGAGAGACCTTCTCATCCCTTGTCATCATGATAGCATGTTCACGAAATAAAATTTCACAGCCTTCCAACTATTCGACAAAATCAAACTTTATCTTTTCCTTCTTGATCTCCAAGTTATCCTATGCACCCTTTTCCCTATTCAATAGAAAATCCACCATAATAATCATTTAATCAATATCCTTTACTCCATATAAATTATCCCCATCTATTAGGTTTGGTTCATCTTTCATGATCCATTGACAGAGCCTTAAAATCTATAATTCTATTACCATCACTTTCTACTCCAAATATGCATGTTTATTTTTTACCTCTACCAAATATTTATTATGGATTCTAATGGTTGGGATATTCATGACATTATAGTGAGTTAATTTAGCTAACAAATTTATCATTGCATATTTATCTTTAACTTCATTTATCTTAGTTTGATCAATATACACTATCTTTCACCCTCCTATATTATTGATATCCTCTTCTTATATACAGGGAAAAGGTACTCAATTATTATTTTATCCATATGAATCTCAAATAAAAAATATATTTGCTTTCTTGTTTGCATGGTTGCTCTTTCTTCACCTAGTGAATTTCATAAATATAGGTCTTTTTCCTCCACTTGTATTTAGATCCTCTCTCTAATTATCATATCCTCATCATCTAAGATTTATTCAGCTTAGGGTTCATAATTTTATAAGTGGGAGGTGGAGGATGCGTGTTCTGATTCACCAAATTTATTTATGCCTCCATTAGTTATTTATTTGTTATCTCAATATAAAATACCTCTTATTATATATGTGTTTACACTTCTCCCTCTTTAATAACCTCTTATATTTTATCTCCCCTTGTGTTGGGCTCTTCCTTCTCTCTTTCTCCTCTTTCCTCATCTTTGTTCCCTTATTTAGGACTACTTCCATCTTATCTTGCACTTCCAAGGTAACATTAACCACACCATTTAGCACTTCCTCCATAATTTTCACACTCATGTTATCATCTCTTGC
Source organism: Torreya grandis (assembly GCA_037957365.1). Classification (NCBI taxonomy): domain Eukaryota; kingdom Viridiplantae; phylum Streptophyta; class Pinopsida; order Cupressales; family Taxaceae; genus Torreya; species Torreya grandis. The sequence continues at coordinate 1,683,935 of JARHVA010003030.1, forward strand.
TTATTCCACCCCAATCTCTTCATGTGTAACATCTTATAGGGGTTACATTTAGGTTCTTTGTATTTTATCTTAAGGGTACCCTCATTTGATGAATACATGGGACTCTCCTCTAGTGGTGTTGGTGGAGTTGGTACAAGCACTTTTGGAAGTGACTATTGTGGTAAAAAAATTATAAGGAGATTAATATGGTGTGAGTAGCTTAGATGGGTAGGGTGCCTTCTCAGGGGGGCTTTCTATAGATAGATGTGCAACTTATTATTATCTAGTGGCACGTTGTCTTCTTGTTGAGTCTATGTGCTTAGATTATTCCTCATTTATTGGTTCTAATACCATGTGATGATATTGTTGAGTCTGTATACTTAGATTATTCCTCATTTATTGGTTCTAATACCATGTGCTACTAATTTTTTTAACTTTTGTAAATTCCACTTGATGACACCTTCACTTATTGCTGACTAAAGTAGGCCTTTTATTGTCTTTTGGCCTGATGGGATCCCACACTTTTCCATAACTAAATAAATTATTTTGATTTTTGTGTATCATGATCCTTATTATTTTTATTAGGCTTCAACTCATAAATAATTTACATAAATAGCCCACTATTTTTTCCATTACTTGAGGATAGATTGTGGTCACATCATCATCAAAATCACTTTCATCCTTAAGCATTTCTTCATTTGTCAAACATACATTTCTCTCAATAGTGTTATATCTCCATAAATTTGAGTAGTGTCTACCTATATCTTCCACACATTTGGTACCTTGATAACTACTTCGAAAAATATCATAAAGATAATCCATATAAGAATTTGAGCCATCTAGACATTTTTGCATAAGAGAGGCAAATATTTATAGGTGAATGGAGTTGGATTAATATAAACTCCATATATCCCCTATATGCCTCTAGAGATTTCATTGGGATGTGCCATTCATATCCAAATGAAGAAATCATATTATCATACCACCTTTCCATTTTAAACCTATAATTCTTATTGTAGGGTCCAAGGCATAAATGCTCATGATACCTTTTCATGAATGACTTTTCCCCTAATTAGTAGTTCCAAGCAGCCTCAAAAAATACATCAAGGATACCAATTTAATATAGTATAATTAAAATAAACATTGAATCCCATCTAAATATTTCACTAATGTGATGGGATTTCTTTACACTCACAATGGTCTAATCAACAATAAATTTTGAAATATTGAACTGGGTGCCCTCCTTACCCATCCTATATGTAATATAAATAAATTGTTTATTGATATTATACCATCTCATATCTACTCTTATTTTAGTGCTAACCAGATGTGCATATACTTAAGTGGCATGATTCTCAATCCTCTCAATTGGGAAGGTGAATTTCTCCTTTTTAGACTTCAATAATTATGTGACTCTCTCTACTTATACAATGTTAGTTATGTAAACTTTGATATTTTTGTCTGAACATGGAAACCTTATTGACTTACTAACATGTCATGGGGAGAGTTTCATATTTTTCCAATGAAATTAAAAATTGTCCTTATAGATGTTTGATAATAGGAATTATACCAATGTTACTAGTTTTCAAAAATAGTGTAGCTCAAACATTTGTAATACCTTGATTTCCTCCAGTGCCCCCTTGATATTTAAATAAAATATAATAGTGCCATCTATGACCACCTTTACAATTTATATTATGTAATCATATTTTAATCCAATTTCATTATTTCATCCCTGATGGTTATAGTTCTTCAAATTTACATTATGCGACCTTAGATTCCCATATTTCTCCATGCAAGCAATTTTTTGGATATTACATTTCTATAATTTTTAATGGTATTTATTAAAAATTTCCATCCATTTATTATAAACCTTCCTCTTTGATGAAATTTAAGTCGTCCCATTTTAGATATGTTATGTGTATGTTTCTATCTACTTGACATTTTTTGCCCAAAATACCCCTAGCTTTGTTTTTCTTTAGCATTATGGTTCTAAAGCCCCTTTGACAAAGCCTCAAGCAATTGATTTTATTTAATCCCTTAATATTTTCATGTTTCTATAAGTCTACCCATCGTAATCCTAATTTCCTAAATCAACCCTAAGTTTCACAATGATTTTAATGTGGATTCCACTTCTTACAACCTACAACTTTGTTTGATTATGCCCTTTCCATGTTTCATTTCAAAAATTCTACTTTAAAATGTTGAAAAATCTCTATATATGTAATAAAAATAAATAAAAATTCCTTAATTTATCTAAACCTAGCATGAATTTAGTTATTCTACTAGCTCTACACTTATTTAGGTTTTAAATATATTAAAAGTGATGATATTGAAAATGACTTGTGGAGGTTAATTTATAATACATGTTATCATTTAAATTTATCCAATTGTGCAAGTTGTATGTTATGTAATTGTTAGTGTCACTTTTACATGTTCACATTTATTATGAGTGCATAATAACTTATCCATTCACTACTAGTATATTAATAATTGGTGATGTCACTATGTGTGATACCATTTAAGTTTAACCTATGCTTTCTTCCCTTTCCCTATATTCATAGGTGTAGCACATATCATGTTTCCTTTATGCTCTTTATCCCACATATATTTCATATCTAGATACTTGGTCAAAATCTTTTATGAACATCCCTCTACACTCTCTAGTCTTAGCCTTCTCCCATCCTAGATTAAATTTTATGCATGGTCCTCCAATGTTGTATATAAATATGTGCATAAGTTTTTAAATAAACTATTCGGGACTAATATTCTCAGTAGATTGTGGATCTAAAACTACATGAAAAATTAGAGTTTAAACATGTGTTAAGTCATCAATGCATAAATTAGTGATGTGAAAAAAAATGAGAATCTTTTTACAACTGGTGTGTAAACAAAATAGTTCTAAATATCTAGATAAAAGAATGAAAGCTTTACAAAAATGGTGCAACAGTACTTTTCTATAAACACTTAGACATATATCATAAGGATCTCATTTAAATCCTCTACTTGGATCATCTGAATGGTCTTATGAGGTTGCACACATACTACAAACCCTAAATTTTCAAAAATAATACATTAATAAATGAAGTAAACCTATACTAAAATAAAATAGAAATAATGAGAAAATAAAACTATGGAAAAATATTTTTTTTTAGTAGCTCATTGACAAATTACATTTAATAGGTATTAAGTATTAAAATGTCAAAGAATTATTTCATCATCCAACATGCATAATTTATAGGCACTAGTCTCTAGACTGTCATTTATAATATAAGGACCCATGTAACAAATTTGAAGTTTTCTTGGATGCTTAGAAAACATGAAGTCATACAATAGGACAAGTTTATATTTTCACTTAAAAAATTAATTAATATGTTTATCATGCCAAGATTTATGCCTATCATTATCAACACCTTGGCTCCAAGAGGCTATGGCCCTTTTTTTTCTAGTTTAATGAGTTCATTTAGTTTCACATCAATTCAATCTTGATCATCCAATTGGCTAATGTACACAATGCACAGAGAGGTTACTAGAAACTCCATTAGTTAAATAACTAAATTTCCAAATTTTAACTAAAATGACATGGAACTATTTAATCATTGTATGTTTTCTGGTATGTCCACAAAATAATAAATACTCAATCATCCCAATATTTGTGTCCTACATCACAAATCTTGGTATAGTATTTTTAAAAAAATGTTAAATGCCTCCATGGTTTCATTTTCCTAAGATTGGTAATGGATAGTATTTTGATGTTCCACCATTAGTTATTATGAAAATATGCACACTGTCTCATTCATAAAATTTGTGATCTGGTCACTAGTTAGGCTTAATGTGCATCCATATATTTTAATAATGGTTTCCTATAAGAAACATGTTCCTATAACTATCTTATAATTTATTATTAGCACTATTTTTTTCCAACTCATAATATAATCTATACATGTGATAATGCACCTTGTACTAATCTGATGTGTATTAGGAGATATTGGCTTGACAAAATCAATTACCCATTTCTCAAAAGGTTCATGCATTGTAATAGGTATTAGTAGTATTTCTTCTCTTCAATTATACTTACTAGTGTGTTTTCACACATCACACTTTTTAAATTATTATTAATCATATTAAAATAAAGTATCCCATAAGAGGTTATTAAAAAAATATTGTGCATGGTGGGTTCACATGCATAGTGTCCATCATGTAATCCCTTCATGCCTTTCATGCATAAATTTGAGTATTCATGCTCTAAGACACACCTACACAATAATTTATCATGCCCAATATTTTAAAATTCCTAATGAATTATCTAATATATATCTATGTGGGTTTCCATTTGCTTCTTTTCCTTAGTGTTATATTCTTTAAGAGAAACACTTGAGTTGAGAAAGGCCATGATATTGGCTAAATACTCAGGAATACATTAAACTCATTAAAATTTAACATTAGGCATGCCATCCTTGATATTTTTATATTATTTTTATAACATGATTTATGAAAATTTATTTGGTCCAATTTTTTTCTTTTTGGGTTTAACAACCAAAGAAAATTGGAATTCTAGGAAAATCACTATCCACCTACATATGTGCTTGTGTAAAACTAGATTGTTCATGAAGTATCGTAATACCTCATGATATATGAAAAATATAAATATGTGGTAAGGAGATACTAATGGAAGTTTAAAGTGTGTAAACCAATGTAATCTCTTAACACTTAGTCATGGTATAGTTTTACATAGTCTAAATAATCTAAAGACTAGTAAAATAGATAGGATGACCTACTTTGTCATCTATTGGTTATGCCAAAATGGAACTGATGGTTGCACATGATACATCAACATGGATGTGAAATGTGTTATTTAATTATATAAATTTTAGGATTTGCATGTTTTCCATCTTTTATTTTAAAGTATAAAACCCCTCTTGATGTCTATTTATCCATATGAATTTTCAATCCTTGTGCAGTAACTCTTTTAGTGGTGTCATAATTTTTGCATAGTTTATGATAAACTTTTTTTAGTGTCTCACATGCCCAAAAAATGCATGCTCATACCTTTGAGTGGTTTTTGATTATATTTAAAAAATATAGATACCTTGGTTGGATCCACTATTAGTCCTTCCTTTCAAATCACATGGCTGAGAAAAGTTCTAAAGGGTGTCACCAAAATACATTTCCTTAATTTCAGTGATTTTTTAATAGCTAATAACACTTAAACATGACATTCAATTTGGTGTGGTAATCCTTGAACAACCCATATATTTTCCATTCATTATGTAAACTTGGATAAACTGTTGAATGAAACATTGGAATTCAACCATGACGATGCACGATAATATAGTTGGTTTGTTATTGATCCCTAAACACATCAAATTATACATAAAATATTCCCATTCTATTATGAATTTAGTCTTATGATTATTATCCTCTTCTATCTAAACTTGATGATAGCCAAATAATCCATTGGTGAAAGTGTACATCTCACAACATGTGACCCCTTTTATAATTCCCTTAGTGAATGGAGTTGGGAATGGGTTAGTGACACATGAAGTATTAAGAAGTTAGAAATAAATGCATATCTAAATGCACCCATCATTTTTGATATTTATCACCATGGGACTCACCCATTAAAATTCTTCAAATGGGTAAATGAATCCAATAACCAACATGGGATTTATTTCCTCCACTTTGGTGTACAATTTGGGATTCATTTGGTATGGCATTTTATTAACATGAATTATGCCTTTATTCAACATGATCTTTATTTTCTTGAGATATCATTACATGCCTTTCATCTCCTTATAGATACATGTAAAAATGTCTTAGAACTCACATAGCAGCTCAATAATGTGAGTTAGCTCTTCATCGGACTAATAATCACCCATGGTGGAAATTATTGGCTCATCCTTTATACTAATGTTAACTTTAGTGATCTTGAGTGGCTCCCTATAGTGCTTATATTTATCTTATTTTTCATCCACCACTTCACACTATTCATAAGAGGTTTCATCCTTTAAATGATCTAATGTGTCTTCAATGGGTGTCTCATCAACTTGTCATACCACTTCCTTATTATTAGTCTTATATCACCAATTGTGTGACATCCAAACTTCCTCATCTTCTTCGCTAGAATAAATATTCACATGGAACTCTTCAAAAAAATTGGTAGGGTTATCCTTTCTCACTATGCATCTTGGGAATGCTCTTTCATTATTGCATCATCTCCTACAATTTTGTGATGTAACCATTGAAATGGCTTACAAGTTTTATCTTTGGAGAAGAAACTGAAAAAGTATAGACAAAATCAGATTCATAACTTCCCATCCACAAATCTCTCAATGCATCTTAAATATGATGTACCATTTATGAGACAAAGCTTTAAAAGTCATTTAAAATGCATAGACCTATATAAAATCTAGAAGCCTATGTATACTCTTTATCTAGACTTGGTCATAACCATGTACATGCTTCTTAGTGTTTGTATATCTATAGTAAATGAGTAAATTATAATAGATATTGTTGCACTCAAACCTTATTTAAATAGCCTCTTTTACTAGCCAAATGGATAGGTTTGATTTATGAATTTCCCACCACCATGTAGTAATGTTTTTTAAGGTTTATGTGAGAGCATTTGATAGCTCTTTATCCTTGGTATGCATTTCTTGAGATTTTTCACAAATTTGGTAGCACTTTTAGATTCCTCATACTATTGTAACTCTATGAGCTTGCCTTTGCTCATCCAAAATACTCACTTCTTACTTGATATAGCTCTTGGAAACCAAAACTTATCACCTATGATCATAGATGTAATTTTATCATGTGGACTTCTTTTTGAGATTAATGGATTTGGTTTTAGATGTACTACCTCACACTTTCAATCAGTTACCTCATAGTAATATTTCACACACTGATCACATGTTAAATTGTTAGTGTAAAAAATAGAGTGTGCATCCCTCTATCTTAGGGCCCCATCATCATTAGGCTCTAATTTCTCCATGCCTTATGACATGATTTTGTATGTGTTATTAACTTCTTCATAAATATTAACATTGTTAACATATGGTAACCATGTTCATTTGAAAGAGGTATGACAACACATTATTTAACATTCTCAAAATTCATATATTGTTTCTTGAAGCATATATTTGCATTGTTAGCATAACACTAAGGTATACAAATCAAGATTAGATATTTATCAGCCTTGGATAATTCAATTACTTAAAAATCCACATGGAATATTACACCCATGATATTGACATAAAAATCCTTTGTAATTCCTAATGGTTGTGCACAAGTATTTTTTTCCATGAACAAGACATGCGGTTAAGGCCTAAGTGTTGGGCTAACCATTTTATGTGAGGATTATTTGGTGATAATTTTAAACTCCATACCATATCAATAATGATATTTCATAATTACATTAATGAGAAGCTTTTGGTCATATCATGTGTTTTTCATAGTCTTAACCTTATGCCCTCTATTTAGATGTTGTGTGGGTACTTCTAATAGAGTCTACTGCATGTTGCATCAACAAATTCTTAAGTATAGGAATAATTCTTCTTACACATAATTTTTTAACCTAAAAATATAGATTGGTGTTACCTAAGGTTAAAGGGGATAGAGATAGCCTAAGGTATAAGTGTGATAAACTATCTCTATGTAATCAAATTAGATGTTAAACTCATATATAATATATTTTAAATTGGTAAAATGAGATAGGATAAAAATAGTAAGTACAACTATAATAAATATATAAATGACAAAGAAGAAAATTACTTGGTTCTGATATTGACATAGGTCTAGATCTAGAATAGGTAGGAAGTAGAGTAGAAGAAGATTCTAGAACATTCACCAAATTCTAGATTGAGTGCCTCTAGAGAAATAGATACTAACATCAGAATTGGATATTAGTGTCAACACTACTGACTAAACCTAATTAAGGTGTCCTCTATATAATACCTACTAAAAAAGGATGAGACCACCCTTCTGGGTTTGTCTTCACCTTCTCTCTAGTGTTTTTAAATATGAGTCATAGACTATCACTCATGAAATTTCAAAACACTAGTTATTCATCTTCATAGTAAACTTGAGAGAAAATAGATTAGTGGTAAAATGGTGTCGAGCTAACCCCAAAGACCCCTTTATTAATTAGCACTACCTACATATCCAATACTCTAAAGAGGGCCTCAAACTAATGTAGTTCTCCCCTATGTGTTGGCTTGTGTGTGAATCATGCAATATGAGAAAAGTAAGTATAATAGTGACCTAGATTGTAACTTATAAAATATATATCTTGGGATACCTATGTATGTATTGTTCTTATGATTGATATGAAATAGGAAAAAATAGGGAAGCTTTACTTTATTGAGTGCTCGATTGAATGCTTTGGTAAGTTTTCTTAGGTAATTTCTAGGTGAGAAATAAATGAAGATTGATCTTATATTTATATTGATCCCTTTAGATAATTAAATCAAATTAAATCACTTAGGCTTTACAAATTGGATGACTTTATGGCAATGAACACTTACGTAAAATTAGGATAATATCTAAAAGTTGGGAAAATTTAGACAATCTCTATGATAATGTTATCAATAATTTTATTTGTAACATGTGCTTGTATGGAATCTTCTTCCACCTTGACCCTCGAAGGAATGCTAATTTTCATAGTGTCCTTGATCTTTGTTAGAGGTTCATGCAGTAATTTATCTTGCACCACACTTATGCACCTCTGTAATCTCATCAATTACTTGAAAGCCTTCAATGTTGTGGGTGGAGGTGTCACAAATCTTGTAATATAAATATACTTTCATAAAGGTTTGGTGTTGTAATAGAGGTAAATTATGCACATCATGACCTTCATGACAAATTTCACATGATGTAAGGAGTGCTCTAACACTACATCGAGAGAAAAAAATTATTATACCCTTTGAATTCATAATCTTTTCACCATAATTTTTTATGAGTATCATGTGAACTATTTATTGTTAGTTTTTGTAATTGGGAGGCCACTAAAGTGATATATGATTCCATAAATGGTTTGATCCCAGTATCTATTCTTCCAACAGCTTCAACTCTTAACATGACCTATAAATATTATCTAAATATGCAAATCTCTTCATAGAAAAGGCATGCCTAAAAGGTGATAGTAACCCTCTAAAAACCCACATAACAAACAATCCAAGAGTAATGGCCCTCATATTATGAACATTGTTTGCAAAATATTCCTTTTTATTGGTCAAAGCCTTTAATTTCATTATTTTTTATCTTACATATTACATTTTTGTATTAAATAATCCCACTCAACTAGAAAATATTAAAATTATTAGCTAATATTGTGTTAGAGGTGGATTAAGTTTGAATTTAATAATAATAAGTTCTTATTATAAATGAAGGATTATTTTTTAAATAGATTTGCTAAAGATAGCCAGTAGATTTGTGGACTCAAAATTATGTTTGAGAAGACAAAGGACTGGTGAAATTCATTACTTGGCAAGGTTGATGGCCTCTTCCTACTTCTTGGTTGATGTTATGAAGCTTTATCTACATTTTGGGAGTGTCGATAGTTATTGTTTCAAGAGGACATTAATGGTGGTGGGTAGAGGATGCCCCACCAAAAAAAAATGTGTTCATGTGGAGGATAGATGAATCCAAACTATTGTTCTCAAAATAGGTGAGGATGATAGAGTTTTTTCACCTCTTTTGGATTTTTATGAGGGCTCGTGCATTGTTTTGGATTGGTTTCTGGGTTTGGGTTCATGTAGAAACCTTGTTGAAACCCTTGTCTAGCTAGTTTCAAGACTTTAAGTTAATGGGGATGATAGAGGAATATGATAAATTTATATGGAGTCCAGTCTGATATTTTTTATCCCTTTTTTTGGGTTGTGGTATGGTTGAGTGGGTATGTATGCTCATTTATTGCACTCAAGTTTTGTGGAGGATGTGTGAAAACTTTATTGAAGACCAGGTCTATGGGGGATTCTATTCAAGTATATCAGATGCTTCATGGAGGATATAGAAGACGGTGTCTAGTGGCTATCTTAATTGAGCACCTTATGCCCACTTATAGAGAAGGCATAGTTCTTTAAGGCTTGGGTAGTTTTATTGGCCACTAACCAAAGCTTCTAGATAGTTTTGATTGTGGTGGATAGAGGGAACCACACCAAAACTTGTCTTATTAGAGTGGATTATATAGGATTCGACCCTTGTCTCTTCTAATTTTGAGTTTTTTTCCTAGCATTTATGGGTATTGATTATGTTTGGCTAAAAATCCTTATTTTGTATCAAACTAAGGCTAGATTACTGAAGATGAGTTGGATAGTTCTTTATTATGATTTAGTTTTTTGGCTCAATGGGAGGTCAAGCCCACTTATTGTGATTAAACTATAAAGAGGATGCATAGATGTTCCTAGGAGGCATAAGACTAGTAGAATATTGTATGCTCTTGACAGGCTCTTATTCTATAGTGAAAGTTTTAGGGAAGTTCAACTAAATTGAGTTTATTATTTGTGTTTCATTGAGAAGTAACCTCCTTGTTTGTACTAAGGTTGTGGGAACCTCCAAAACCTTTTAGTGTTATAGTTGTGAGATCCTTAAAACCCTCTTGTTGTTTGAATTTACAAGATTTTGGGATCCTTCAAAATCTCTAGATGTGCTTGTTATGATCATGGGACCCTTTAAACCCTCTTATTATGCCTTATAAAGGTTTTGGGATCATCCAAATCCTCTTGGTTATGATTCAATTATTCAAAACCCTCTCTTTAGTTGTAGGTCTAGTAATCAAAACCCTCACTTGCTTAGTTCATAGCTCCAGCTTCAAAAGCATTTACCCCATCTAATAAAAAAATAGATTTAATATTCTCTCTTTTAAGGGGAGGTGATTTTTATTAAAACTTATAAATTTTTATTATAAATGAAGGGTTATTTTTTAAATAAATGAAATATTCTAATTCTCTTTTAATAGAAAGTGGTTTTTCTTGAAACATGTAACCTCTTATTATAAATGAGGGGTTATTTATGAAAGAAATATAATATTCTCATTCTCTTTTAACTGGGGGTGATTTTTCTTAAAATGAGTGACTTCCTATTGTATATTAAGATTTATTTTTAAATAAATATAAAAAATTTATTCTAGTTTAATGAGAGGTGATTTTTATTGAAATGGGTAACTTATTATTATAAATGAAGGGTTAATTTTTTTTTAAATGTAATATTCTCACTCTATTTTAACACAGGGTGACTTTTCTTAAAATGGGTAACTTATTATAAATGAAGGGTTATTTTTTAAATAAATGTAATATTCTCATTCTCTTTTAATAGGAAGTTATTTTTATTAAAATGGGTAACTTATTATTATAGATTAAAGGTTATTTTTAAATAAATGTAATATTATCATTCTTTTTTAAGGGAAGGTAATTTTACCAAAACAAGTAACTTCTTACTATAAATGAAGGGTGATTTTTTAAAAGTGGATGACTTATGATTAAAACTCACATCTTAAAATTTAATGATTGAGTTAGGATGAGGTCATTGGTAAAATTTTCAATTGATGCTTATAATTTACAAAAATAAATAGCAAATGTATAAAAAAATATATAAATAATAATTGTATTTAATTTGTTGAATAAGAGAGATTTGGGGGTGGATAATTTATTATGAAAGTGTAAACATAATTTTCTCTATATGTAATTCCAATGTTTTCCTTATAACCTTGACTCTTATTTTGGTTACCTTCTTGAATTATTTGGTACTCCTCTCATAATTCATTTCAACTACATTATCTTTCAAGTTAACCATATCTTTATTTCTTTATTTTCAAGACTTTATTTTATTCTTTTGAATAAAATTATAGTAGTTGTGTGTTGAATAAAAGGAATTGTAGGAGTACATTTTGTTTTCATCTATGGTTTTGGAAGATTTGGATTTGTTGGGTCTTTTTCATCACTTAACTAATATTTTTTGCCGCTAGAATGAACCCAAAAAATAATCCTAAACTATTCCAACACATCACATAATTGATACTTTCATACTCACCTAAGATAAAGATAGATAACTAATGCACATTGTGTTATAAAATGAAGATGAAATTAATTTAAAAAATACCATTAAAACATTAAAAATAACATGAAAAGATTGATATCCTAATAAAAAACACATGATTCCATTACAATAAACTTATATGCTTAGAATAAATTTCATATTCTACTAATTACTTGCATTTACAATGGCATAGATTATTACAATATATTTTATTTCCATAGTATATAAAATTAAGCAATAAATATATAAATACAAAGTTAATACAACTTCTCAATAGATAACATGAAATATTGGAACCCTAAATCACCATGAGGTCATGTTTTATAGGCACAAGACACATCTTATTGTACAATCCATCTCGTAGACCTAGAATTTCTCTAACAAATTTCTATGATTAATTGTGCCAAGTGAAAACTATTCCTTATTCCATGAAAATTACTTTCCCTATATTCACACATCATGATTTTTACAACCAAATCCTAGATTCTTTCAAATCAATGTTTTATATTAAAAAAACTTCCTCTTCAGGTGCCTTTGTGGTAAATAAGTTCTTATTTTTCCATTTTGTGTATGTCAAGAGACTTCTGATAGTTGAATCACCACCTTTTACACTCCCAAGATATCAAGATATTATACTTTTGTATGTTTACCTTTTGAGGTGAATCATCATACTTCACTAAAATCCCTCTCAACTTTTTAATCTAAACCTACAATAGGTGTTAGTATGTTTGTGTGCACTTATCCATATAATCTTCCTATTATTCCTCATATAAGATTGATTTTTGTTACTATACTTATTCAAAATGTGCCTCTTGCACAAATATTTATTTATCCACATATATGCTTGCATGCTAGTGTACTTAGCCAAAATTAGGGTCAACATCCCCCTAAAATAACTATCTTGTCCATCTTTAGATAAGTTCATCATTGTGTGTTGTACATCCAAATATTATGGCACATTTTTTTTTTAATATCCTCTTAAAATGAATCCTATCACATAATGGAGCATGGACAATAGTAAGCTTGGTTGGTATTTCTCCCAGCAAGTTGTGTAATGCTAGTGTGTTTATATCAAACTTTTTCTTTCTACTTCACATTCTATAAATCTAATACATGACTTAAATAAACCTATTGCACAAAATCTTAATCTTTGGTTTCCTTGTGTTGGATGCTCTTTAAGGTCTTGGTAAGTTCCCTAAACCATTCCTCTATTTTTCATAAATATACTTGGCTTCTTTAAGTAGTATTTTATCCCAGCCTTATATTTTACTTTAAAAACCTTCACCTCAAGTTCTTTATGTTTACTTTCTTCATATTTCATATGTGCATGAATGACTTTTTTTTTATTCAAACCTTTCTAAAATTAGCTCTACAAGGTTTAATTTGGCCTAGAGCATTTGTATCAATTTTTTTAAAGTATCCAAGTTTTCCTTTAGCTTGGCTTGTTTCTGATTCAAGTATTCTTCCTCTGTCTCCTACAAGATGGATCTATCTTCCTTGCTCCATTTTATTAATAACTTATTAATCAAAATACCAAGGTGTTCAATTGGTTATAGGTTTCCCAAAAGATATTAGAGAGAAAAAATCCTCATATTTACCAATTTTCCTACATAGATTGGCTACCTTCACCTACATGATTATCATTTTCCTCACTACAAACACATGACTCCTTTCACTATCCTTCAACTATTTATTATTTACTTGCACATTGACATTGTTAATCTCATTTTTTCCTAATATCACCATTGCTAATATTAACAATTACAACCTAGCTTATTCTTATATCAATATATGGGGTCTATGACCACTAATCTTGGTTATCTATCCTTAGTGGTTAGCTCCCCAATGTTGATGCATGTAGAGTTCAACTCAAAATTTGAATCCTCTAAATGCATGTAAAAAACATTAATTAAATATAAATGCACAATTTTTATAGTGTATTTCATTTTTGAAAGACATTCCACATGAATAATTATTCATTCTTCTATACACTATGTGTTCTCTCTTTTACTCCCTAGATCACTTCTTGTTATATTTCTTCTTCACTTTAAGTATAGGGAAAATATTCCATGAGATTAAAATCATCTAATTATATCATAATTAGTGACTTATGTTTCTTAGTTTCCTCACTTTTTGCATTATTTTCTCTTCTTAAATCATAATTTGCACTCATTTCTTGTCCATCTTATTGCATAAGTTTATTTTTTCCACTTCTAGATGGGGTTCCTATTGTGCAACTTCTTCCACATACTAGGCTTTAGACCCTTCACCTTCTCTTCATGATTTGGTTAATCTCATGATGCCACACTTATGTATTTTAGAGGGGAGGATTCACATTTATGTTATTTATACATATCTCTCCTTATATTGGCATGAAGATACCAATATCTAGAATTAAGACCATCTTCTCAACATTTACTTCAATGACCACCAATATAGAGTTGGTCTATATCGATCATTACATGGAATTATCCTTAGGTGATGACTCAAGCCTTAGATTTAATTGATGTGGAGTTTTAAAATACCTTATGGTGGATGGAATGGGGTGTAACACATATTAAAGTGGTGGTGATTATGTCTTTGACATATATGGCTTCTCTTTAGTTCCTACTACCTACTCAACTTATTCATGTCCATCACCTGCATTACGTGACGCCATATGATTCACTTTATATCCTAATGGTTTAATTTCATATCTCCAATTTCTTTACACATTATATTCCTTCATTTCATTCACTCTCCATATTTTGGGCCACCACACTATTAACCTTAGGTTCAAGGTTAATCTACTTTATTCTGTGAAGAATTATTTTTACATGTGTGCACACTTATTTTAAATTTTTTATAAAGGATTCCTACAATTTTTTATTTATTCATCATCATGTACATGAATTTTTGGATAATTATTAATGATATCATATAATTTTCTTAGTTATTGGATGAAGTGCCTTGATTTCCTAAGTGACAATGATGAAGTGTGCAATGTGTTTGTCTTAGTATGCTTAAAGTTGGCTTGGTTGATCTTATATTTTGGCATGATTATATATGTTTAGGAATGAGTATGATGTATTAATAATGTTAAATAGGTATCATAAGAATTTTTATATTCTTTGAGTGCTTGTGTGCATGAGTGGAATTCATCTAGTAGTCCATAGTTTTCATCTAGACATTTTGGGTCTGGTGGAAAAAAATATGAATAGGCATTTTGCTAACATCATAATTTCCATGTGTAGATTATTAAATAGGATTTTTTAATATGTTTTTGATCACATTAGTCCCTAGTCACTATGTACTAAATCTTAGGTCATGTGACTAAACATGATAAAATATATGCAAGTGCAAAGTTAGGTTCTTAGGCAGTTTAATAGTAT
Organism: Torreya grandis; assembly: GCA_037957365.1. NCBI lineage: Eukaryota > Viridiplantae > Streptophyta > Pinopsida > Cupressales > Taxaceae > Torreya > Torreya grandis. The sequence continues at coordinate 1,699,315 of JARHVA010003030.1, forward strand.
TTTCCTATACTTAACCAAATTTGCATGAGGCAAGAAAGAGCCAGGTAATAAATTTTGTGATGGAATATCTTGCATGTGTGGAAGTTTTAGTATAATTTTATCATATGGGTTTGTTTAATTTTATGCCTAGTTGATTTTTGTTAAATTTTAGATCATGAGATGAAGCGCTTCAAAAGATATGCATGTGCAAATTTGGCCTTCCAGATAGTTCATGGCATAGTTGGCTCAATGAGAAAAAAAATATGAATGAGCATGTTGGATAGATATTTTTCAAGCTAATAAAATTACCTAGGTAGTGATGGGATTAAATCCCCTTCATTTAATGGTGAATATCCTATATAAATATGTTTACTTACTTCTAATTATAGAAATTTCATAGTTATTCATAAATTATGCAGATTATGTGCAAGTTACTTTGTTTCTAGGGTATTACTTTAATCAAAATGTTCATGAAACATAACAAGATGATTTTTTAGCAAGTAAGTAGCTATTTTAGTGAATGTGTAAATAAACTTTGAAAAATCAAGAGTGAAAAACTAGAACGTGCAAAGAAAAAGAAGTTGTACTTCACAATAAGTAGTATTATAGATCTTATTGAATCTTCACAAATAAATAAACATTCAAGAGATAACAATATTTTCATAAAATGACTAAGAAATACTAGAATTCATATTTAGATTAAAGATAATATACATTTTACCATTTTAATCTTCATAAATCCACTGAATATCTCCTAAGATGTAAAGTTCTATAGAACAAAACTTCTTTCTCATTCACTTAGAATCAATTTAATTCAATAAAATTCTAAGAAATCTAAACACAAAGTTTTAGATAGCTTCAATTCTCTTGATTTAGTTACAATTTATTTTCAAAAATTATCATCATCCTCAAGCATGCAAGCCTATACTTATATTTATAAATAAATAAATGCCAAATTCAAGTAGGGAACAAGTTATTCAAAACCCATGTGTTACACTAAAATTAGGAACTATTAGGAGGCATCTTCCTCAAATTTCTCCTATGAGGCATACAAAAAATAGTGACATGTATCATTTCATGGTCTTGTTGTTTGGATTGGACACAATTACTTTGCATGTAACACAAAGTTCACTTAAGTAATTTACTTTCATAGAATGACTTCAAGTAACGGTGTATAACCAAATTACTTGAGACTTACAATTTTACAAAGTAATATGCCTTAGTAAGTAACTCTACTAAATATATTTACTCAAAAGTGATTTCTTATAACAAAGTTACTTTATAAATAGAATGAATATAATGGAAGAAAATGAGAAGAAGGACGAAGAAATTTCTAGAAAGAAAAACAACAATAATCATTCCACTTCATGGACTTTGCATCTGTATTTCTCTTTATACTTAATGTGTTGAGACATAATCAATTGTATTAATGCATCATTATGTTTAGCAAGTGATTTCCTTTCTATCTCAAATCTTAGCATTTCCTTTTCTTGTCTTCTACTAAGAGCTTTCACCTTTTCAATTCCTGGCTCAAGTATTTTTATTTCTTATTGACATTTGATTAATGCCTTTATGGATTTAGCTATGAAAGGAGTTATGACTTTGTCCATTACTATTTGAATTACTCATATAACTACTCTAATCTCCTTGTAACATTATCAAACAAAATTCTAGTGAGACCAAAGAGGCAATCTTCTAGATTCATCTTTTTATTACAAACTTCTTCCAAAATCTTCATTTCTTCACCATTGCTTCAAGAATATGCATGCAAAATGATAGGAGATACTCTTCTTGTTTTACCTTCTTCATAGATCCTTCTAGGAAAATTTTATCTTCAATCAAGACCTTTTCACTCAAATGACTTATTATTTATAGACTCTCCTATTCCAATTCAAAAATGCCATTCTCATTCTCTAACTCTTTCATTACTACTTTTATTTCTACCAATTTCTTCAAAATATTAGTATGAACACCTGGTACTTTATGGAAGAGCTTCTTAGTAGTTTGATGCATCTTTTCTATCCATTTAACAATGACCTTAGCTTTATCCCTAATTTCTTCTACCTCAATTTCACTTGTTGGCCAAATGAATCTCCTAAAATAATAGATTATTACATAATAGGTCTAGCAACTTTGGCTATTATTTCACATAATTATGCATTTTATTTCTTCAAATTGGCTTTAGCAGCCTTCTCCTCATCAATTTTTTTAAAGAGAGTATTGATCAAAGTCTAGATATCCTACTTCAATCCTTCATTGGTAACTTCACCAAGGGATATCTTTGAAATGATTAAGTCACTTTTAGTGACTTATTCTTTTCTTAGCCCTGTGGTGGAACTAATATCTCTACAAACTTATACCTTGTAGGTTTAATTATTAATTTTGAAGCTACTTTGGAAGACTTAGGCTTCTTTCCTTTCTTATCAAGATGAATTAACAATTGTAAGTCTATCTCTTCAAGATTTATCACTTCCTTAGATTCTAGAGTTGTTTGTAATGCCAACCAAGATAAGAAGTCTATACTAGTGGAGATGTCTGAATGAGTTACTATTTACTATTGGTTGTTCTTCACCACTATTCTTGAGAAGGAACCCTTTGGTATTTGTCACTTTATAGATTTCTTTTTCTAGCTCCTTTTCAGCTTGCTTATCAATTTTTCCTTCTTTCTCCTTATCATCTTCCTTTTCTTTAGGATTTTCTATAATCTTATCTACCACTACCTCCACCTTTTTTCTTTCTCAACTTTTCTCTTTTGTTACATCATCTACCTCCTTATCAAATTTAATTTCTTTATTTGTTTCAACTTCTTTTACCTTTTCATCTACTACTTCTTCCATGGCTTCCTTCTCAGGCTCAACTCATTCTTTTATTTTTCTTGTAGTTCTTCTTGACATGGGGTCTTCTCTTCTAGTTCATTTTCAATGTTGGATTCTTATTTTGAAGGAGGTGGAGGTGTAGAAATAGGTGGAGAAGATGGAGGAGGAAGAGGAGGAGTCTCCTTTTGAATGGATTTCTTGGGAGGTTTAATGCCATGAAACTTTAGAGGTGGCATTAATACTGATGGATCTATGATGGTTTCAGTGCAAGTGGGAATGGGAATAGAATGAATGGTGGTGTTAGTAGAAGAGACCAATGGAGTTGTGGAAACAAGTAGCTGAATTGGCTCTTTATCTTTTACCATAGAATATGTATCATCAATATTTCGTTTCAACTTTAACTTCTTTGTGGGTACTTGGTTACTCTCTCCTTATACTATTTCTTTCCTCTTCTAAATTACATGAGTAGTCTCCTTCATCAACTCCTTCATGTAGTAGCCTATGTTTATAATCTAGGTGGAAGTCATTCCAAAACATCTGAAGTTCTATCCAAAATATTATTTGATTATTTTCTACCACTAGAAATGGTGCATTATCTCCCCTTGCTGCATGAAAAGAATCACTAGTTACAATTCCATCATCTTCCATATCCTCAAGGATTGTGGCTAGATCAAAAGTATGGATTTATTCAATAGTCAATCTATTGTTGTCCCTTCTTCTCACATCAAATTCATCTCTACAATCAGTCCAAAAATCTTCAAATGTGGGAATGTGCATAAATTCTAGAGAAACTATATTTTGGGCCACCCCTCTATAATAAAAATTAGAAATGACATCAAAATGTGTTTGGGTATAATTTTGATACATCTCATTCTACACATTCTTGGCCTTATAAATATTAAGATAGTGGTAGTGGCCAATAACAATGAGAAAATTGATAGCAAGATGATGAAATTTTGATTGCAAATCATGTAATTTAACTAATTATATGCATAACTCCATAAGAATCCATTTATTACTTGGGTATCTGGGTAATTTGATAAGTTTACTTGAGAAAACCCTAACTTTTATGTATGTAAAGTCAATAAATTGAATGAAAATGCAACCAAACTATGAAACTACATCCCATGATTCATCTGATAATCTTTTGTGCTTCAAACCCACATTCAATTTGCAAATGGTTTCATAAAAGAATCCATCATTCACTACCTTATAATGCTTTTAGTATTCAGAAAGGACTAGCTAAGGATAATACTCATATATTGGCTTAGTTTCCAGTGTCCCTTTTGTGTTTAGCCTTGAAAAGGCTCCACTTGAAGTTGTTGCATATACAAGGTATGAGGTCATCTTAAAATCAAAAGTCTATAATACACTACTTAATTACCAAACCATGTTATCACTTATCATCCTCACCCATTCAATCATATCAAAGCTCCTAGTGACATCAATGGTTTTGATGTACACATACATCTAAGTTGAGAAACACTTGGCATTATTTTCCCTATTGATCTTGCATAGCAACTAAGTTATGTCATTTACTTCTTGAACCAAGTCTGGTCTTACTATCTGCTTTGGAAATCTTGAGGCTTTCTTCACTTTCTTCAGATAATTTGTGTTCATTATTTTGATGAACTATATTGTCTTAGTCTCCCATTGTCTATTATATTTTTCCATAGAGATATTAATTACTTTTGTTGATGTTGGAATCTTTAGATAGTAGTTAAGATACTGAGCATCCAATTTTATGAATACATTACTAGTAACATCTCTCATATTCCTAGTTAGGGAGTCATATTATTTGGCACATGCTAGGATAAATTTTGGAAGTTGAGTTGAGCTTGGGAAAGTTGTAGCTTGTAGAATACCACTATTAGTCATTGCTTGCATGAGTGGAGTCTTAGTTATAGCTTTGGAAATTTTTAGCAATTTAGTCATAGACACATGTTCGATATTTGTATCACTTATCTCTATTAACCTTGAAATGATGCATGACTCAATAGGGTTTATCTTATACTCATACTTCATCTTTGGCTCTTGGTATTTGGCCCTCTTAGCTTTTGTTTTACCTTTTCTACTTTGATCTAGAATCTCCTCAAGTGCCAACTTAGGGACTTCTTCAATTTGTTTTGATTGCACTTCTACTTTAGCTATTTCTTCTTCTGATCTTTCTAATCCTTATGATCCTGACATTGATTTTGACTGATTCTATAATAACTTGATGAGTGATTTTCAGCCCTAAGTAACTTCTCTAACTAGTTTATAAATATTTTGAAAAAAAGTCAACTTGATGTTTTAAACAATATCCCCAAGCATGCTTTAGGTTTCAAGTAGTAGAAATTATTTAAAAACTCTAAGTATATCACAGTAAGTAATAGGGTAACAAAACCCCAAATTAGTCTACATGAATTTCAAGTCTTAAGTCTTCAAGAACCTAAGTAAGCAATGAGTTATTAAGAATTTGGGTTTCTAGAAAGTAACTAATTTAGGTTTGTTTAGTCAAGTAACTCAAGTTGGAAAACCCAAATTAAAAGTAGTAAGCAATTATAACTCTGAGTAGGAATGGTACTTAAGGTTTTAGTTTTCTCAAGGGTAGTATCTTGGGGTCAAGACTCTGGATGAGTAGGCAGTAGTGAAGGACCTAGGTTTCTAGTCTAGTTAGCAGTTTGGTTTTTGATCTAGGGTTTGATTTTTATAGCATTTTAAGGTTTTCTACATACTTAGTGTTTCTAGGGATTTTGCAAGGTTTTTAACACTACTTGATCATGTAAAAACAATAATTTGAAGAAATTAAAATAAGTACAAACAAAATAACTTTCGTGGTGGCAAATAAAAATTTCCCAAAGAGAAACAAAAAGAAAACAAACCAGATGAAGGAAAAAAAACAAAGGAACAAGATCTACATACCTCAAACACAAATGGGTCAAGAAAAATTGAATAAAAAATCACTCCAAAAGGCTAAGTAGTTTGGCTTAGGGTTTGCAAGTATGGTGACTTAGTCAAATAACTTAAATGCTAGGTGGGAAATGAGGTGGAATACTTTAATATTTATATTTTCCAATACATTAAATGACATGTAGTGGACATGTGTGAAGAGGCCATATAAGCCCTCAATTTTCTTATAAGGTTTCTCAAATTGCTTTACTTAATTTGGCCTTTGGAAGTTGAGCACCTTTGCAATCCTAATTTGGTCTTGGCTAGTGAGTATTTTGGGTTTAGAAACCTCCATTACTTTTGCTTATGGCTTTAAATGAGCAAATTTACTTTGAAAGCCCAATTTACTCTGTGTAATGTTTGATGGATTCTCAAGATAACTTTACTTGGATTTTGATGCAAAGTAAAGTAATTTGACAATTTTAACTTGAACTAGACATTGAAACTTGGACTTGTAGGACTACTTTTATTTTTGTTTAATAAGTAACTTGGAGGACCTGAGTTGTATTATAAATGGTTCCCAACACTTAGCTTTTTTATCTTCTAGGAAAGATAAGTAAATGGGTTTTTTAGTGATGGCCTCAGGAAGATGTTTTCAACCTTCTAGAGTAATTTTGAAGTAATTGGGAGAAGAAAGCAATCAGAAAAAAAAACTTTTAAAGACTAAGACTTTATTTAAGGGACTGGTCTAACAAGGATAACTAACTATAATATTAGGTACATATACTTTAGTATGTGAAGACAAAATATAATACTTGAAAATTTTTCATGCTTTGATTATAACAAAAGCATGTTTCTCCATATGAGAATACTTCAATTTAGACCTTTTTAGTGGCTGACTCATGAAAGCTATAGGGGATTAAACTATTTCATCATTCTTCTAGAAAAGTATAACTGACATGGTATGCTTAGAATAATAATAGTAAAAAATGAATTCTTTATTGAAATTAAGGGAAACCAACACTAGGGCTTCAACTATAACTTCCTTAATTCTTTTAAATGCCAACTTATCCTTAGCATTCCATTTGAAATCTTGTTTATTTTTCATCATGTCAGAGATGTGATGAGTCAACTTAAAAAAAATTAGAATGAATCTTCTAATGAAATTGAACTTATCAAAGAACAAGTGTAGTCCTTTCTTGGAAGTGGGCATAGGTAAACTCTAAATAGCTTTAACTCTCTCTAGATTAATCTTTGTCCCCTCCTTTGAGACAATGTGACCAAGGAGTTTTCTTTCTATCACAGCAAATATTGATTTATTGGGATTTAGGTAAATCACATGTCTCCTGCACTAGATGAGAACTTCTTCTAGATCATCCAATGATTACATCTCTTTTCAAAGAAAATTATCAAGTCATAAAGGTATACCATAATACTTTTAATCTTTAGATGAGAAAACTCTAGATCCATTGCTCACTGAAAAGTTACTCTAGCATTGGTAAGCCCAAAAGGAATTTTTTGATAAGCAAACATCCCCCATGGCATTGTAAAATTTGATTTATATTGATCTTCTTCAGCCATTTTTATCTGATTGTATCCTAAAAATCTATCCAGCATGGATAACATCTCTAAAACTATAACTACTTCCAAGGTGTGCTCCATAATGGGCAATGGATAATTATTTTTTAGAGAGACTTGATTTAGATTATGAAATAAACACAAGCATATTTCTCCATTTTTATTTCTTATTAGAATAATATTTGATAATCATTTTAAATGGTGGATAGGATAGATGATTTGTTACATCAAGAAGTTTTTGTATCTCATCATAAATAGTACTTGAGATAGTCTGATTATGATGTTGTAAATGTTGCTTGAAGGGATTTACTTCTGGATAAAGTAGAATATAGTATTGTACCTCATCTAGATGGAAAGATTTTAGGTCTTTTTAGGACCAAGAAAACACATCAATGTATTTTGTGACAATCTTGATGAATGCTTCCTTTTCTTCTTGAAAGCAACATTTACCAATGTTAACCATCCTAAACTCTACTTCATTTCCCAAATTAATTTTCTACACTTCTAGAGAGGAGATATCACCATATTCTTTTCTTTTTTTAGGAATTGATCATGCTTGTCAAAGATTTCTTCTAAAGAGGCTAACCCTTTAAGAATTTTATTTCCTTTTAGCTAAATTATATCTTGATTATTGGTAAGCTTAGGATAAATAATACCTATGTTGTCTCATGTGGATGTGAACTTTTTCCTTCAAATTAAAGTCCCTCAAAGTTATCTTTTTACTCAAGAAACATAGCTATTTATTTGTCATCACTAAAAACTTGTCACTATTAAACATTGTCTGGCACCTTTGGATGGTAGACCTTCTCTAATTTATAGTTACCCTCTTGAAAAAGTGTTGATTATTGCTCTGATCTAAGTAGAGATGCAATAACAACAAGTGAATCAGCTCTAGAGTTTTGATCTCAAAGAACTGAGTTGATTGAGAAAGCTACAAAGTCAAGTTTTACACTTAGAACTTGATCACGGTAGTGTTTTAGCTTGTCTTTCTTCACCTGATACTGTCCTCTAATTTATCTCACTATCAATTTAGCATCTCCTTGTGCTTTAAGGATTCTTACTCATTTTTCCTTTGCTTGTTCAGGTCCTAGCAAGAGTGCCTCATATTCAGTTATATTGTTAGTGTTTTCAGACATGAGCTTGTAAGAATAAGGAAATATTTTACCATCAAGAGATATCAATATTACCCCTACACTTGAATCAAGAAAATTGCAACTACCATCAAACTCTAATGTCCATATCCTATCCTCTTCTTCTTGTTTCTCTAGTTCTTGGAGTTTTTTTCCCATTTCAAGATATTAAACTCCATGGTCAAATTATTCAAAAAGAATGTGCTTAGCAACATTCTATAGGAGATAAGAATCTCTACTACCCAAATTATCATTTTGAGTCTTTTATGTAGGAAGGATGCCGAGACAGCTTGACCATCCTTGATTTGTCTAATTAGGGGAACTTGTCTCTCCATCAAGTAACATCTACCTATTGTCTTAGTCAAAGTGAGACCAAGAGCATCAGCAACTTTAGTTGGAATAACATTATTTGAGGCTCTAGAGTCTAGAATGCAGTTGTTTAACTTGAACCCATTAATCAAAAGAGAGATATAGAATGGCTCTATCCTTTTATATGTAGGAGCAGGTGTGGGATAATTAGAAGCAGCATTTTTCTAGGTAGGAAACTATTTAGGAGTAGGTAAGATACCTTTAGAGGTATTGGCTAAATTATTTGGCCATTTTTTTAATATACTTGACTAATTTATTCAACTGATATGGATAAGATCTCAAGTGCTCATCTTTTGAATCTATATTTTGGTTTTTTTATATGGTCAATTATGTCAAAAGATGGAATAGAAGTAGATAGAATAGGATTAACTTTAGTAGTATGAGTTACTGGCTTATGATTTTGAGAAGAAGAGGTTGTATACTTATCTTTAGGATCCAAAGAAGAAGGTAGAGGACTACCTCTTTTGAGAATACTTACGTCTGGTCTAGAATCTCCTTTATCTTTATATTACTCTTTAGAAGTTTTCTCACTAGCTTGTTGAGTATGTGACCTTTTAAACATTACAAATGAATGACTATGATCTTCTTCAAATGCTTCTTCATAATCACTTTTTGATTGATATTCTAGGTAACCAATGTTGGATTCACCGACAAGATCCACAAAGTCATTTTAATCAACAAGACTTTGATGGGTATCATCAGACATCTGATGTTCCTCACTCATATCAACATGAATTTTTGGAGCATCTTCAATTACCAATCTTTATGTAGGACTAGCAATACAGTTCATGTTTTGATTTTTTAAAATTCAATGTAGGTGCATTCCTAGTACGAGCAATATGAGTACCTTGAGCAATTTATCTTTTGCCTTGAATCAAGTCATTATCCAACTTTTATAATAGGGGATTAGTAGTTTGTGATGTGCTTGAAGTAGAAGAGTCTCCCTTAGAATTTTTTTTCTTGATGTTTCTAGCCATTATCAAATCATCTTCAACTTCCATGGCAAGATTTTGAGTTGCTACTAAACTAGTTAGTCGTGCTCTTCATAGTTGATAACTAACTTTTGATAACTAGGCATTGATGAATAAGCACTTTTGATTATCTCTAATGGGTAGTGCATCTTGAGGAAATTTGTAGAGTAATCTATTAAACTTGGCAATAAAATCACACATGTGCTCATGTGGTTCCTTCTTGAGCTGAGTCAATTGAGTAAGAAGTATGTCTAAATCTTTAGTAGCTTTAAATCTCTTTTCAAATTGATCATGCATTATATCCTAATTGACTATAGTTTAATGAGGCAAATAATAAAACCATTTAATAGTTAAGTCATGCAGGGTCTCAATGAAGAGGCTGACTGAGACATCTTCATGTTCAACACCAATTACTTTACAGGATACAAAGAAGGTAGCCAAGTGTCCATCTAGATTTTATTGTCCGTCACTAGTGAACTTTAGAAAGTTATTTCTCGATCCTTTTGGAAAATCATGGAGAGGAGGATTCAAATTCATAGGTCTATTTTCTTCCCCCCAAGGGACAAGAAGTTGTTGTATCATTGTTCTTGGAATGAAGAACTATGGATTAGCAGGTTGAATTATTCTTGAAGAATTATGTTATAGCTAATTCATAGGAGTTGGTGTTTGTCTCATAGGTGAGAGACTAGCTCTTCATGTTCAGCTTAAACAAGAAAACTAAAATTAAACCACTCTTGCAATTCAAATAAATCATTTGTTTGGCCTTGAGCTCTCCTTACTTTGGTAAAGGGTTGATTTTCCAGTTTAAAATGCAGAAATTCTTCTAAGGATTACTCTTAACAATTTGATTTATAGATAAAGACTTATATGGTGGTTAATAGACATGTATCAAGTTTAAGGTAAACAAAATGTTAAAAATAAAGTACATGCAACAATCCAATAAAAAGTGACACATCTATATTTGGAAAGCAAAGTCAACTTTAGCAAGATCATGTTTTACTCAAAAGTGTGCAATTGACTCTACATGCAATGCTTAAGTTAAATGGTTTAGAATGCACACAAATTATGGGAAACTAAAAATTTGTCAGGATCTACTGCCTATTAAGGGCACACTTGATTACCTTTGTATTAGCAACTAAACACAAAATTTAACCAGAATGAATAAGTAACTAGAAAATTTAGAAACAACACAGAATATGAGAGACAATACCCAATTGTATTAATACTCATTCAAAAGAAAATACAATAAAGAAGATGCCACACTTCTTCTTCCCACACCTCTAGAGCTCCCACACTTCTAAGGCTCACCAATAATTCTCCTTCAATAGTTCACTCTCTTAATTATGGTCACAACAATCAACTCAAACACAGAGTTGTTGTTCACCTCCACCAGTCATTAACAATGCTGCCAGTACACCAAGTACACAACCATACTCTAAGTAGATCTCCCTACTCTTGCAACAACCTACAAATCACCAGACCTTACCATGTAAATGTCTCTACAACCTGAAGAACCCTTGTCCTTGCCTCACCAATTCCTTATGATTCTTCAACTAGTACCCCGGTGGATCTTCTACCAAAACTTGCACAACCTACAACTCTCCCTAATCATACACACTCAGTACCCCTTTAGAACTAGGAGGAGCTACTCTTGCTCTCTCTACAAGCATAATGGCTATCTAGCACACTTTACAATATAGCCCATGAGTCTATTATATAGATCTCATGCATATAATAATTAAAACCTAATTACAATAATTAGACATGCAACTCAAGACCAAAAATAGTCTTTTACATGCAAACAACTGGTTCATTAAACTAATAGTTTGTCAACTCACAGTTCTAGAACCGCACAGGTGACCGACGTTAGTCCCTATCTATTTGGAGGTGACTGACATCAGTTGATCTCTGACTGATGTTAGTAGCTTCCTATCCACTCCTGACCGATGTTGGTTATCCTGACTGATGCTAGTTACTGTGACACTTCAGCAACTCCTCCTGTTCGCATCTTGGTGAAGCTTTTTAGCTCCACAACCTAATAATCTCCCACTTGGAGATAAATAGCTACACTTATACCTATACTTGTACCTTCATCTAATTTGTTTCCTAGTTTGTATCCCTCTTCAAGTTCAATCTTAAAGACCAACCACCACACAACCTATGGTGCACCTTCTATCATCCAAGTAACCTGCCACATCTAAACCTACAACTCTGTGTAGTGAAGACCTTGACCCTACATAACATGTTAACCTGCTGCTAGTCCCTCTTAGATACCTGAAAATCCACCTTCCCTGAATTGGATCTAAACTCTCTGATAACTCCCACTACTTGGGAAAACTTAGGTCTACACCAGACCTCATGTGATTTTGAACACTGTTCTAAGCTCAGCTTGAACTGTCCAGCCCTTGGTGTGCTTACCGGTTATGCATCCTGCGTATTGAACCCTGCCAACACCTTCTTCACATCAGCTCCCACTAGAGGCCAAATCAACCTATGATCTTCCATGTCTCTTATGCCAAAGAATTTTGCTGCTCCCAAATTCTTCATGACATACCTCTGAACTAACTTTACCTTTAGCTCAAGAACTCCCTGCATGTGTAACCCTGCAACAAGCAACCACACAACAGTAACAGGATAATTTTGCAATCAACATCCAACCTAGTAAAGAAAACATAATGGGAACATTGACCTTGACTAAAGCCATGCTTTGTCATACACCTATCAAACCTGTACCACTATCTTACAGCTTGCTCAAGACCATATACCCTGGCCTTCCGTCTCACGTATCCATCCACTCTCTTCTTTAACCTGGGAATCCATTCATCTTTCAGTGCTTTCATCCCGACTGGCAACTCTACCAAATCTCCTACTTGGTTCTCTTATGAAGAATTCATGCCATGCTCCCACTATTTCCTAGATTCTACCTGCATTGCCTCTTCACGTCTTCCTGGTTCTTGACCATTGGTGAGAAACAAGTAGTATAAAGAAGGTGAACAATGAATATGAGGCTCACTTACCCTTTTAGTCCTCCACATGGGCATTTGAGACTCCTTGATAGCTTGTTGTCTGCCCAACATCTATTTCAGTGACCAATCTCAGTCATCTCCCAGTCTACACCAAATCGACATCGGTTCCCTACAACTGACCCTTACTGTCGACATCGGTTCCCCCTAACCGACGCTGGTGTCCACCTGCCCAACACCACTGACTCTACTGGTCTGCATATGACCGACATTGGTACCTACTTGTTTGATGTTGGTTTCACCTAAATGATGCTGGTAACTAAGTTTTCCTGTGAGTGATGACTTTTTACCTGCGAGCTCACCTTGGATCAAAACCCTATCCAAATTAACATAGCCCTACTCAAAATAATTTATCCCCCTCAGTTGATCTCTATCTGTCATCTCCTCCATGAACACCAAGGCTTTCCAGTTCTTAAGTTTGTCAAAAACATCTATCTTCTGCTTAAGAACATGCATTCCATTATTACACGTGTGACCAAGCCTACAAAGCCACATCTCTGCAACAGAAGGTGAATCAATAATATAAGTAGATAGATAAAGGATACCTACTTTCTTACCACCATCTAATTCAAGTGCATCCACTGTGGGAGTTATTGTGCATCTCTCATCACCCAACTTTCCTAAAGAAATTAGACTCATCTCCAAGACTGGTACCTGCATGACCTCATTCAACACCCATGTGTTACCTATCTGTAATTTCAGCTTCACTTCCCCTTTGCCAACCATGTGACAAGGCTCACCAACCCCTAAATAAATCTCTCCAAAGTCTCCCTGGACATACTCATGAAAAGATGCTCTATTTCAGGCTGCATGGAAAGAGGCAATAGAATCTATAGACCAAGATTCTATTTTATCTAGAGCATCTTATGCAACAACACCTGCAACATCTGCTTCTTCATTTCCTTCATGCTAATCTTCTACCAACCAACAATCTTTCTTTACCTGCTCTTTCTTTCCATCAATCCATAATTGACCATTCATGTTATTCAGTTTCTCCATTCATAGCTTACTTTCTTCTACCATTGCTATACTCCCACTCAATCTGAAACCCCTGAGAGTGACTTGTAATCAACAAAACACTTAACACGCTCTGACCACTTGTTAGTGTACTTAATCACCCTCTAATACCAACTTGTCAAGATTGGTACCAACTTGGTCAACTTGGCTTTGATACCAATTTGTCAGGATCTACTACCTACTAAGGGCACACTTAATTACCTTTGTATTAGAAACTAAACACAGAATTTAATCAGAATGAATAAGTAACTAGAAAATTTAGAAACAATATGAAATATGAGAGACAATACCCAATTGTATTAATACTCATTCAGAAGAAAATACAATAAAGAAGATGCCACACTTCTTCTTCCCACACCTCTAGAGCTCCCACACTTCTAGGGCTCACTAGTAATTCTCCTTCAATAGTTCACTCTCTCAATTATGGTCACAACAATCAACTCAAACACAGAGTTGTTGTTCACCTCCATCAGTCAGTAACAACACTGCCAGTACACAATCTACTCCAAGTAGATCTCCTTGCTCTTGCAACAACCTACAAATCACCAGACCTTACTTACCATGTAGATGTCTCTACAACCTGAAGAACCCTTGTCCTTGCCTCACCAAGTCCTTATGATTCTTCAACTAGTACTTCGGTGGATCTTCTACCAAAACTTGCACAACCTACAACTATCCCTGATCATAGACACTCAGCACCCCTTTGGAACTAGGAGGAGCTACTCTTGCTCTCTCTACAAGCACAATGGCTATCTATCACACTTTACAATACAGCCCATGAGTCTATTATATAGATCTCATGCATACAATAATTAGACCCTAATTACAATAATTAGACATGCAACTCAAGACCAAAAATAGTCTTTTACATGCAAACAACCAGTTCATTAAACTAATAGTTTGTCAACTCATAGTTCTAAAACTACACAGGCGATCGACGTCAGTCCCTATCTGTTTAGAGGTGACTGATGTCGGCCGATCCCTAACTGATGTCAGCAGCTTCTTGTCCACTCCTGACCAATGTCGGTTGTCCTGACTGACGCTAGTTACTATGACACTTTAGCAACTCCTCCTGTTTGCATCCTGGTGAAGCTTTTTAGCTCCACAACCTAACAAAATTAACTACATCTAACTCAACTTGAATGATAAATCTATTTTTAAATCTAGGAGTTTATCTCTTCATTCCCTAGTAGAGTCACCAAAAATTATTGGCTACATATTTTGCAAGCTAACAAAATTACCTAGGTAGTCATGGGATTAAATCCCCTTAATTTAATAGTGAAGCTCTTATATACTTATGTTTACTTACTTTTAATTATCTATCACTCACAATTATTCACAAATTATGTGCAAGTTACTTTTTTCTTGGGGTATTACTTTAAACACAATGTTCATGAACCATAACAAGATGATTTTGTAATAAGTAAGTAGTTGTTTTAGGGAATGTCTAAAGAAACTTTGGAAAATCAAGAGTGGAAAATTAGAACATGTGGAGAAAAATAAGTTTTACTTCACAATAATTAGTTTTACAGATCCTATTGAGTCCACACAAATAAATAAACATTCAAGAGATGACAATATTTTTAGCAAATGACTAAGAAAGCTTGGAATTCACATTTAAATTAAAGATAACACAAAGTTTACCCTTTTAATCTTCACAAATCCACCAAATATATCTTGAGATGCAAAGTTCTGTAGAAAACTTCTTTCTTTTTCACTTAGAACTAATTTTATATAACAAAATTTTCAAAAATCTAAACACAAAATTTTAGATAGCTTCAATTCTCTTGCTTCAGTTACAATTGCTATGCAAAAATTATCATCATCCTCAGGCACGTAGGCCTGCAAAAATAGATGCAAAATTCAAATAGGGAATAATTTATTCAAAACCCATGTGTTGCATTAAAATTAAGAACTGTTAGGAGGCATTTTCCTTAAATTTCTCTTGTGAGGCATGCAATAAATAGCGACATATAGCATTTCTTGGTCTTGTTGCTTGGATTGAACACAACTACTTTGCATGCAGCACAAAGTTTCCTTAAGTAATTTACTTTCATATAATGATTTCAATTAATGGTGTTTAGCAAAATTACTTGAGTCTTACAACTTTACAAAGTAATATGCCTTAGTAATTAACTCTACTAAATGTCTTTACTCAAAAGTTATTTATTCTAACAAAGTTATTTTAAAAATAGAATGAATATAATGGAATAAAATGAGAAGATGGAATAAAAATCATTGGAAAGAAGAACAAAAATAATCATTCCAATTTAGGGACTTTAAATCTATATTTATCTCTATACTTTATGTGTTGATACATCATCAATTGTATTGTTGCATCATCAGGTTTAGCAAGTGATTGCCTTTCCATCTCAAATCTTAGCATTTCCTTTTCTGGTCTTCTACTATGACCTTTCACCTTTTCAATTCTTAGCTCAAGTCTTTTTATTTCTTGTTAACATTTGATTAACTCCTTTATGTATTTAGCTATGAAAGGAGTTGTGACTTTGTCCATTAACTATTTGAGTTACTCATATAATTTCTCTGATGTCCTTGGAACATTATCAGACTAAATGTTAGTAAGACCAAAGAGGCAATCTTCGAGATTCATCTTTTCATTGCATGCTTCTTCTTCCAAAATATTCATTTCTTCACACATTGCTTTAATAATACGCATGCAAAATGATAGGAGATACTCTTCTTATTTTACCTTCTTCACAGATCCTTTTGGGATAATTTTCTCTTCAATCAAAACATTTTCACTCAAATGACTTATTGTTTGTAGACTCTCCTATTACAACTCAAAAATTCCATTCTCATTCTCTATCTCTTTCATTAATGCTTTTATTTCTACCAATTTTTGCAAAATATCAGTATGAACACCTGGTACTTTAGGGAAGAGCTTCTTAGTAGTTTGATGCATCTTTTCTATCCATTTATCAATGACCTTAGTTCTATCCCCAATTTCTTCTACCTCAATTATCACTTGCTGGCCAATTGAATCTCCTAAAATAATAGATTACTATAGAACAAACCTAGCAACTTTGGCTATAATTTCACATAATTATGCATTTTGTTCCTTCAACTTGGCTTTAGCACCTTTCTCCTCATCAAGCTTGTTAATGAGAGTATTGATCAAAGTCTAGGTATCCTACTTTAATCCTTCATTGGTAACTTCCCCAAGGGTATCTTTGAAATTGTTAAGTCACTTTCAGTGACTTATTCTTTGCTCATCCCCTATGGTGGAACTAATATCTTTGTAAACTTCTACCTTATAGGTTTAATTATCAATTTTGAAGTTACCTTGGTAGACTTAGGATTCTTTCCTTTCTTATCAAGATTTTTCAATAATTGTAATTCTATCTCCTCAATATTTATTACTTAGATTCTAGAGTTATCTATAATGCCAACCAAGATGAGAAGTCTGTACTAGTGGGGGTGTCTAAATGAGTTACTATTTTCTACTATTATTCCTCACCACTACTTTTTTAGAAGAAACCCCTTGGGTATCTGTCACTTTATAGATTTCTTTCTTTGGCATCTTTTCAGCTTACTTCTCAATTTATCCTTCTTTCTCCTTATCATCTTCCTTTTCTTTGATATTTTTTGTAATCGTCTCTACCACTACCTCCACCTCTTTTTCTTTCTCAGCTTCTTTCTCTTTTGCTACATCATCTACCTCCTTCTCAGATCCCACTTCTTTCCTTATTTCAACTTCCTTTACCTTTTAAGCTATGACTTCTTCCATGGCTTCCTTCTTAGGCTCAACTACTTCTTTTTTAATTTATTATAGTTCTTCTTGAGATGGGGTCTTCTCTATAGTAGTTATATTATTTGGTTCATTATTCATGGTGGATTGCTATTTTGAAGGAGGTGGAGGTGGAGAAATAGGTGGAGAAGATGAAGGAGGAGGAGGAGGAGGAGGAGTCTCCTTTTAAATGGATTTCTTGAGAGGTTTGATGCCATGAGACTTTAGAGGTGGCATTATTATTAATAGATCTGTGATGGGTGTAATGGAAGTGAGAATGGGAATAGAAGGAATGGTGGTGTTAGTAGAAGAGACCAATGGAGTTATGGAAACAACTAGTTGAATTGGCTCTTTATCTTTAACCAGAGAATATGTATCATCAATATTTCTTTTCAACTTCATCTTCTTTGTGGGTACTTGGTTACTTTCTCCTTGTATTATTTATTTCCTCTTTTGACTTACATGAGTAGTCTCCTTCATCAACTCCTTCATGCAGTAGCCTTTATTGAGAAGCCAAGTGGAAGTCATTGCAAAAATATTTGAAGTTCTATCCAAAATAGTCTTCAATTAATTTTTACCAAAAATAATCACTAGAAACCAAGCATTGTTTCCCCTTACTACATGAAAAGCATCACTAGTTACAATTCCATCATCTTCCATATCCTCGGGGTTTGTGGCTAGATCAAAAGTATAGAATTTTTCAATAGTTAATCTATTGTTGTCCCTTTTTCTCACATCAAATTCATCTTTGTAATCAGTCAAAAAATCTTTAAGTGTATGAATGTGCATATATTCTAGAGAAACTATATTTTGGGCCACCCCTCTATAATCAAAATTAGCTCTGACATCAAAATGTGTTTAGGTATAATTGTGATATATCTTCTTATACACATTCTTGGCCTTGTAAATACTAGGATAGTAGTAGTGGATAATAACAATGGAAAATTTGACAAAATGATGATGAAATTTTGACTGAAAATCATGTATTTCAACTAACTACCTGCATAACTCCATAAGATTACATTTATCACTCGGGTATCTAGGTAATTTGATAGGTACACTTGAGAAACCCCCAACTTTGATGTATGTAAATTTAATAAACTGAATGATAATACAACGAAACTATGAAACTACATCCCATTTTTCATCTGATACACTTTTGTGCTTTAGAGCCACATTTAATTTGCAAATGAGTTTATAAAATAATCCATCATTCACTACCTTATAATGCTTATAGTATTTATAAAGGACTAGCTGAGGATAATACTCATATATTGGCTCAGTTGTTAGTGTTGCTTTTGTGGTTAACCTTGAAAAAACTCCCCTTGAAGCTAATGTATATATAAGGTATGAGGTCATCTTAAAATCAAAAGTTTGTAATGCACTACTTAACTACTGATCCATGTTATCACTTATCATTCTCACCCACTCTATCACAGTAGAGCTCTTAGTGACATCAATGGTTTTGATGTATGCATACATCCAAGTTGAAAAACACTTAGCATTATTTTCCATGTTGATCTTACATAGCAATTAAGTTATGTCATCTACTTCTTGAACCAAATTTGATCTTACTACCAACTTCAAAAATCTTGAGGCTTGCTTCACTTTCTTAAAATAATTTTTGTTCATTATTTTTATGTACTTTGTTGTCTTAGTCTCCCATTGTCTATTTGTTTTTTCTATAGAGATATCAATTACTTTTGATGATGTTATAATCTTTAGACAGTAGTTAAGATACCAAACATCTAATCTTATGACTACATTACTAGTAACATCTCTCATAGTCTTAGTTAGGGAGTCATAATATTTGGCATATGATAGGACAAATTTTAGAAATTGAGCTAATTTTGGGAAAGTTTTAGTTTGTAGAATCCCATTATTATTCATTTCCTGCATGAGTGGAGTCTTAGCTATAGCTTTGGATCTTTCTATCAATTTAGTCACAGCCACATGTCCCATATCTGTATCAGTTATGTCTATTAGCTTGGAAATGATGCATGACTCAATAGGGTATCCCTTATACTCATACTTCATCTTTGGCTCTTGGGATTTGGCCCTCTTAGATTTTGTTTTACCTTTCCTTCTTTTCTCTAGAATCTCCTGAAGTGCCAACTCAAGGACTTCTTTAATTTGTGTTGATTGTACTTCTACTTTAGCTATTTTTTCTTCTAATCTTTCTGATCCTTTTGATCTTGACATTGATTTTGACTAATTTTAAAAGAACTTGATGAGTGCTTTTCAACACTAAGTAACTGCTCCAACTAGTTTAGAAATTTTTTGAAAAAGAGTCAAATTGATGTTTCAAACAATATCCCCAAGCATGATTTAGGTTTTAAGTAGTAGAAATTCCTAAAAAAATTCTAAGTATCTCACAGTAAGTAATAGCATAACACAACCTTGGGTTAGTATACATGAATTACAAGTCTTAAGTTTTCAGGAACTAAAGTAAGCAAAGAGTTATTAAGAATCTAAGTTTTTAAAAAGTAATTACTTCAGGTTTGTTTAATTAACTTAGGTTGGAAAACCTGAAGTAAAAGTAGTAAGTAGTTATAACTTCAAGTAGGAAGGGTATTTAAGGTTTTGAGTTTCTCAAGGGTGGTAAATTGGGGTCAAGACTCCAAATGAGTAGGTAGTAATGAGGAACCTAGGTTTTTAGTCTAATTTTTAGTAGTTTGGTTTTGATATAGGGTTTGATTTTTATAGCATTTTGAGGAGGTTTTCCACATACTTAGTGTTTTTAGGTATTTTTCAAGGTTTTTAACACTACTTGAGCATGTAAAAATAGCAATTTAAAGTAATCAAAACAAGTACAAATAAAAAACTTTCATGGCAGTGAAAAAGAATTTACCAAGGAGAAATGAAAAGAAAACAAACCAAACTAAGGTGTAAAAACAAAGGAACAAGATCTACATACCTCAAAGACAAATGGGTCAAGAAGAATTGAATCAAAAATCACTCTAAAAAGTTGAATAGCTTAGCTCAAGGTTTGCAAGTGTTCTGACTTAGTCAAAAAACTCAAATGTTAGGTGGGAAATTAGGTGGAATACTTTACTATTTATATTTTCCAATGCATTAAATGACATGTAGCGAACACATGTGAAGGGGCCACATAAACCCTCAAATTTTTTATCATGTTTCTCAAATTAATTTACTTAATTCAGCTTTTTGAAGTTAATCACCTTCACAATCTTGAGTTGGTCTTGGCTAGTGAGTATTTTGGGTTCAAAAACCTCCATTACTTCTACTTGTGGCTTTGGATGAGCAAAGTTGCTTCAAAAGCCTGATTTGATCTGTGTAGTGTTTGATGAACTCTTGAGACAACTTTACTTGGCTTTTGATGTAAATCAAAGTATTTGACAATTTTGGTTTGAACTAGACATTGAAACTTGGACTTGTATGACTACTCTTCTTTTTTTTTAATAAGTAAAGTAACTTAGAGAACTTGAGTTGTATTGGAAATGAGTCCCAACACTTAACTTTTTTGATCTTATAGGAAGTATGAGTAAATGGGTTTTTCAGTGATGACCTCAAGTAGATGTTTTCAACCTTCTAGAGTAATTTTGAAGTAATTAGGTTAAAAAAATTAGAAACAAAAAAATTCTAAAGAATAAGACTTTATTCAAGGGATTGTCTAACAAGGTCAACTGACTCACATAAGATAAAATACAAAATTTTAAATAGGGGTAACCCAAAAAATTTAAGTGTGAAATTTTGGGAATTCCAAAGAAGATTAATGGCATTATATCTTAAACATGCAAAGGTTTTAGGATCAAGTTGATACATCATTATATTTTCATATGTGAGGAGATAATATGGCTCAATTTTTAGGTCATGAGATTGATTAAGGAAAATTTTATTAAGGAGTAAAGTTGGCCTTCTAGGCAGTTTGCAAAGGTCCCCATACTTCACCAAATTTATGAAGGGTAAATACTAGGACCAAATGGAGATTATATGGATCATAAGTGATTGTAAATATTGATCTAATAGTGCATGTTGTATGATAAATACCTAGTTGATCCATAGAGATTGATGGTATGCATTGAGTCAAGATTACAAGATTGAATGAGATAGGTTAACTATTCAAAGTTTAAGGTCAAGCAGAGATAAAGATCGCATTTATTTCAAGGATCAATGGTGAGTAGGTGTTTATACTTATTGAAATAAATCTTTCATATTAAATTTAAGAGGTCAAAGTGACAATTATCTATCATGACTAAAGCGAGGATAATCTTAAAGAGATCAATGGAGCGTATGAGGTCAAAGTTACCAAATTACATGAGATGAGGTTAACTATTTAAAATTTAATGTTTAGTCATTTTAACACTATAAATTAAATTTAAAATAAGATTAATGGTGCATGTTTAATCTAAATATGTGAGATCACAATATGCGATCATAGTGATTGAATTTTAACTATGACCATTTACATTTGAATATTTGAATTTAACAAAGGAAAAACCAATGCTCTATATTTTGGCCATATATTTTGATACAAGTAGAATTTGATCATCGTATACAACTTGAATTTATGGAGGACTCAAAGGAAAAATTTTAAATATATATTTTATTATTTTAATGTGTTTATATTAAAATCTATAAAGGTTCAAAGTTGACTATGTTTTCATGTATGAACTATAAGTGACCCGAGAAAGATAATTGAGCTTGTGTTGATATTATTTTGATATTTCATGATGACTTAGCCATTGAAAATGGTTTTAAACTCCATAAGGATCATCTTTATGGATTTTATAGGTGTGATTAATCTATATTGAGTATGAATAATTATTAATAAGTTGACGGTGTGTCTGTTCATGGTGTTCCTATGTATAATGTCATTATTTAAGTTGTTTGAGCATACATAAAAGAGTGTAATGGTGACTGTGATCATTTGATGATGATAAAGGGGTCATTTAGGGTGTACATATGTATTTTTAGGTGGTCATGTGTTCTTAATTTTCTTGAATAAGTATTAAAGAGGTGAATGGGTCTCTATAGGACTGAAAAAGTTAGTTAGGTTTATTTGGAAGAGAATTATGCTTAAGTGTGACCCATGTAAGATTCCTTAAGGGTGAAGGCATGTGTTGTAGATGATACTGAATATTTTGGACTTGATAATTCATGAATTATCTATAAATAGTGAAACCAAATGTGATGGTTTCTATATTTAGAGATACTTGAAAAGGCTTGTGTAAGAAGACTATGTGAAGGAAGAAGGAGAGTAAATGTGCCCTATGGATAGGTTAATGTGTAGAGAAGATTGAGGATTGAGTGTAAGATATGTAGTTCATAATTCTAATGTTATAATAGTGTTCTTATAGTTTTAGATATGTGAATAGGTATGAGTGTGCATATGAGGATAGTTTGAGTGAAGAAGGAGAGAGATTGTGATATGCATATGTGAGAGGGTTGTATGAGATAGAAAGTAAGTTTGTGCAGAGGTTAAAAAGTAGAGATCCATAATCAAGTGTTGAATAAATTAGTTCTAAGGTGGAGGTGTTCACTTTAAAGGAGGTTCTAATGTAATTAAACTTTCTTAGGGGTAGTTGCTCCTTGTGAAATAGGTGTTTCATAAAAAGCCTTTGGTCAGGAGGACTTGATTAGGGTTTCTAGTCTAAAGGACTAGACCAGTCTCTTTTTTATAATAGCTTATAGGATAAGTAGTCCATTCTTTATAGGCTTGAGAGTGGATTTTATTCCCTGTAAAGGTTTCCCATAGGAACTATGTGTTGTGTGTTTGATATTATGTATGCATTGAATAAATAATCTCTCTTATTAATGTTGATTGATCAATTTGATATATGTTGATTGTTTAATAGTTTGAAAGGATTGTAATTAAAATTGAAATATCTAGGCACACTAATTTTCCCCCCTCTCAATTATTGTACCTCTAATAATTGGTATCAGAGCAGGTCCTTTGGTAAAGGCTTGATAGTTTAAAGGTGATCCAAGCTTTAATATGGGTATTCATCAAGGAGGTTTCTCTACTAAGTAAGCATCAATGTTCAATGGATCCAATTATAATTTTTGGAGTGAAAGGATGAGGACATATATTATGTCCATAGGGTTTGATGCATGGCAATCTATTGTGGATGGTTATGTTATTCCTAATACTCCTCCATCTAGTGTTGCAGACAAGAAGTTGTTTGAGAATAATTCTAAGGCAATGAATGCCATCACTTGTCTTACAAAGAATAATTTCACCAAGGTAATTAATTATAAATTTGATAAAAATATCTAGAATAGAATGTAGATCATTTATGAAGGAGATTCAAAGGTTAATCTTAGTAAGTTACAGACTCACAAAAGGCAATTTGAAAGTCTCGAGATGAATGAAGAAGATTTTGTGCTATCCTTTCTATAGAGATTTGATGATATTATGATCATCATCAGAGGTCTTGGATAAAACCTTGAAGAATCTACTATATTTCAAAATTTATTAAGGTCTCTCTCCCTCAATTTTGATCTAAAGTATCTGCTAGAGAAGAAAGTCATGATCTTAGTTAAAGATGGATCATTTGCATGACACCCTTACTACCTACGAGATGAGAAAGAATGATGATATACCACCAAAGAAGGAATCAACTTTAAAGATTGAAATGAAGATAAAGAAGTCCCAAGGTAAGAAACCCAAAGAGGATGTTATTTTTTATATAAATGAGGATGAACAAATTATATTAATTTCAAGAAAATTGAAAACAAGTTTAGGCAAGTATAAAGGTAAACTACCCCTCAAATGTTTTAATTGTCAAGAGGTAGAACATTTTACTAATGATTTCCCTCATAAGTATAAGAAGGATGATGATAAATAGCATGATCAAGGTCATGATGATGACAAGAGATCATTTAGGTTTGATAACAAGAAGAAATACTTCAAGGATAAGAAGAATCTCTACACCAAAGAAGATTGCAGCTCATTAGATGAGAGTGAAGTTAGTGACTCAAAATATGATCATGAAGATGATGGTCCTACTAAAGATGAATCCTTGTTAATGGTTGAAGAGGTTAGTTTCTCACATCAAAAGGAGTCTACTTGGTGTGATTCAAATGATGATAAGATGAGGTGGACTGTGAGACTGAATTGATGAATGCTCTTGAAGAACTAAAGATTGAGAAGAAGATAAATAAGAGGATGAAATCTAAACTCAAATAATTTGAGGAAAAATTTAGTGTATTTTAGGCAATAATGAATGAATATGCTAAGAAGAATGAAGATATGGTCAAGCATCTCAGTTGTCAATTGGAATTCCTATCTACAAGCCTAGAAGCTAAAGAAGATGAATGTTCAAGGTATGTAATTGAAAATGAGTCATTCATATCTAAGTTGGAGAAGACATATAATAAGGTGAAGTTATTTGTGATATTTTAAAAAGGTTTAAGTTAAATAATCAAAATCATGCAAGTAATAGAATTGACCTTAGATACAAAGAACCAGAGAATGTAATTTAGACAAGGAATGAAGGTGCTAGAAAAATCAAGACAAATTAGATCAGATATCTAAATGCCATGAGGTATGTGAATTTTAATGGTTACTATTATTTTTGTAATTATTTTGGGCATAGATATAAATAATGTAAAAAAACTATTATAAATGAGTTTGCATGAGACTATGATGGGGGTCATCAGTCAAAAGGTGTAAGCAAGGTTAAGTGTTTTAGCTATCATAATGTGGGATAATTTGAAAAAAATTATCCATTTAAGGTAAGATAAGTTGAGTTTCCATCAAGGAGTATTGTTTTATACAACTATGAAAATATTGGTCACATTGTTAGATTTTGCAAGCAAAGGTCTACAAATCAAAATAGGTTCAATCAGGCTCCAAGAGTGCAAGCAAGAAGGAAAGTTAGCTCATGGAAACCAAACGTGGTAAGTATGAGTCATAATGAGATTGTAGGTCCAAGTAATATATTTTCTATTTTGGAGAATGCTATAAAAATTGAAGAGTGCCAAGGGTTCTCATTATCTGCTCATGTTTTGAATGAAGAGATCAAGCTCAAGGAAAAGACCAAGGTAATGGTTGAGGCTAGTTTTAAGATATGTATGGATATAAGTGAACATCCTAACATTATTGAGAATGTATCATACAAATAACATCAATAATTAGTGCCTAGTGATGAGGTTTCTAACTGCAAGGTGGATTCTTTAGATAAAAAGGTATGTCATGAATCTATGTTGTCTCCATGTATTATCAATTCAATCTTAAAAGAGAAGAAGATCTATTTAGAAAAGGAACCAGTTTTCAAAGTTCAAACTAAGAAGAAGAATAGTAAAATCAAGAAATCTTATAGCTATAATAGGATTCTAGTGGTTATTGCAGAGATATGGGCCACTCATGGCTTCACTTTATTCTAAGAAGATTATGGTGCAAAAGATGTCTTTATCTATGCTTCTTAAGAGACCCCTTTTAGTGAAGAAGTAAGTGTTACTATGGTGTTCTTTAGATGGTCCTAGAAGGCTATAGATGAGTGTTTTTATTTGGTTTAGGTATATCCAAGTGGAAGAGATGTTGTGGTGATGTCTAAATGATGTCATAGTTATATATGGTCAGTATACAGGGTCAAATTGAAGCTTTTCAAGTGGTAAAAGAGGATTTTTTATTTGTCAAGATGATCTCTTTACATACAAAGGTCTATTGACCTTATTATAGCTTTATCCAGGTGTTTTTGTGGTTTTAAGGTTTGTTGAAGTCAAATTGGATATTTTTGTTTCCTCTTAGGTTTCCCAATTTATCTTAAGAGTTTGTTAGTCCTAAAATGATTTATAAGATGTATGGGTTCCAAAAGATGTGGAATCTCAAAAGTTGGTTCATAAATGTGTAATGGTTATCTCTAGGCATATAAGAAGCTTCAGAGGTGGATGTTGACTAGAAGGAGGATTGTTGACTTTATTTATTTTGAGATTCTAGGGTTTTAGGCTTTGCTCAAAAAGTAGTTTGCCTTATGAGTTGAGATATGAAGCTTATTAATAGGTTGACTGGACTAAATGGGTTGTCAAATGTTTCACAAATATTTTAAGGTTTGAGGTTTTCAAATTATTCTTATTTTTGTCAAGATGGAAGCCTAATTGACAAGTTGATTTGTGAAGGAAGTATGTTGTAGAGGATGAGATAGTTATTTCAAATTGGTATGCTTAAAATTGAATATGAGAGTGCTCCATATATGAATTTTTAAGGCTTGAATATGTGTCTACTAAAATTTATGGGCTCTGCAAGTTTTAGGTAAGGCTATAAGGAGTTTAAACTGGCCTTGAAAGAATAAGAGTGTTTTTTGATCAATTTCTACAAAAGAGCAAGGCATGAGTGTTTTTAAGAAATTTCTCAGGTTTATTGAGAGCATGTTCCCTATTTGGTGAGTGGCATGCAGTTATGTTGATGGTCATGTAAGTGTTTTTAGAGAGAAGGCTAGTAAGCATGTATGGTGGTTCTTCATGGTGTATGGAGATCTGAAGATACTCAAAGAGGTAAAATGGATCATAGATCTTAGGAGGAGTCCTTCTCAGATATTTATTGGTGTGTTCCATTAGATTTTAGTGTTTTTATGTGTGTTCTTTCTTCATTGATTACAGTACTTGGTTGAAAAGAGTGTTGGTATGAAGTAAGAGGAAGTTCTTAAGGCAAGAAGAGGTAGGCTCAAGGTAAGGGGGATATTTTACTATCTTTCTAAGGTGTTATTATCCTATTTGTAGTATTTTTAGGTCCTTATGATATTTTTGTGCCCACTTTGTCATTGTGTCAAAGAGGGAGAAAGTTTTTGTTGTGAGAATGCTTGAAAAGAGAGAAGAAAGTTGAATTGTATATTACTATATGATGGTTATTGACATCAATGATAAATGGGGAGATTGTTGGATAATTATTCATGATGTCATGGTGATGTCATGGAGGTGTCCTAGTGAGTGGATTAAGTTCCTTGATTGCCTAAGTGGCAATGACAAAGTGTGTAATGTGATTATCCTAGTATGCTTGAAGTTGGCTTGGTTGATCTTTTGTTTTGGTATGAATAGATATGTTTAAGGATGAGTATGGTGTATTTATAACATGAAAGAGGTCCCATAATAAATTTTATATGCTTTTTGTGCTTATGTGCATGAGTGGAATTCCTCTAGTACTCCATAGTTTTCATCTAGACATTTTGGGTCTAGTGGCATAAAATCTAACTAAGCATTTTATTATGTTATTATTGCCATGTGTGGATGAGTTAGGGGGATTTGATCATATGGTTTTGATCACATTAGTCCCTAATTTTTATGTGCTAAATTTTAGGTCACACAACTAAGTGTGACAAAAGATATGCAAGTGCAAATTTGGGCTCCTAAGTAGTTTGATAGTATTTTCCCATAACCAAATTTGCATGAGGCAAGAAAGAGCTGAGTAGTCAGTTTTATGATGGAATATATCACATGTGTGGATGTTTCAGGAAAATTTGATCATATGGGTTTATTCCTTTGTGCCTAGTTAATTTTCACTAAATTTTAGATCATGTGATGAAGCACATCAAAAGATATGCATGTGTAAATTTGGCCTTACAAATAGTTCATGGCATAGTTGGATCTATGACAAAAAAATCTAAATGAGTAGATTGATGGCATTATATCTTGCACATGAAAAGTTTCGAGAATTAGGTTGATACATGGTTGGATTATCCTATGTGAGGAGATCATATGGCTCAATTTCTTAGGTCATGGGATTGATCAAGGTAAAAGTTATTAAAGATCAAATTTGGCCTTCTAGGTAGTTTGTAAAGGTCCCCATACCTAGCCAAATTTGTGAAAGGTAAAGACCATGACCAAATGGAGATATTATGGATTGTGAGAGATAATACATATTTATCAAATGGTGTGTGTTGCATGATATGGACCTAGTTGATGTGTAGAGTAGATTAAGGATTGAGTGTATGATATGTAGGTCATAATTATGTTGGAAGAATAGCGCTCTTGTAGTTTGAGATATACAAAGAGGTCTGAGTGTGCATATGAGTAAAATTTGAGTGAAGAAGGAGAGAGATTATCATATGCCTATGTGATAGGCCTATATGAGATAGAAAGGAAGTTTATACAGAGGTTAGAAAATAGATATCCATCATTAGGTGTTGAAGACATCAATTCTAAGGTGGACGTGTTCACTTTAAAGGAGGGTCTAAAGGACTTGAACTTCCTTAGGGGTAGTTGCTACTTTTGAAACAATTATTTCACTAAAGTCCTTTGGTCAGGAGGATTTGATCAAGGTTTATGGTGTAAAGAACTTGACTAGTCTCATTTGTAATATCTTATAGGATAATTAGTCCATGTGTTGTAGGCTTGAGAGTGGGTTTTGTTCCCCATGAGGGTTTCCCATAGGAAATATGTATTGTGTGTTTGATCTTGTGTATGCATTGAATTAATGAGCTCTCTTGTTAATGTTTCTTAATCAAGTTTATAAATGTTGATTGTTTAATAGTTTTAAAGGATTGAAATTAAAATTGAAATATCTGGGCTCACCAATTGACCCCCCCCTCTTAGTGATTGTACCTCTAACATGGATTCCCTTCACCCTCTTCTCTCCATCATCCTTATTCTTTGGTTTGTCTATATCCTTTGCACACACATCTACATTATACCTTTTCTTAACATAAGTAAAGGTGTATGTCAATTGAAACACTTTCCCATATATTTTTTCCATGTGAAATGTGTAAATTATTTTTGAATCATCATTAGAGGATTCATCCTCTAATGAAATTTCATTCATGGGGTGATTAATTGTATACCTATTTAATATCTTATCCTCACCTAGGGATTCCACATTGACCCACTTACATCAAATAATTAAAACTCTATCCAGATTTCATTCCATATAATACATTATGACCCCTTATGGAACTTTCAACCATCCTATAATGGTATATTTTAATTTAATATTAATAAGGGAATGATGTATCATTACAAAAAATTGTGCATAATCTCCATATGCTTTAGGAATCCCATTATTAATTCCCCATTTTTCTTTGACTATTAAAACAAAATTGCCATGCCATTAATCCAAATTAATTTGATAAGTTTTTTGATGGCCAATGGGTGTGTGAGCACATTATACCATTGTGAAACTTGGACAAAAAATTATCAAGTAGAATATTTAGATTATCTATTTCATTATTGTAAGTAAACATCCTCCATGCCTATTATCAACACTTCACAAATATAACATGTGAATTATAAATTAAATTTGTTTAAAGTAATATATTTTACTATGCACACCACCTCATTATTGGCATATCCCTAGCATGATGCCACATATTTTCTTCCCACTGATTAGATGGGTAACAATGTGAATTTCACGGTCTTCCAAATTTTTCATGGGCATAGTATAGCCTACCTTTTTGTAATTCAACTTCTAAGAAATTTCATATACATATTTTACCATATTAGCTAGATTCATTTTTATCAATATTCTTCAAACCATTAGTTTTAGATATATGCATGAGATTCAACTTCATTATTCTCCCCGTGAAGTAAAACCTACCTTCTTTCATGAATGAAATTAAAAACTTGGAAATTTTATCTAGTTTTCCAAAGTACGTAATATTGAATAACTATAATACACACCATTTATTTACCACATGCATCTGATGGATTCGTATTTATGAATCAACCCATCATGCTCAATCGAACTAGTCTTAACATAATAATTATACTTCAAGTGTTGTTCATATTTGTCTATAATATGATTGAAATTATTAATATTTACATATTCCACCTATGATATTAAATTTTATCTACACAATATGTTCTTGAGGAACTCAATCATGTGGATCTATGTGGTGGGTGTTCTACTCTATCCTTATATTTTCACATCACTCAACTTGGACTATTTTTCCTCAAGTACCATTGTATCATCATCCTTATATAATTTACCCTTGTCTAACTCGAAGGTATCAATTATTTTCCATTTTATTTCCATATTTCTCAAAATTATTCTATTCCCTTCATTTTCCACTTAGCCTTGAGCTTTATCAACATGTAAATAGAAGCCATAGACTCCTACCATCAATTTTTCCTTCTCCATGGTTGGAATTACCTTCCTTTCACCTTAAATTTCTTGTCTAAGGTGCATCTAATCACTCCCTATCAAATTCATACTTGAATTTTGATGGAATATCTATGATTTGGTCAATTGTTGCATGCCCTTTATCATGGAAATCCTTAGTTTTTGGCAGCTTATGCTATATAATTTTTGGTTGTTGAAATAATGAAAAGACAAAGTAGCCTTTGAAGACCCTAAGGGTCATATTTATACCTCCTAATGGTGTTATTTTCCTCAACAGATTTTTATTTTTTTGTCCTTTCCATTAAATGTATCATTTTTCACATATTCTCCATTATGGATACTTCATTCCTTGAAATACTTCTCTTAGGTGAAACATACACATTTTTTCCTTAAAGTCTTGGGCTCTACATTTTATTCCACTTTTGCACACTCATATGCCCTAAAAACCTTACATATGTATAAAATTGGTCATTTATGTATGTGCATCCACTTACTTAGATAGTGTGTTGAGCCATTTTTCCTCTTTACATCTTTCCCCACACTGATTATGTGCATGGTCCTCCATTACATAAATTACTTATTTAATCCATACAACAATTTAACCATGCACAAATTCCTATATTTCATAGAAATAATATGCACTAACTCTCATTTTGAATCTCTCATTTCTCCTATGTTGTAAAATTTCACACTTCTTCATTTCAAAAAAAATAAAACAAA
This sequence comes from Torreya grandis, assembly GCA_037957365.1. Classification (NCBI taxonomy): domain Eukaryota; kingdom Viridiplantae; phylum Streptophyta; class Pinopsida; order Cupressales; family Taxaceae; genus Torreya; species Torreya grandis. Next base: position 1,730,552 of record JARHVA010003030.1, read on the forward strand.
CATATTGAAATAAATTTAATCATGTGCACACACCAAACTACATAAAATAAAACTTAGGAGAAACTTCTCTTATTAATATAGCAAAACTACTAAAATCAAAGATAATAAGAGAAATGACATAAAATTAACTGTTTTCAAATTACATTTTCTATATCATATTACTTATATTTAGTAACCCTCAAGTAATTAAAAATTGTATAGCATGAACTTATTCCCATTGAAATGCTCTTGACCAAGGTGCATAATTTTCTTACATAGGTCTCCAGTTTATCATGAATGATATAATGACCCATCCATCTGATGTGTAGTTTTATTTGATACCTTTCCTACCATGATTAATAAAAAATCACATGTGCACCCTTGTGTAAAACCTTTTCCTTGATTTGGTTATCATGCCACACCTTGTGCCACTATTTTTTAACACATTAACTCCACATGGATAAGATGTGATTTTCATCTAATTTCATTACTTTTTCCAATTGCTAATCTAATGAATCATTGTCATCTAGTCTCCATGTGTATGTAATGTGTAATTAAGGTACAATAAACTCAATCAACAAGATTTCTTATTTGTTATATACTAGCTAAAAATGAGTATACTTGTTAGGTCCTCATAAGTAGTTCTACAGGCCCATAGTAATGTTGAAACTCAATCATTCCAATATTTACACCCTACATCATAAATATTGGTGAGATTCATGATTATAATCTTATTCAATGCATCCACCATCCCATTAGCATGTGTTTTATAATTTTATTCTTATGGTGCATGATTATAAGTCAATGAGAATCATATACATTATTTTATATATAAGTGACTACCTTAATCACTTATTTTTTTATTGAGGTTAAAAGGGGGGATATTTTTGAACTAGGGTCCCCAAACCCTTGGAAAAGTATTTAAAAAAGAGAGACAAAGGTCTACCATAGACCAAGAGAGAAACTATGCCAAACTAGGGCCAAATATAGCCAAACCACAACCCATAAATAGTAGAGGAAACATAAAAGGATAATGAAGGAGAAACCTGAGCCTAATCCATGTCTAAATTTCCTAAGACATCCTGCCAAACATCTTTTCATCCTTTTGATATTAGCATATTTTTAAAAAAACTAATTTTCTTTGTTAATGTCTTTTTGAGACCTACTACATTGCCCCTATTTTCCTTTCCCTTTGCTATAAGTCTTAGCTTTGAATAACTCTCCAAGGTGTGGTCTAAGGTTCTCAACATTCTAAATCCCCTCATTCATTGGCTGCCTTACTACAATTTACTAAGAACTAATATTATTTCTAAGCTTTTCATTCTCATTCTCAAAAATATACACCCTAAATTAGAGACTCTGTATTTATTGATCATACTCCTTAGTCTTAGTGATTTGGTTCAATCTAATATTCTCTTACTTTGTCTTTAGATTCATCTCTAGCCACTCCTTTCCTAGCTTAAGTAGGCTTAATCTAAGTTAACATACACCCACGATCCTCATTATTATGATCATACATAGGCTCATTTATGTTGTCTTCAACTACAATGGATTCTCCCATAGAATGTTCTATTTTACCCTATTTGCCTTGTTTCCCTTGTGGATCCATCGAAGTCCTGGTCACACTTCTAAAAAAAATTGATATTTTATTGTGTCTTAGAGTTTTTCACCTTCGTAACATTAGTTATTTTCTCAATAGGGATCTTAGAAGTATTGACCTTTGTATTCTTACTAGTGTTCCTAGGGTATTTAATTTGTACCTTTTTAATTTTCCTAATATCCATAGGGATGTCCTCCACATGATTATTTTGAGGTTGGGAGACAACTAGATTGATACATTTCATACCCTTAAAGTATTTATGAATGAAATATATCACCCCTTCATGTTTGAGAGATGGATAATTTCCTTTCTTAAACTTCAGGATAGAGACTTCAAGTGAATGTAGGATGAAGAAAGGTAGGCTAAATGGAATGCCATGTCTAAAATAATTCAAAATCATAAACAAATACCATCTAATAAAATTAAACCTACTTTCTAACATGACATATTTTATTAGATGATAGGCAACCTTAGCATACATCTTGGGTAGAGATTCATGATTGAACCCATTATGAAACATTTCCAGAGTTTACCCTTCCTCCAAGAATGTATCCTTATCTCTTTTGTAGTCTCTAGTAGACTTGTAGATTTTAGTTTCCTCAATAGCCAAACCTATTATATGTATAATTATCTCCTTTATGATATATAAATATAATCCACTAATATTGATGGTTTTGTCTTCCAAATCATTCACAAACATAGTCAAAATATGTCTGTCATGTCCTATTTTTTTCATGAACCCTGCAAATCCCCCAACTTGCAATGTCTCCCAAATTCTCTTATTCTTATTCACTTCATATAGCATTTTAGGATCTATTTTTTGGGGTAAACCCATTATGATTCTAGTAAAACCAACACTAAGGTGAAATAATCTTTCATAAATTTGGATTGTAGACTCCTTAAGGTAGAACTGAGAGGTATGTTTACTACTTTTGGTATTTAAACAGTCTAATAGATGTGTTGATAAGTTTAGAAACTTCTCAAAAATCCCAATAAAGAATAACCAAACCATTAGAATACCCTGGCTAAAATTAATAGTAAGTTCCTAATATTTCTTTCTCCTAGGCTTTAGAGGATTCCCCAATTCATCATAAGCTATGTTCATTAGATATACCTTTATTTTTTATCCTTTGGACAAGGTCCCTAGGAAGCTCTTCAAAGTCCATCCAAGAAGTTTGCCCTAATGAAGTCACACCCTTATTTTCAAACCAATACACTATAGAGTTTCCCTCCTTATAAATGTGTTTAATAAGGACTTGCTGCAAGGAGTCTAGAATGCCTATAGTTTCCTATATTACTTGTTTGATGGTCCAACTAATGACATTTTTCCTAGACAAACAATTCAATATATTAAGAGAATATCCCTCTATTATGAGTTTTTGAACTCTCAATTATTTTTCCAATTTAATCCCCAACAAATTTATAAGTGCTTTAGCATAGTTATTAAAATTAAATCTGACATCTCCAACATATGCTACAACCAAATTTCCCTAATTGTCTCTTAAGATACCACCTCCTCCAGCTAGGCCTAGATTCCCTTTTGAAGATCTATAAAATTTGAGCTTTATCCATCCCAAAGGAGGGTGTTTCCATTTAGTTATTTTTATAATTTCATCTTTATATTTTAATTACCTAGCTTAGAGATATCAATTTACCAGTTGTAAGCTATAAAATGTTCAAATGAGAGCAGACTTCTACCTTTCTTATTTGGCACAATGTCATAGTTATCTAGAATGTTTTAAAAAATACTTTCAGATATTACTTTGTTTTTACTCTTATCCTCTCTAAAAATCTTATTTTTGCACTCTCCCCAAATGCCCCAAATGATATGAGGCAAATAAGGTTTCCATATTTTCTTAAGAAGGGCATTCTAAAAGGGGCACTCCCATGACTGCCATACTTCTAGCAAAGAACCAACTTGTAACTAGAAGACATTAAATTTGTTTAAAAAATAACTTCAAATTTCCTATGAGAAAGATAAATCCAAGCAAATGGAATATTGATTCATTATCCTTTTCACAAAGGACACATCTATTAGTTAAAACACATCCTCTTCTTAAATTTTCCATGGTAAGAATTATGTTCTGAAATATTACCCAATGAAAGAAATTTATTTTAGGTATGAGCCATTTGTCCCATAGCATCTCCATATTAAAGGTGTCTAAAGGATTCTAATCTAGAAGATCATACCCAGATTTAACTTTATAGTGACTATTGAAAGACTCCTAAACTATTTGATCTTCTCTATTAATGGAAGGTATATGAACATTTCTCAGCAAGTTATTGAGATTAGATATCCTCAATGAATCCTCTTGATTAATGTTATCTAAGCTTAATATTTTTTGGCATTTAGTACCTTCCAACACCTACCAATTCTCTTGAGATTTATACCCATATTTGTTTTATACATCCTCTAGTAAATGTTGTCATATCTCACTTTGATTAAGTGGATGATCTAAGGCCCATGAGTCTTTCCAAAAATCTACCTTATGTCCATTTCCAATCTACCATTTAGAACCAGTTCTAATAAATTTCTTATAATAAATCATGAAGTTCCAAAAATGGGAACCACATACAAAATTATCTTCTATAAGAATGTTAATCAAATCATGGCCCTCTAAGTATTGAAAGAGAGAATTTTATCCCAAATAATGTTTGTCTTGATAAATATCCATAGAAACTTTGAAATAAGTGCTTTATTCATCATTTTCAAGTTCCTTAGGCCAATATTTCCATATCATTTTTTGGAATAGACTTTATTCCATGAAATGAGGTGAAATTTATTTCTTTCTTCAATTCTAGCTTAAATAAAATTCCATTATAACTTAGATAACTTATCCTCAATGCATTTTGGCAAACTAAAAATTGAAAGAATATAAACAAGAAGACTCTAAAACATGCTTTTGATGAGTAAACCCTTACCTACTTGAGTTAAAAGATTGCCTTTCCATCCTATGAGCTTTCTTTGAAATATCTCAACTAATGGATTCCACACTGCCATAGGGAGTTGATTACTAAAAGGGGCATGCCAAGATAAGAGGAGGATAAAACCTTGATTTGGCATCCTAAAATAAGAGCTATTTTAGCTTGTCTAGCCACCAATGTATTGAATAAAGACATAAAAAAATTGTCAAAGTTGATTTTCTTATTAGAGGCATGTTCATACATAACTAGAATGTTTGTAATATTTATAGCTTCTTATATAGAGGCTTCAACCAAAATAATAGTGCCATCCATAAATTGTTGATGAGAAATAGACTCCATGAATCAGACTGGTTTAAAACCTTTCAAATATAAAGATTTAATAGCTTTATAAATGAATCTACTCAAAGATTTAGCCATAATGATGAAAAGAAATAGGGACAGGGAATCCCCTTGTCTCACCCCTTTAGCACTCTTAAAAAATTTGTGAGCAATGCCATTCACTAGCATAGAAAACATACATAAATTAATGTAAGCTTTGATGATTTTTTAAAATTTGTCTTGAAATCCAAAATGAACCATAACTCTATCCAAGAAGCTCCAATCTAATCAGCCATATGCCTTTTTAGACACTAAAAATTGCACCAACAATTTTAGATGTTGCAAAACATTCCTTTCGACCCCTTGGCCCCCTTTAGTTAAATCACATCTTAACCCCCTTAAAGCCACATTTACCCCCTACCCACATTTAGATAAATTATTTATTCAATTAAGTTAATAAACTCCTATTTACACCTCACCCTAAGGCCAAGTCCCATGCTAACTCACTACCACCTTTCCCTAAGATCATTTCTTTCCCTAAAATTTAAGTCCTAACCACCTAAGACCATTTCTTACCCTAAAATTTACTCCCTAACCTCTTCAGACTATTTCTACTCATGTAACCATACTCTCTTAAACCAACTCTAACCATTTCTAATGGTCTTAACTACTAAAAGTAAGTGTAAAACACTATTGTTAGCAAGTTGGACCTATTCTACCATGATAGATGTTGGTCATCCCTTGACTGATGTCGACTGACCAGGATTGACATCAATTACTTAAGACTACCCACGATCTTTGTTTGAGAGGTTGAACAAGCTGAGTCTAAGTGTGAGTAATCATTTTTTTGTGAGCTTGTGCATGAACCAAAGAGCTAACTTAGAGAACTAGAGAGATAAAATAGAGAACCAGAAACTTTTCTAGAAGCATAAAGGATTTACACCATTGATAAATAAAAGGTTTTAGAGTCTTTATATAGCCTGAATTCTTCCAAGTCTCCATCCAAGTTCTCTTAACCTGCCATCAACTTCCATGACAAGACTTCTGCATCAAATAAGTACCTTTAGTTATTTAATCAATTTTAGAGTTTTTTATCTTAGCATTTGTTACTTTTAGTGTTTTTATACCTTCCTCATAGCCGTAATTACCTCTTTTTAAGTTTTTCACTTCAACACTCCTTTACCATCAAACACCCATCAACCTTACATAATCTTTTGAGCCTAAAACCTTTGTTTGGACATTTTTGACCTTCATTCAAACCCTCACGAGCCTACCCCAACATTTTACTATCCTAATAATTCTTCATAACTCTCCAAAATCCAAACACTTCACTAAAGTTAAAAATTGTGTTTTTCACATAATGATCGATGTCGATTCTTCATAATCGAGATTGATCCATAGAAGACTGACATTGGCCTCTATGTAAACTTTTATTCATAAAAATAAAAAGCTAAAAAGACCCATAAAAACCCTTATTTTTTAATCCCTATCATAATATAGTACCAGAATACAACAACCAGACCTAACCATTATCACCTCGATATTTATTTTATGCAAATTAGATTAATTTATTTCAAAAGGAATTAGGCAATTTAAAGTATTTTATCATTCACTTAAATTACTTTCTTATTTCTTCACTTAATCATTTATTATCAACATATTTTGGACTTAATTTTTTTTAATAAGTGGGTTGACAATCATCCAAGGAATTTTCATACTTCTAGGAGCTATCATTTGCTAGGCAACCCACATACCAACCATACTAATCCAAGTTTGTTTCATTCTTATTGAATTACACATCATCCCTCCATAGCCAAAGAGGAGTACTAATGACATCTAAATCAACAAAGTGAAAAACCACATCCAAGTTCACCTACACCTTCCCCATTTATTTAGTTTTACTTATTTTCATAAAATAAAAGAAAATAATCTAAAAATCAGTGAAACATTCTGGCATGCCCATTGGGACCCCTGATTTATCTTGGGTTCATATTTGTTTTAGGATATTTAAAATTGCATTAGTGAAGAAATCATCTAATTTATTTTAGAAGGTTAAATGCTTTTCATTGAATTTCTTTATTTCTAAAAAAATTACAAATTCTTACTTTTTCATTTCTAAAAACATAATCACTTGCTTTCCTCACTTTTAAATTGAAAAGGCAAAATCTCTTGTTCTTTCTCTATTTTAAAAAGTAAAAAGGCATTTTTATTATTTCCTTTCTTTCCAAAATCTAGAAGTAAATTATCCCAAGACTAGGACTTGCACTATCATTCTACACTTAGGTTGTATTTAGAGGTTTTGTATTCTTTAAAATAAATTAAAAAAAAATTGGGGGATTAAAATCAACCTTGCATACATTGATTGCCTATTTACTGAAGTCACATAGCTTAATTAATTGGGTAAATCAATCATGTAACAATCACTTCTCTTCACACACATACCAAATCACTTACACAATCAACTCATCAAAACATTGACATAAGGTAACCAACTATGATTTCATCACCTAGTGATAACCTTCACACAAGTTATCCTACTTAGATTTCACTACCAAGGGGAGAACCAACTCAGTATGCTAACTGAGTATAAACTCTAGATTTTAGGTATATATGGGAAAAACACCCTATACCCTTACATTTTGGTGTGTGAAGTGAGGGGGTAGGCCCCAATACCAAGCCATGTACCAATTTCAATACAGAAACTTTGAGTCTAAACAAACCTAAAACTATCTATAGACTACCTCTTCTAGTACCCATTCAAAATCCAAGTGGAGTCTCACAATTCTAAACTTGAGGAATAATCCCAAAGCAAGATAAAAAGAACCCTTAGGATATAACATACTTTTAGTGTGTGTGATCTTGTTGACTTTTATTCTTTTCTTTCTTTTTGAGTTAGTGAGTAAGCTTCTATCAACTTGTAAACTTCTACCATTTTATAGCATGGTCTTGACATAGCAAAAAGCTAGAGACCAAGCCCACCAAAACCAACCTCACCCCTAACCTTCTTCCTCTTCTTCATCTATGGAACACACTCTAGATGTAGAGAGCTCTCTTGACCATTTTAGGAGTCCTGATGTTTCCTAGTTTTTTTTCCAAGGGGACATGGACTTCATAAACCTCCTTGATAATAACCTAGTTTCCCTCCAACATTACCTTGCCACAATTTCCAACCATGCCCCTACTTTGATTCTTTCTAGTGAACCCCCTTATGGAATTCCTACTTACTTTATGGGTGAGAATTCAATTACCACCATTTCCACTACCCAATCCATGATAACTCAAGCCTCATCTTCTACAAGTAACCCATCTAATAGAATTTCCCAAAACCAATCTTCCCTTGCCCTACCCAAACATACCCAATCACCTTCAACTTCTACCAACCCCATAACCAACCCTTCAAATATGAGGTCAACCTAACCAATAACAACTCAAACACCACTTAGCATTAGAATTACATCCACTAGTGTGGTTTCCTTATCACTTACCACCCAAAATCCAACATCATCCACACCATTTCAAAACTTAGTAGTTTCTATACCATCCACTCTTCCACGTATAAGTACAAGGGTAACCACACACCTTAAACAACTAAACCCAACCATGCCCCTGTCTCAACAAATATCCATTGCACCTGATCAAGGATATTATGGGTATCATTTTTACCCCTTCATTTAACTAATCTGTGTTGGTGTCATTTCTTACCAAGGTCAGTGTCTATGGCTATTTGTAATAAGGTACTTATTGGGTTCAGAAAACAATGTTATTTGGGAGTTTTTCATATTTTACTAACCTAAGTGTCTAATACTAAATTATAAACTAATGCTAAAAAGAAACACACTTACTTGAAATGTAAACCCACCAAACTATTGAATTGAATCTCTAAAAGTAATCACATAATTTTGTAAATTAAACACACTAAAATCAAAACCCAAATCCACACTTCTAAGCTATGTTACAGAATAGAGGTTGATGAAATTAAAGGAATGATAAATGCTTATTTAGATCTGAAAGTAAACACACTAACATTTTATTGTATCTTGTAGGTTATTAATCTAGTCACACAAAGCATTTATATTAATTCTAATTGAAAACAAATAAGAAATGAACTTATAAATACCAAAAGTAGCATCTCATATCTCCTTGAGGAGTGGGCCCTTGCTCACCTTTGGATTTAGTGTTAAATCAACTTAGTCTTAAAATGATATATTAATGCATAAAATGAAAGATTAATCTTGATATGAAGTCTTCTTGTATTCAAAATAAAAAAACTTACAATATTTTTGTACTCTGCATATCGAGTATGGATTTACATTTTATTGAATTTAAAAGAAACTATCCTAGAAACTAGGTAACAACTCAACTATCTTAGAACAAGAGGATATTCAAAGAGATTGGTTGGTATAGCCAAAATAGAGAAGAGCATTATAATAATATCCACATGAGATTAGTAAGATCCTTGTGGGATTTTCATTTGCTACTTCTAGCCATATCTAAGCACCAAGTATTACATACAATATATTCATATCATTTGATTCTAGAGTTACAGCCTATATCAACAAACTTCCATAAATGGAAATCTATACGTAGACATGTATAAAAATAGAAAGTATCAAGAAGAGTTTTAGATCATCATGGAATAGTTGGAATAACTTCTAGAATTCTTTGGAACATGTTTTGGACAAGTTTATAGTGATTTGTGAGAATCCAGAGCATGACTATCATAATCCATAATTGGTTATCGTAATCCATAGCTTGACTATTATAATCCATAGTTGTATCTCAAGCTTTGTGTAATGCCTAACAAAATCTAGAGTTGTGCTCAAATGATATTTTTTGGCCATATTACTTCATTATCTTCATGATATCCTATCAAAACTCTTATTTAGATGTTATCATGCCTGTACATATCAAAATATGGAAGACTAATCATGCAAATGGTTAGAACATCATGCAAATAATGTTAACTTAGACTCACATAATCTTATAAAGATTAAATCATCCATTTCCTACCTTAGGCTAGTTATAAACCCTAAGACTACATGTAACACTCAACTCAAATGGCATGTTTATGGATATGAAGGATAATATATCATGGTAATAATGAGCCATAGTGTGGACTCATCATTTCCCCCACACCTTACCTTTTGTAAGTCCCATAGAAAACTAACTCCTCCTATCCTCATAAGTGTTAATCCTTTGCTCCAAATTGAGACTGAGATCATATATGGAGTAAAAATCTTGAAATCTTCTCTCATGGGGAGGAGTAAATCCCATATCCATGTTAACAAAATGAATCTAAACAATAAATTGTTCCTTAGATTTTGGCCCTATATTCTGCCAAGGAGACATAGGTGAAATTAATAGAGGTGGTTTGAACCTCATTCCAATCCATAATTTTTATCCTCCTCCTTAAAGTACATTAGTAATGATCTGAGTGATAACCTCATCCCTTCTGAGGGTCCATCTGATAGTGGTAGGAGAAATAATTTCTCTACATTTTAAAGGGATTTTCAATAAACTCTAGCATTAACTACATGTGGTAACCACTTGGTAAAATAAATGTTGGACAAATAATTCAAAATTGATAATGCCATCTTGTAGAGCATAAAGATAATGATCATAGATTTCATACCGTTGATAATAGAAACTTTGGAATTTTACCTATATTTATTGTGCATTATTGAACTAGGGTCTAATGCATATACCAACTTCCCTTGTAATGTTTATATGGTCATCAAATCTTTCTTTCCATATTATTTTATTCGTGTATGTATAGAGAAGAGACCTCAACTATAATTATCCAAAAAATGAATTGACTAAGAAATTATTTGTGTTCCCCAAAATAATATCACATAGATAAAATTTACATAACAAACCCTATCTATTATGGGTATTATCATGATAGATTGTTAAGAATTATTCACTTTTATTAATCTCATGTGGAAAACCACAAGAGTTTTGGAGTAACTACCATCTAAAACATTTCTCATGAAAAAAAAGTCTAAATGAAGGGAAAAGACTACTACAAGCTAACAACTTTTCTCCAAGTTGATAGGCGAACTGTATGGTTTGTCTAGCTTGTTCTTCCTTCTGATGTGATTATGTCAAGTCTTATTGCAATTATTATTTCTCCTTCCCAATAAGTTTGTTTTGCCTCTTCAATTATCCAAGCTCAGAATAAACTTGATCCCAGTGGTTTCTAACATTAGGGTAGGACATAGTGGTTTGGCAACCTTGTTTTATCATGGTTTTAGGAGGCACATTATAAAAATTGGAAGCTATTTAGGCTTTCAATGTGGCATTATCTTGTTCAAATTTTAACAAAAGAGGGATGAAAAAATCCTTAATCTAGGCTGAAGATATTAGCTCAACAATGTCTTTAGCATTATGTTAGACTATGGATTCTAACTGGTATAATGCCAAGGCATGTTGAAATTCTACATCATATGTTTCTTTAGAGGGTTGATCTTCTTCATCAATCATTAGAGCTTTACCTTTATCAATAAATATCTATGTGGAGGTAGGAGGAACAATCTCAAGAATAGTCTTTGCAAAATCATCTTGTAAAAAAGGAGTTTCCACTTCTTCTTTGTCTTGTAATCCATTGAAAATGGTAGTAGGTTCCTTCCATAGACTATCAAGAGTTTTTTTAGGCATTACCTCATCAGCAACAGCAGCTAGTATCAATTTTCTCCTTTTTTTTGAGTGAGAGGAAGAATTTATTCATGTGAGACTTCTTGAGGTATAGAATGTGAAATAGGGTATGTTGATGGTTCATCTTCTATGATTTGAATGGGTTCCTATGCAGAGGTAATTTGGGAATATTTATTAGGGTTTATTATGGAAGACCTAAGTCTTAATTTTCTACTTGGATCTGAAGGTACAATTACATTAAGGGAACTTGGAGGTCTAAGTTTAGTAGGCCTAATGGTTTATCATGTACTTCAAATTGACTTAGGAGTAACTACTTTAGATGAATAAACCCTTGGTATTTTCTTAGCATGTTTGAGGTATTTCCTCTTTTTCCCTTTATGGAAAGCAATCCAAGCTTTTATGCCTACTCTTGCTACAAAAATTGATGTTGGATTATCAATTAAATGAGTCCGTGATGGAGGATATAAAATAGGTTATTAGGGTACCTCATATCCATGAATTGAATGGACCCTAACAAAAATAAAGGTAAGTTGATTTGATGGTAGGGCTATTACATGTCATACGTTAGATGAATCAACATTCTCATCACAATACAATTCAAAACACTACACTAACCCTCACAAGTTAGGTATTTGATAATCCAAAAAGATACAGACCTCCAAGGTTCAAATAAGGAATATCTATTGATACCTTTGATTATACCATTAACATCTTAAACATACACTAGCATTGGCTCTCCCTTACCATTGAAAATACATATGAGTTCATTGAAGGAGGATCTTCCTATAATTGTGGCCCCTTTATCTAAAATTTTGAATAACTCACTAATAACCTGACTAGAGAATGGAATTTGTACACCTCTAACAATGGAAAAATCCATCTTCAGGTGGAGAATGAAATTTGTAACAAGGGTTTCATCAAAACCTTAGAATTTTATGAGAAACTTGAGCCATCCTAATATTGTAAACACTTGTTTTTCTTGTTTGTCTCTTAAGAGACCATCTACAAATTCATGTTTTTTCCTTCTACCCCATTTTATATTTTTAAGTTCTACATAAGACACAACAATCTATAGCTCCACTCAAGAGGGAAATGACACTTTAACGGAAATAATACATTATGATAGAAATGGTATCCTTTTTATTTTATGTTGTAGATGAAACCTGAAGCTTCTAATCATGTTGATTGATGATGACAATGCAAATTGATCATGTCACCAAGTGATAATGATTACTAAATTTTGCCTTTTCATTTATTCATAAGCATTATGCTGCCAATTTTTAATCAATTGCTTGTCCACATGAGTTTCAATATGATGATAAATAAAATTCATCATAGAAGTGTTTTATAAATTGATAGGACAAAGTCTGTAGCATGTAGTCAAATTTTTAAAAGGTGACTTTTTGAAAAGATTACCTACTAACATGGGAATATCCTTCACATAAAGCTTTATGAAAACTTTTCCAAAGATTGAGCATATGCTTGTAGACTCAAAAATATAAAAACCAACCCTTAGTAAAAGAATAAACACTATACCTTTAAAAACCATGAAGTTTTCCTTGTTTGACCTTCTTCACCTACTCTAACAAAACAAATTACATGAATTAGTTTAAGGAATGGTACAGAATAAGATAACAAAAATGTTTATTATTTTGGAACAAGGAGAATCAATCATTACTCCTACATTTTTTAACTCACTTTTTTTTTTTTTTTTGCCCTTGATTAGCCATTTACTAGTTTTTCGATCAAGGCTCATCTTGTAGTACATGATCAGCCAATAAGCTAGTTTTTTAGTCATGGTTGTCAACAATGTCCCTAAGGATTTTTATTGTTGAATTTTTATTTTTTTACTTTTTTTTTGTGTTTTTAGAGAAGATAAGGATCCTCTTCCTTTATTAATGCCATCTTGTCTTCATGGATTAGTAGCCACGGAAGCTTTGAGTTATTCCATGGGGCCAAACTCATTTTGTACTAGCTGGATGAATTCTTCTTTACTAGAAGGCTTATGGTACAACTTTAATCTATGTCCATTAACTAGGAGCATTTTATAATTACCATCTAAAGGTAGTAATTGTACTAAACCATTATTAAAAATGGTTCTAGCCATCTAGTTCTTAACTTACCTTTGAAGTGTTGATATTTAGAATCATACAAAAGTGCCCAATCTCCTTATTTGAACTATTTTTCCTTGATATGTAAATCATTCCATTGTTTCCTTTAGTATTGCATCATCTTTATCTATTGTAAATTTTATGATCTCATTTCATCCAACTCATTCAATTGTAAAATTCTCTCTCTTTGTATTTCATCCAAGTCAATTCATCCTTCTGGTCCAGTTCTTAAAGTTTGCATCTCAAATTTAATTGAAAGGAGAGGTTTCTTACGAAATACCAATTCATATGGTGAAAAAATAGTAGTGGTCTTCCACGTGGTATTGTATGCCCATAAAACTTCTAGAAGTTTGGTTGGCAAATTCTTTTTGTAGCTACTAACTATATTAGTAAGGGTATTTTCTAATTCTCTTTTAGTAACCCCTACCTATCCATTTGCTTGATGGTGGTAAGGAGAAGAGTTTATATGGTTGAATTAGTAGATCTTTGTGAATTTTTGAATTATTTTGGACATGAACTAAGGTCCCTAATCATACACTATCTTACTAAGTGCTCTAAAACACTACGTGATCTTAGAATATAAGAAATCTACTACTGCCTCTTCTCTTTCAAATGAAAGAGATTGTAATTCAACCCATTTGGTCACATAATCTATTCATACCATCAATTAAGGTAGATCTATGGGCCTAAAAAATTCCATGCCCCACTTTTCAAAAGGTTCTAGAACTACTTGAGTATGGAGGGGCATTTTAAAAGATAGTGTAGGTTTACCCATTCTTTGACATGGATCACATTGCCAAATGTATCTCTTGACCTACTTATGAAGATTTGGCCAATAGTAGCCAGATCCAAGGATCTTATGTATTATCCTTTTAATTGAGTAGTGTCCACAAATTTCATCATGACAATCATACATTTCATTCTTCTTTACATACCTATGGAAAACATGATCAGTTCCAAGTTTAAACAATATACCATTAATCCATGTATAACAAGAACTAGTTTTAATCAAATGTTTCTTTTCATTTTTTGGTAGATTGAAGAGGAAACTTCCCTGTAGCCAAAAATTTTGTTATGTTAGCAAACCAAGGTGATTGTACTATAACAACAAATTGTTGTTTGTCTAGGAAATTATCTTCTACAGGTTCTTCTTCATTTGCATTTTTAAATATAGAAATAAAATCAACAACCGCATTGAATTTACTAGATTTATCAAAAATTTTTATATAAAATTCTTGTAACAGTAATAACCATCTGATAATTCTTCCTCCTACTACTTGTTTGTTCATCAAATATTTAATAGCTACATTATTAGTATATACAAATATTTTGTAACCAGTAATATAGTGTCTAAACTTGTGTATGAGATAAATCATAGAAAGGAATTATTTCTCAATAGTTGTGTAGTTTATCTCAGTTGGAATCAAGTTCTTTCTAATGTATTATATGGCATACATCTATCCATCTTCATCTTTTTATCCTAGAATAGCTCCCATAGCATGATTAAATGTATTAATGTAAATATGGAAGGGTTGTGGCTAATTAGGTCCTCTTACGACTGGAACATGACTCATTTTTTCCTTAATGGTCTCAAAGGTTTGTTGGTAATTTAGTCTCCAAATAAACTCATTCTCTTTTATCAGCAAAGCAAACATTGAAGCAATAATTTTGTTGAAATCTTCTATAAACCTTCTATAATATCCTGCATGGCCTAAAAAGCTTTTGATATCAGTCTAGTTTTAAAGGATAGGTAAGTTTGAAATGACTTTAATTTTTTTGGATCCACCTAAATTCCTTTTGAAAAAATATAATGTTCGAAAACTATTCCTTCCTCTACCATGATCAAATATTTTTATTGACTCAAGGACAGATGGTATTCTTCACATATTTTTAGTACTTTAATTAGATTATTCAAAATTTCATCAAAGTATTCTCCATGAATAATAAAATAATTCATCCATGTAAACTTTGACACAATCATTGGTTAAATCTAAAAATATGGCTAAGACCACTCATTGGAAGGTAGCAGGTGCATTACATAAACCAAAGGGCAATACCATATATAAAAATGTCCCCCATAAAAAAGTGAAGGTTGTTTTATCTTTTTTTTAGTGTCACTTGTATCTAGTTTTACCCACTAAAGCCATCTAAGCAATAAAAATATCTTTTCCCTGCCAAGATGTCAAATACTTGGTCAATAAAGGGTAAAAGAAAGTAATCTCTCATGGTTTCTTTATTCAATTCCTTATAGTCTATTCATACTCTCCATTTTTCATTTTTATTAAGAATAATAACCAAGGTAAAGACCGATTGGCTCTCAAAAATAAGATAAATGAATCCCACTGATAACAACTTTTCTATTTCAATTTTCACAATGTCTCTTAAGGTAGGATTAATTCTTCTCTGAGGTTGTCTTACTAGTTTAATATTCTCTGTATAGATATGGTGGGTACACACAATGGTATGGATTCCCTTCATGTATTTATATTCCCAATAAAAATATTGAGTATGTTCTTTAAGTACATTAAAGACTTTCACATCCTGATCATCTGTCAACCAACTATTTATGCTGAGTAACTTCCCTAGTGTAACTATGATTTGTTTAGTGCCTAGATGGGAAGAATCTATTTGTTTAAATTCACTCATCAAATATTTTAGAGGATAGGGATGTGGAAATAACATATGGAATGTGATGGTATCTTTGAAAAATTTATCTCCTATAGAAATCACTCCAACTAAAGGATAATAGAAGATTGTTAAGAATGAATTTTAACCTTCATGTGCCCATTGCATAACACTATGTTGAATTCCTTTATGGTTGTATAACATGATGAAAGAGGTGGGAAAGGATGGTAATTTAGAAAGATAGGAAATTATTTTATTATAGGATCTTATTTTAAAATACATAGTTGGACTGACAAGATCCATGGTTGGACTATCAAGATTCATAGATGGACTATCAAGATCTAGAGTTGGACTATCAATATCCATAGTAGTTCTGATACTTATTAATAACTAATGCATCTTATACTTCTTCCACATGATTAGTGATTGTAACCATAGCTATAGAGGAGATATTATCATGTTTTTATTCAAGTTGATATACCCATAACTATTTAACAAGATTGATTGATTGTTGTGTAAGTCGATATAAAAAATGCATTTTGCTTTAAGACCATTTGAGATGGTCATATCCCTTGATCTATAATTAATAAATGTTTCCACTATTGCTCACCAAGTCCTTCCTAGGATCAATGGGTATCCAATTTGTTTATTTTTAGGTTACAGAATAATAAAATCAATGGGTTATTCCCATGACTCTATAGTCAATGTTATATCCCCAATGACACCTTCTAGTTTAGTAGTGGAATGGTTTATCATCTATAAGATTGTGGTAGTGGGTTGTATATCTATTCGAGAGAGATTTTTCATGATATCCAGAGTAATTACATTAATCTTGAATTCCAAGTCCACCATTACATCTGGTATCTCCTTTTTTCCAATCTTTACATAAATGATAAGACTTCTTAGGTCTCTATATTTGGGTGAAATTATCTTACCTGCTAATAAATCAACAAGCTTACCATCTACTTGTATAGTCTTAGAATATTGTATTTTCCTTTTGGGTATCTTAATAAATAGATTTTTGATCACCTGATTGAGTGTTAGAATGTCCCTAATGGCTTACAATAATGGAATTTCTAAATTGAGTTTTTTGAGTTCCTGAATTAACTCAGATTCATTTTTGTCTTCCACTTCCTTCAATCATTTAGTAAAACGAATAGATGGAGGAGTTGTGGTGAATTCTTATATATTTGTATATTTATCTTCTAACTCTTCATCTTTCTCTGGTTGAGTCTGTTCACTTTCTTTTTCATGAGACATTTATATGATAATGATCTGAGGTTCTTGTAATGTTTTTCCTGGCCTGAGATGTATGTTTGCACATTCAATAGCACCTACCCCTATGGTTTAACCTTGTTCATTTACATAAACTTACATATTATTAAAATTTGTGACTATTTGGGTAGTTAGATGAGGTTGGGTGCTTGATTTATAGGGGTTGTTTGATTTCCTTGAGGAACCATTAATGTTTGTTATTGTGGAAAATCTCTTTATTGTTAGTCATAGTTTGGACTAGGATTCTAATGTTTATTCACCCATGTCTATTGATGACCTTGGGTATCTAAGTTTGTTGAAAATGTTGGGGCATCATCCATTATTGTGGCATCCATTCTTGGGTGCCCCACTATGGTGGTTTTACCCAAACTTATTGAGGTGCATGCCATTCTAGAAAAAGAATCCTTCAACCAAATTGTTATGGTCAAAATGGTTCTTAAGGGTATTAATGTAACTAAAATTTCTAGTGTCATGATCTTGAGCATCACATATTCCATAGATTTATGTTTTATCTAGAGGATAATCTCTAAGTACATGTTTTAATCTACACTTCAGATAATAGATTTCTATTGGTTTAGTGTTAGATTTATCCTTAGTTTGAAATCTATCTAATGTTATGTTTAGTTGAACCAGTATATCTATTATTAAATTTGTTAGTTCCTCCATGAGTTGGATTACATCACTATATTTCCCTAGTTTCCCTCTCCTACTACTAAGTTTTATCCTAGATTAGTTGGTAGATAAACATGTAATCTCTTCTAAGTCTAGTTTGGTAATATCTCCCTTATCCATGAGATTCAAAAAATTATTGGACGAATCATCCACTCCTTTAAGGAAAATATTTTTGATCACTTCCTTGGATGCCTCATATCCACACCTGTTATGGGTAAAAATAAATTGGTCTAGGTAATCTTTAATATTTTCATCTTCATTTTGTTTTATTTTGAAAAAATATTATTTTATATCCTTAAACCTATATTAATCTTGGTATATATTTAGGAATACTATTTTCATTTCTCTCCAAGTGTTGATAGAGTTCCCTGCTAGTCCCATAAACCACCTCATTATTCATTCCTTCAAAGTAGAAGGAAAGAGCTTCAACTTTTAATTGTCTGAAGTGTAATCATAGGCTTGATAGATAAATTTGAAATCAAAAAGGAATTGATCTATTTATTTAGTGGGAAGACCTCTAAAGGTAGGTAGATTGGATGGAGAAATATTTTTCATTATTGTTCAGTCATCATTCTCAAATATAATAGGATAAGAGAAAGTCCTCTCAAAAGGATTATTTTGAGGGTTTCTACATGGCCTCTATTTATTCCCATTATAAATAGAGTTATATTGAGAGGAGGAGATCCTTCAAGGTCCTTTGGCTATTCAGTGTCTAAAAATTCAAATTTTATAGAGGAAGATTCCTCTAGATCCCAGGATGTTCTTCCAAAAGATTCATGTATTTCTTCAAGCTTTCTATCTTTTCTAAAAGCACTTTGATTCTTTCTCTTAAAGGATAAGTATATTTTGAAATAAACCTTCCTTTTTAAGGCCTTTGCCTACTCATATAGCTATATTTGATAAGAGAGTAATTTATTCTATTTTTGTTTTGTTTTTATGTTTTTACTATTATCTTAAGAGTTTACCTTACTAACACTTTTTAAAAATTCCCTGACAATGGTGCTAAAAAATATGGGTGTCATTGTTACCCCTTCATTTAACCAATCTGTGTTAGTGTCATTTCTTACCAGGTTCAGTGTCTAATGTTGTCTATAGTAAGGTACTTATTGGGTTCAACTAACAATGTTGTTTGGGGGCTTTTGGTTTTATACTAACCCTAGTGTCTACTCCTAAATTATAAACTAATGCTGAAAAGAAACACACTTACTTGAATTGTAAACACACCAAATTGATAAATTTAATACTCTAAAAGCAATCACACAATGATGTAAAGTACACACACTGAAATCAAATCTCAAATCCACACTTCTAGGCTAAGTTGTAAAATAAATATTACTAAAATTAAAGTAATGATAAATGTTTATTCCAATCTAAAAGTAAACACAATAAAATCTATTATGTCCTACAGGTTATTAATCTAATCACACAGAACATTTATATTAATTCTAATTGAAAACAAATAATAAATAAATTTATAAATATCAAAATTAATATGTCCTATCTCCTTGGGGAATGGCCCTTGCTCACCCTTGGATTCAAGGTTAAATCAACTCAATCTTAAAATGTTATATTAATGCATAGAATGAAAGATTAATCCTTCTATGAAGTCTTATTGTATTAAAAATAACAAAACTTAAAATATTTATATACTCTATAGATTGAGTATGTATTTTCCTTTTATTGAATTTAAAAGAAACTAGCTATCCTAAAAATTATGTAACAATTCAACTATCTTAGAATAACAGGATATTCAGAGAGATTGGTTGGTATAGCCAAAATATATAAGAACATTTCAAAAATATCCATATAGGATTATAAATATCTTTGTGGGATTTTCAATTGTTACTTCTAGCCATATTTGAGCACCAAATCTTACATATAATATATTCATATCATCTAATTTTAGAGTTGTAACATATATCAATAAACTTCCATAAATGGAAAGCTATATAAAAATAGAAAGTATCAAGAAGATTCTTAGATCATCATGGAATAGTTGGAAGAGCTTCTAGAATACCTTAGAACATGTTGTGGACAAGTTTGTAGTGATCTATGAGAATATGGAACATGACTGTCATAATCCATAGCTGACTATCATAATCTGTAGCTTGACTATTGTAATTCATATTTATTTGTCAAGGTTTGTAGAATGCCTTACAAAATATAGAGATGCACTCAAATGATTAGTTCTTGGACATGGTACTTCCTTATCTTCATTATATCCTAGTAAAACTCTTATTTAGATGTTATCATACATGTATATATTAAAATATGGAAGACTAAACATTCAAA
This sequence comes from Torreya grandis, assembly GCA_037957365.1. Taxonomy (NCBI): domain Eukaryota; kingdom Viridiplantae; phylum Streptophyta; class Pinopsida; order Cupressales; family Taxaceae; genus Torreya; species Torreya grandis. The sequence goes on from JARHVA010003030.1 coordinate 1,751,003, forward strand.
TGGCTATAACATCATGTAAAGAATGATAAATTAGATTCATATAATCTTATAGAGATAAAATCATCCATTTCCTACCTTAGGCTAGCTATAAACCCTAAGACTACATGCAATGCTCAACTCAAATGGCATGTTATGGCTATGAAGGATGATATATCATGGCAATAATGAGTCATAGCGTGGACTCATTAGGCTATGTCCCAAATCAACAATGATATATACTTCCCATATCATCCCAATCTTTCATAACCAACTATCAATATGTGGTATCCATCCAACCTTCAAACATGAAATATATTTCATCATCTCAACCATAAAAATACATACCCTACAACTATGTGGGTGCACCACAAACTGACCTCATCAAGATGTTAAGGGATAAAATGACAACTTTAGAGACATCTATTTCTATAGCTCACAACCTTTTATCCTATGGCCAAATTTGTAATGAACCTATTCACTCTTCTATATTGATTCAAACTTACCCCACTTAATGGTAAATTCTTAAATTTATGAAGTTTCAAAGTAAGGAGGATCCACAACAACATTTAAGATCATTTAGGCATGTGTGTTATCTCATCACCTATAATGATTCTTTTTTACTTCAATCCTTCCACATGTATTTAGCAGTTGCTGTGTTAGATTGGTATAGTGTCACCACTAATCACTCCCTCTTTTCCTTCACCCAACTCACACAAAATGTATTGGATAACTTATCCATAAACATATCCAATAAAGTATCCATAACTAAATTATATTCTATTCACTAATTTGAGGATGAATCCATTACTTATTTTGTTGCTTGATGGAGGGGGTTAATCAACTAACTTTCCTTCTCCCTACCTCAACCATAATTGATTGAATTTTTTTCTTGAGCATGTGCTAAGCACATTTCATCTATCTTACAATTTCAAACATTTTAACCTTTGATGAATCATTTACCATGGCAAGGAAATTGGAAATCTAAGGGATTGATAAAGATAAATTAAAGTTTAAAAATAAGAATGCCATCTTCAAATCTATCTAAACTTCCTACAAAGCTCCAAACCACCCCAAAACCAAAGGATCAGCCAACACTATTATCCTTAAGATGGATCCTCTTCTAGTGGTAAACTATTCAAACCCATCCACATCTTAAAATCAAAACCAAAATCCAAAACCCCAAAATTGCTTTGTTCAAAAGTAATACACCCTCCTAAGGGAGTCTTATGCTTCAATTTTGGAGAAATTATTGAAAACATCAATAATCCAAATTCTACCCATTAAACCCCTTCAACAATTTGACTCATATTACCCTATACCAATTTGGTATAAGGAGAATGAGTTTTGCAACTACCATTACATCATTAGGAACAATGTTGATAGATGTAAGACCTTTAAAAACATAGTTCAAGACTTAATTTATAAAGGTGAACTTGTAATGGATAATCCAAATACACCTCCAAACCAAGCTCTTGACATTTTTCATCAAAATTTTATAAACCACCCACCTTATTCAAATGATAATTGTACTAATGTAGAAAATTCCCATAACCATGAGGTTATACCATGAACATTGTCCTTAATAGACCTATACTTAAAGAATCCATGACCCAAACCTCGCCTACTCCACTTCCCTCCATAATGGAACCACCCATCCTTCCTTTGGAAATATAAATTAAGGAAGATGACATCACACCTACTCCACTTCCCTTTATAGTGGAATCACCCATCCTTCCTTTGGAAAGCTCAACTAAGGAAGATGACATCATACTTACTCCACTTCCCTTAATAATAGAACCACCCATCCTTCCCTTATAAATCACACCTAAGGAAGAGAAAAACATAACCATCCCACTTCCTCAACCTCTTATTCTCCCCTTGGAAACCTTTCCTAAGGATTCCCAGTCCACATATAAATCATTTTCAAGATTGGTTTAAAATCTTGAATTCCTATCCCAACCAAACCTTGACCAAACTACATTTTGGCACCATCTTGGACTTCCCTATCCTAAAAATAAGGAGCCTTCAATAAAATAAACCAACCAATATTAGACCACAACAAAATTATCCACCCTCACCTTGACCAAACTATTAAACTCATCAACATCTCAAACTTCAACCAAATTAACCAACCCCATTCCCTTAAAAACAAACAAAACAAATCCAACTACCCTACTCAAACCTATCAAGGACTTGGGTGTTCTTCCAACCCAAAAATTAACTCATCCACCCTTAAAAATGGATTTGACACAAAAAACCCAACCTAAAAACCAACAAAATTAACCAAAGAGGAAGGTCAAACCACTTAAGACTCAAAATCCTAAGACCATTTCTCCTCCCATCTCAACTTCACCCTCCATCCTAGGGCTATACCCCTTATCTATTTTAGGACCTCACCCTTTCAATTTGTTGAAGAATACAAACCCTCAAATAAATATATCATAAACTCAACCTCCCCTTCTTACCACACTTCAATCTATTAACACCAAACCTTCAACCCCCAAACCATTGATATAATCATCAACCAAAATTTCACTCATAGTACCTACCCCTAAAAAGGTGTCAACCCCAACAACCAAAACAAAGACTTCAACCCTCTTAACACCATTGATATAATCATATTATACTATCTTATAAAGGTTGTTATAAACTGATAATATAACCCCACCTCCCATTAAACCATTATACTTTCTTAGCCCAAAACTAGTTTGGTTCACTGATAACCTAATCTGCACATATCATATAACACTCGGGCATGACACTAAGAACTAAAAAGCTCTTAAATACATAATCCATAAATTATATTATGCATATTACCTTTTTATATATTATATTCATCTTAATCCACCTCCAAACTAAAAAATAAAAACTGACACCTCACATGAACCTACCTCTAATATCTCATCAAAGAGTAAAGATGAACCAAAACAACCTACCAACCTACTTACATTTCAAATTGACACCATCCATGTGGTCAAAAAGTCACAAAGTCAAAATGATAAGGGAAAATATAAAGTATCTATCCCTTGGACATATCCTTCTTCCACATAAATTCCTAAATCATTTTCACCAAAACCTAAGATTTCTATCTTAGGTACACCTCAATCTAACCCATTGAGACTGATACACAGGTTGGTTCTCAAACAACTTCATCAAACCCTAGTGAATATGATCTTGTAAAAATTGATCTAAACCTCACCTCAACATTATCAAGCCATGATGGAGGCTTTAAAATCAATTGAGGTCCAACCTAAAGATCTTCAACCTCTAGCAGCCCTTATTGGATCCCTCCAAGTACTAGCCCTTGTCATATTCTAAGATTATGAGATACCTTTCATCCACCTAGATGATCTAGATCCTCCCTTCTTAGTCACAACCCAAATAAATCAAACTCAAATCAAAAGGGTCATGATTTATGGGAGAGCCAATATCAACATCATCTCATCCCATGCCTATGATCAACTCAAACTTATTGAAAACATAATGTCCCAAACCACTTTCATGTTATGATTTTCAATGGCATGATGGAAACCACCTTAGGAATATTTATCCTTAACATACTCTTAGGCCCTTAAAATCTCCCTAAATTCATCTATATTTTATAAGTTTAATTTCAATATAACATACTACTTAGATGCCCTTGGATCTGAAGCATGTGTTGTGTACCCTCAGACCTTTTATAGATGCCTAAAATTTGAACATGAGGGTCAAGTTCAATTCATCCCCACCAACCCTAGTCCATTTAAGTCATGCAACATGACTTGCCACCCAAATGACATCCTCATTCCATTGAAGGATGTAACCCCTTCAACTTCAACCAATCAAGCTTCTATAAGATCAACCATACCCTCTTCCCAAATCCCTATGAAAGACCCCTTGGAATCCACATTCTAACATCTTTCACTTGGAAAATACTACCTATTGACTCTTGATACCCTTCCTACTCCTTGACAATAAAAAAATCTTGATTAACATCCTCACCTACCTCACCTTATCCATCACCCCTTCTGACCTCTCTAATAATGGTAGATGAGCTTTCATATAACATACTACTTGTTATACCATATGAGGGGGAGTCCTCTACAAATGATGCTTTGATGGTTTCCTTTTTAGGTGCCTTCACATCCAATAAATCCATTTTTCAATCAAATAAACTCATGGTGGGATTTATAGAGGGGATTTAGTGGCTTATTTATCACTAAGTACATCCTTCACCTTGGCTACTATTGGCCTACCCTCAACCAAGATTATTATGACTATGTCAAATGGTGTGTTAAGTGTTAACAACATGCCACCTTGCATCATGTTCCCAGTCATGCCCTTCAAGTTTTTCAAGACTTCTAGCCTTTCTCTTATTGGGTATTAGATCTCATTAGTGATATCAACCCTCACTCTTCATAGAGACATAATTCTATCATCACCATGATAGAATATTTCACCAAATGGGTGGAGGCTATTCCTCTCATCTCAACCAAAGATGACAAAATTATCGACTTCATCAGTCATCATATCATATGTTACTTCAGTATTCCTCACAAAATAATCACCTATAATGTAAATTCATTCAAAAATAATAAAGTGTGCAAGTTTTTCAACACTTTTAGCATTAAGTTAATCTTCTCATCTCCATACGACCCACAAGTTAATGGATAGGTCAAAGCCTCTAACAAGACCCTAAATAAAATCCTCACCAAAGTGGTCAATGAATCTAGTAAGGATTTACATTTGCACATTCCTTTTACCTTATGGGAATATCAAACCAGCATTTAGAGCCCTATAAGTACCACCTATTTCTCACTTGTTATGGTGCATAGGTTGTCTTGCCTCTTGAAGTAAAAATTCCCTCCCTTCACATATCCTTAAAGGATATCATATCAAAATAGGACTATCATCAAAAATGCCTAGCCCAACTTGAGCTACTTGATGAACATTATTTGGATAGTCTTAACCATCTTCATGTCTATCAAGAGTGAATCAAATGTGCTTATAACAAACACCTGAAAGAATGATAATTCAACATTAGTGACCTTATCTTAAAGGAAAATTAACACGTAACTAACATGGAAAGAAGAAAATGAGGCAAATTTATTCATAATTGGATTAGACCATTTATCATCATGCATAAGTATGGGTTTGGGACTTATCAATTACCATCCCTTGAAGGAAAGTTGGAACTTGAGCCCCTCAATGTTTTGCATCTATGTACATTCTTTTATTAAAACAAGTTATCAATCGCCTTGTGTCTAACTAAAGCTTGTCCCTTATTTTACAAACTTATCACCTTCATCTCCTTATTTTAAGGATAACTAATTAAAGCAAAGAATCATGTGATTATCCATCATAGTTTTAGCCTAATCTTATAAATGGGTATCATATCTCTCCCCATGGCATGATTCTTATGGATACTTTTTATACCTTATAGGATGGATCCCCATGATCATTGTCTCTTAACCCTCTATCACCCATCATATAACCTTATTGTGTTATGGTTTTGCCTTTATAAAGTAAAACCTTAGACCTATAAAATCAATTCCATGTCTAAAACAAAAACAAATATATTATGGGTCATATCTAAACCTACAGACTAATCCCTTGAAGGACAGCTGCCAAAATAATTTAGAATTACTCAAAAAGATAGACTACTTCCTCAAAGGATAGCTATCAAAATCAAACAAAGCCAAAACCTAGACCACTCCCTTGAAGGATTGCTAAGTCAACAATTTGTCAAAAATTAATCACATGGAAGCTTCTTGTATTGATTAGCTTCCCCAACTTGTCAACCAAAAAAGCATCAAAACACCCTAAGTCAAAATTCAAAACAAAAAATAATAATAAAATATCCCAAACAAATATTTAATCAACTTTCATAAGGCATTAGTAGACTTCCCGCATTGATCATTCTACACCAAAATAAGACATGGATTTTCCTATGATGGTTCTTAAGTAACCTACAGAAGGGGTAAGCCATCCCCACAATAAGATTACACTACCCTCCATTCACCTATCTACAACATATCACCCTTTCAATTAAAGGGATTTTGAGCTTACTTGACATAACATGATTAAGTCACTTATTTAATAAATGAACTAACACTAATTACAAGTAGGCTAAGGGTTTATGTACATAAGCCTACCTATCATGGTTATAGTCTTTACCAATGACAGCATTTAATCTCTTTCTTCTAAGTTCATGACTACTAGTTGAAACAATCATTAAAGTGTGTCTTAAATTTTTGAGTCATCATATCCATAAACCCAACTATATTAAAATAACCATAAACACATAGGATAACAACCCACCAACCAACTTACCTCAAACTTGGTCATTTTGGCCTACCATTTGCACTTTTTGTGACAACCTTTCCTTGGTCATTTTGACCAAAAACTACCTTTCCATGCTTGTTAACTTGATAAATGCATGTTACTTTTGTGCACAACCCTTTACATGAGTCAGATCATGACCACTTGCAGTACTGACACCTATAACCATTTTATCTTTTCAAGATCACATCCTACTTT